>JABSTQ010010339.1:0-361977 GCA_013358835.2 Ixodes persulcatus
ATTGATAGGACAATTCAACATTACAGCACATAGTTTCACTGGCATTGATTTTACTCGCACAGGTTACCATCATGGGAGTCGTTAACTTCACAACGGGAATGCAGGTAGTGTTTGAGCCAATTTTCCTAAGTTGGTAAAACTAGCAACAGGATGGTTGTTCAGTGTGTGATCTTTTAATTTACATATTGAAAACCTGTTACAGTTAGCATAAAAAAAGCCATTGCCACTTTGTTGCATTTAATTTTTATTAGATTATGGTAAACAGCTTTACCTCCTGATTTTTCATTGTATGCCGTCCTATTTCATAAATTTGTAGCTTCGGTAAAACTCTTTCAGCCTTGTTGAAAATAATGAGAAATGTGGTAGCGCTCTGTCTTATCAAATCTTGGAGTGTACTCTGGAAGACTGTTTCGTGACTTACTCTTCGACCCGCCTTTGAGCTTTTGTGGTTGAAATAAAACTGAAGCCAGATTTCCGAAACTTTCTCACGACAAAAGAGCTTGTAAATTTATCTTTTGACAAAGTTACCAACTTTTGAGTATTCCCGAAGCAAAATGTTCGCAAGTTTTGCACAAGTTACGGATTTCGTCGAAACGAGCGCAGCAAAACTTGCAAACATTTTTCTTCGGAAATACTCAAAAGTTTGTAAGTTTGTCGTAAGATAAATTCACTAACTTTTTTGCCGTAAGAATGTTTTGGGGAATCTGGCCTCTGGTCTTCATATAAAAGTACTCGGCAGTAATGCTATTCAAATGGCAACATGCCCATCTTGTTATCAACATTTGTCCTCATCTTTTAGAGCCTCGCCTGGAGCGACAGTTCTGCTTTACTATTACCGGTTCCTTAGCACCATTTACTCGTCACGCAATCGGGTCTAGAAACCAGTCACCTACTCTTCCGTGTCACCTATCGTGGCAACCAAACCCGCACAGGTTGGGAGAGTCCTCACCGATCGTCTCGAGGACGGCTTCAACGAGGGGCGCCATGACATGGGGGTTTGGCCCAGCAACTATAAATTAAGGCATAGTAATTTCGTCTCGTCTACTACTTACTCGAGTCATGAGCAAAAACAAACAAAGTTCACTGTTCAACCAAGTATGTAAATGGAACTTTCATGGAAAATCAAAATTAACAAATACTGCATGAGGCATTCTTTTAAACATTCAGTAACTGCGACATAACATTGCTGAAACTGTGGACTATGTAGTCATGCAATTTTTACTTTCTTACAGTTTGGCCTGTCGGCCTCGGTTGGCTTGGACCATTATGCTCTCTAAAAATGTGTGTTAATATTGTGTCCAAAGTTTTGGATCTTCCACTAGAACTGTTTTAAGAGTTCCAGACAGCCTGTGCAGAACTTGTACATAAACTGCAATAAATGGTCTTCTGATGCTGTAACACTGCTTTTACTGCTGTTCTTAGAAGATGACAAGTCGACTCCCAGCAGAGGGCAAAGGTGAACGAATATACAAATGTCCATATACACGTTTCTAGGTTTGATTGTCCATATATTATCACTAAAGCAATGCAATATTTTTTTAACTTAAGAACACAAAGAACTTACCTGTGTGCTGTTCGTGCTTCTTGTATAAGCTGTACAGCCGTCTGGTCTTCTTTAAAAGGTTCCTCCAATACTGCTGTAATTGTCTGGGGTGCGCAAACAGCCCATGCCTGTCTTTCTTTTTGGGTCGTGATCCTAGCACTGAACTTCCCCATAATTTAATATTTTCGCTTTCCCACTACCCGAATTAGTTGTAATTATTCATCCAATGTCCAATTCCTCTGCCGTTTTATGCTGATGCTTGATGTCGCCTGACTCATTTTCTATTTCAAATTGGTTGTAATCGTCTGCTACGTAATTATCTCTTTACAATCCTAACAAGACATCTAGTTATCCCAAAACAAAATAAATTGACGAAAGACAAGCGCAAGAGAAAACATGGACACTTCTTTCATGATAGAAGCTTTGTTTATTTCCCAGTTGTACAAGTTCGGAGACGACAGTACCGAAGTTCGATCGAATGCCGTGCCGGCATCCGTGCTGGCAGTTTCTATTGAGGTAACGGATATTTGCTTCTGAGGAAAGTTTTTAGTCTACATCTTGCCTTCGTTGAACCGTCTCCCGCTGCAAGGGGGTCGTCGGTGTTGTGGATGCGCTGCAAATACAATACACGGCGAACTGTACTACAAACCAGACTCCGCGATTAGAGGCAGTTTTTCGGAGGAGATTTGTTTCACTACCATGCGATCGCGGCTCAAGGTAGGTTTTATAAGTGAAAAAAAAAGTAAGCCGGACGTTGATTACAACGCAAGATCTGCTGATATGACATTTTGATAGCGGTACGATCTCATAACTTTCTCGTGGAACATCGCGGCACTCACCTAGGTAATATATTTTGAAGGTCCCGCTGACTGTAGCATTCGTTGAAACAAGTCCACTTCAGAGGGCGATGCGTGAACTCGAACTTGACCTGACCAGTCAAGCGTGACCCTGCTCCCACAGTACGCTCGCCGTCCGGCGGTGGGCGAGCTGCCGTCGACTTCAACTGAAATGTCCCTTTCGTGGCACGAGGATGAGAGATCTTCGTAAAAATAAATGTTCTCAAGCGTGACGAGCAGCCGTCGCAGCCATATTGTCTGACGCTAGGTACTATTTGACTCCGGCGTCCCTACTCTGCAGGTCACGTGACCTAAAATTCCCTCTCGTAGGGAAATCCGGTTAACCGCGGTTAGTTAACCAGCTTCGAGCAAACGGGCCCTGGTCAACAACACTTGTGGTTTGCGGTCTGTGGTTTGAGGTCTGCGGTTTGAGGTACGTGAGGTCCGAGCGAGCTTCGATTGGTCACTGGCCAACGCCCATGCACTGTCATTGGTCCCTGAGATGGGAGAGAGGGAAGAGACCCCGCCCTGCGTCCCTGTGAATGGTTGATACCCGATTGAGCCGGAAGTAAACGGGGAACTGGCCCCGCCCACTTGTTTACTTTCTGTTCCATCGTGTATCAACTAATACTACTTATACTGATAAATTATCTTAAGGAAAACAAAGCTACCGGGCCGGATGGGCTATATTGTCGCGAGCTTAAGGAATGCTCCGCAATCTTGTCACGTTTGTTATGTTTTATTTGAAAGCTCACTGTCCTCTGGCTGGCTGCCCAGCGAACGGAAAAGATCACATGTGTCGCAACACAGAAAAGCGGACAAAAAAATAGAGTAGACAACTATAGGCCAATTTCCCTACTCTCTGTGTGCTCAAAAATACTAGAGCACATAATTTACAGTAATCTCTTCAAAAATCTAGGTATAAGCAACTTCCTTAATCCTAATTAGCATGGATTGAGAAGTGGTCTTTCCAGCGACACTCAGCTAGTTGAATTTTACCATGGCCTAGCTTATTCTTTTGATAAAGGAACGCAGGTGGACTGTGTTTTTTAGACTTCCAAAAAACATTCGACGTGGTCCCCCATAAATTATTATTGCAACAAGTAAGGTATCTTAACCTTCCTGATTGTCTTTTTAACTGGATTACAGACTATTTAAAAATAGAAAACAGGCAGTTCTGGTCAACGGGAAAACATCAACTTACTGTAGACGTAACGGTGAGTGTCCCCCTGGGGTCAGTGCTGGGGCCTCTTCTGTTTTTAATATTTATAAATGATATTTCTGTTGGAATTAGATCAAGCATTCGCCTCTACGCAGATGACTGCGTCATATATAGTGCTGTTAGGACTATATCGGACTGCCTGCCTTTGCAAGAGGGGATTGCTAGAATTTCACGGTGGTGCGAAAAGTGGGGAATGAAACTTAGTATTCATAAATGCTCCCAGACGACGTTCCCAAGGAAGCGACAGCCAGTATTTTTTTTTTGCTTATTCGATCGGCGGCGTCAAACTGAAGAAGGAATAATTAGCAAAGAATGTAGTGTTCAAGTTGCTAATAATTTGTCCTGGAGCGCCCACATTAACTTCGTCACGGCCAAAGCCAACCGCATGTTAAACTTTTTGAAACATAATTTCAGGGACTGTCCCCAAACAGCAAAAGCAACTCTGTTTAAGACTAACGTTAGGCCGATACTGGAGTACGCCAGTGTTCCGTGGGACACAAAAGAGAGCTATTGGGGAAAAAATCGAGTAAGTACAGAGCAGGGCTTAGAGATTTGTTACAAGAAAATACAATTATAGAGAAAGTGCTACCGCTCTTAAAAGGCAATTAGAGTGGGAGCCGCTTTCCTCCAGAAGAAGACGTCTTCGCTTGAACTATCTTCATGCAATTTACCATGATTGAACCGATATTAATAAAGCAAAGTTTATTCAACCACCCAACTTCGAATCTAGGAGATTAGACCATTTAGAAAAAGTTAGGGAATCGACAGCCCAAACCAGCGTTCTGAAATATTCATTTTTTCCAAAACACTACCAAAGGGTGGAATGCCCCGCCAAATGACAGCGCTTCTATCTTGTCAAATTCATTTGTTTTGACACACTGTCACGTGACAGCTGGCTAGACTGACATGACTAGAAAAATGTTTGATCTTTGCGATGCATATTCGAGTGATTACTGGGCGTGATACTGTTGTATGTTGTGTTGTTCCTACTTTGAATATTTTATGACTCTTAGAACGTAGTTGATAAAACTACATCTGTGTGTTTTTTTGTACTCCTGTGTCACGCTGCAAGCGAGGGTTATTTGATTTTGTTGTTAGCACATATTTTCCTCAGCTGATGTTTTTATTTGGCAGGTTCCAGGAATGCGAGCAACTGATGTTTCTTTTATCATATTGTGGGCTTGCTTTTGTTTGAGTGTGTTTTTCTGCGTGCTTGCGTTTTCTCGGTTTTTGGTACATATGCACGAGTGTATTTCTACCTTCATAACTATGTACCCTCCCTCCCCCCCCCCCCCCTTGCAATAATGCCTTCGGGCGCTGCGGGGTAACCCGAAATAAATAAATAAAAAATAAATAATTATCGCTGCTTCCGCAGCTGAACGCAGCAATGGCATCTCATCTCTCGCACGTAGCGCGGTTGATTCTTTACATGGGTCGATTCTTTACATGGTTTCCGCGCGGTACTAGATGGCACTCTACATTTCGCATATCGTCTATTCGAATTAGAGGAAGCTACCCCCCCCCCCCTCCCTTTTATTTTCCACTCGGCTAGAGTGCAAGAGAAGCTCTCCAGTCCCGTAATTCCGGTGCGGTTGCTGGCGTCCATTATTATTCGCGATCTAAGTGTCTCTTGCTAAGTGCAGGATCCCGTAACTTTACTGCTAAGCTACGCCTTTGGTGTTTGCTGCTTAAAAAGACAAACAGAAAAAAAAGGTTCGAGGGCCCGAGGACGTAGCTTGCGTAACTGCCGAACTTACACAGGCGCGCGGTGGTGCGAAGTGCACTTAGCCAGGACTTGTTCGCGTGAGGTGCCTCGGGCGAAGATCCACGCAACGACCTACCTCACACGTTCCCAAAAAAATCATTTCTCGCAGTTCCCTGGAATCCAAGATAAACAACGCGATTGTATGAACCAGCAGGCAGAAAATGAAGTGGAGTAAATAGCAGCTACATTTTTTTTTTTACAGTATAATCCGTTGAATGTGTTATTTAAAGAGGACTCGCTTAATTTTCTATGCCATAAACCTTCTTTCGGCGTCCCCTCCCCCCCTTCCCCCAGACGGCAAAATATGTTTGATAATGCACGGGGCACCTCTGTACTGCCTATGACGAGAACGGGAATGTTATGGGCAAAGATATATCGGCTTTAATTTGGAGAGATATATGCATATGTCGCGTAAAGCATACCAACAGTTATATGTTAGGGCATGCGGTTTTGGAGTGCACGGGTCGTCGTCGTGCCCACCCTGAAGGGCTAACAGATTTGAGTTGGCTCCGTGTTTTTATGGACGAGGATGGAATAATTAAGGATCAAAGGATTACAATCACCATGGGGAGAGTTTAAAAGATTGGCGGAGAAGATGTTGAGAAGCGTGGGAAAATAAAAAAAAAAAGAATTAAAACGGAACCTGACGCTGGGGAAAAAGTTCTAATAAACCCCTTTCCTGCGAGGTCCTATACTCCAACACAGAGTGAGAGTGCAGGCGACCTGGTCTAAGTTTACCATAACGTTAAAACACCTGAGACTGGGTGTGACAAAACCTTGAAGCAACGAAAAGTAGAAGAAAGAGGGAAAGAAGTCAGTCAGGCGACTTCTCAAACTCAGCTAATAAGTTTATTCAATAAACCTCTTACATACGTTTTGAAACCAATGTCGTCACCAACCAAAACAACAAACAAAAACAAAAAAAAAATTATTTTACCTTCCTAACTTCTCTACAAACATTGCAGCCACCTATGTACACATTAATGACATGCCATGACCTTGCGCAGTGCGGCCGACCTCCTCAAGAGCTATTTTTGTATGGGGGTACCTGAGGTGGGAATGGGAGCAAACTCGGAAACTAATCCATTGCCGTTAACGGGCGACTTATAAGCAAGTACGTTTTAGAGCGCAGCTCTTAGGCGGCCGTTTCCGGCTTGAGCGGCGTCGCCCTCTCGGTCGCCGTCACCGTGGGCGTAGCCGCGCGGTGCATTATGGGTAAATTTCCCCGCTAAGTTGAGCGGAAAATTTTCTGCGCTAAATTTAGCGAGAAAATTTCCCCGCTAAGTTTAGCGTAAAAAATTTCCCGCTAAATTCAGCGGAAAAAATATCCCGCTAAAATTAGCGGAAAAAAATTCCCGCAAAATTTAGTGGAAAAAATGTCCCGCTAACATTAGCGGAAAAAATACCCTGCCAAATTTAGCGAAAAATCTTCCGCGCTAAATTGTTCCCCGCTAAATTTAGAGTAAAAAGTTTCCCGCTAAATTTAGTGGACAATTTTCCCAGCCAAATTTAGCGGGAAAACTTCCTCGCAAATTGTAAAGAAAATTTTCCCCGCTAAATTTAGCGGAAAATTTTCACGCTAAATTTAACAGAAAAAATTCCCCGCTAAATTTAGCGGAAAAATTTCACCGCTAAATTTAGCGGAAAATTTTCCCCGCCAAACTTAGCGGACAATTGTGCCCGCTATATGTAGCGGAAAACTTTCCCCACCAAATTAAGCGGAAAAAGTTCCCCGCTAAATTTCTCCTAAATAGGAGGCGAGCAGGAGAGTAGGAGGGCGTAGCCTCCACTCCGTACCTTCTCCTCCTGCTTCTCAAGAGCTGCGCTCTAATTCGGCGTTACAGAGGATTGTAAACGTCTTTAATTTTTAGAGCGCAGCTCTTAGCCGCCCGTTTCCGGCTTGAGCGGCGTCAGCGTCGGCGTCGCCGTCGCCGTCGCCGTCACCGTAACCGCGCGTAACCCTCGTAACACTCGTGAGGGTTACGAGGGTTACAAGGGTTACTCTCACGAGGGTCACGTTGTTACCCTCTCGAGGATCACGAGGGTTACCCTCGTAACCCTTGTGATTCTCGAGAGGGTAACAACTCTCGTAACCCTCGTAACCTTCACGAGGGTTACGAGGGTTAGTCTCACGAGGGTTACGAGGGTTACCCTCACGAGGGTCACGAGGGTTATCAGAGTTACCCTCACGAGGGTCACGAGGGTTACCCTCACAAGGGTTACTAGGGTTATGAGAGCTACCTTCACGAGGGTCACGAGGGTTACCCTCACGATGGTCACGAGGGTTACCCTCACGGGGGTCATGAGGGTTACCCCCTGAGGTCGCGTGACCCTCCGCTGAGGTTACGTGACCCCCCCCCCTGAGGTCACGTGACCCCCCTCAGGTCACGTGACCCCCATGAGGTCACGTGCCCCACTGATGTCACGTGACCCCCCCCCCCCGCCGAGGTCACGTGACCTCAGGGAGCCACCTATCCCTCAGTGCGCTAACATCCTATCCCTATGTACCCTTCCATCCTCCCCCTTAAGAGCTGCGCTCTAATCCGGCGTTACAAGGAGTTGTAAACGGCTTTCATTTTTTTCATACATTTTTAATTACAATAGAATACTACCTGGCACACATGGGGTCAGGGTAGAAGTGGCACACAATAAAAATAAAAATACGACCACTGAAAAATCAGTACACAGGTGATGAGAGGATGATTTGGAGGCCATGCGCAATGTAAAGCAATGATAGTACCCAGCGTTTAAGAAGTTTAATGCAGCCACAAAACAAAACTCGACCTGTTTAAAAAAAAAAGCAATAGTGAGATCGTCTATGAATTAGTCGAATGAGCCTAAATTCGATAAGTCAACCGGAAACCTGTTCTATTCAACGATGTTTGTAGGAAAAAAATGAAAGACGTCTACAATTCTCTGTAATGTAAAATTAGAGCGCAGGTCTAATTTTACACTACAGAGGAGGGTAAAGTACGGAGGGGAAGGTCACGTCTGACGTCAAAAGGGTAAAATGTTCCCGCTAAATTAGGCGGAAAAGTTTTCTGCCAAATTTAGCGGAAACATTTTTCCACTAATTTTAGCGAGGAAATTTTCCCGCTAAACTTAGCAACAAATTTTCCCCGCTAAATTTCGGGGAATGTTTCGCCACTAAAGGTAGCGGAAAAATGATCCCGGATTGAGTGGCGTCACGTGTAACGTCATCATAGGAAACTCCCATAATGCAATGCGGGGTTACGCCAACGGCGACGGCGACGCTGCTCAAGCCGCAAACGGGCGCCTAAGAACTTTGCTCTAAAAGTAAATTTACACTTAAATATCGTTATTTACTTTTTTATTTGGATATCTACATCGCTTAAAAAGGCATTACAGTATGGGCATTACAGCATGTATCGAATTGGACATGGTACTCTATAATTCAGCGCGAATTTGATGATCTAGTTTTCAATCGTCCAGAGAACCTTATGTATTCTGAAATTTCAATGTTGACTTTGCCTCGAATCATTGGAAACAAAGCCTTTAATCTATTCATTTGCTCCGAAATGCTCAACGTAAGCAGACTTGCCTGTCCTGAATCATTGAAAAGAAAGCCAATAATATTGTAATTCGCGCGTCGTCGCTCAACGTAATCAGGTTTGCCTGTAGCAACATTGCTTAGGAGGTTCTTCGCGTCTCTTATTGATTGTATATAAACGTTATCGCTTTCTATTTACGTTTGTATTGCTCCAGGCAGACGGGATGAGAGCTCTGCACGCCCGCCTAATCTTATTTCGGTTTCATTTTGGGGGACGTCGCACACTTTGTTTAATAAACACACCATGGTCATTCTATGGTCTTTCTTCGGTTGGCCACCTGTTTTCGTCCGATTGAAGCTTGGTCAAGCAGTTCGAAAGGTGTTCGGGCCGTTCAAAACATGATCATGGATAGACCAGGCGTTTTTCGGTTCACAACTCGGCATTTGTACGGCCTATCGCGAGCGATTTTTGTTGCGCCGCTTCCAACAATTCTTGTTTCGTCCAACTTTGGGCCACACTTGCATCGATCACAGTGTACTGCCAAGTGGCCAGACTTAATTAATAATTAATTTTTTTAATCACGTGATTACGCGCAGGTGAAATCTATCATTTCTCAAATAAAAAGTAAATTGAAGCTATCACATACAAATATATTTCTGCAAGTTATGTACATTCAGCCAGTTACCACAAGATAAGAGATACTCACGATATGCCAGATGCCGGAATGGGGATGTGAACAACAAATAAACCGAGATATCCAAAATAATATTTAGTTCTTCAAGTGACAGCAGCTTAGGTGATTAAACATAAAAAGTCAAACCTAAACAAAGGCTCTGGTCAGTCATTCGATGGTTTATAATATACAACATAAAACAACAGAAGCAACACAGAAAAACAAATTAGTCCAAGCTAGAGCATCTCGTTGTTTTGAATCAGTGCATTAAATCATTCATGTATGGCAACAGTAAACTCATAGGCGAGTTACCCGAAATAAGTATTTTCAGCGTTTATGACCCGACATTATTTTTTTTCTAGCTGTCAACACTACCTTATTACAGAAGTATCTCTGCGACATCGTATGTTAATAGCACTAAGTTCTCACAAGGATCAAAACGCGCTGGATGAAAATGTTTATGTTTACTTTGAAACCAAACACAGCCATGTCTCAATAAAATGAATTTCCCGGTAAGTAGACAAAAGCTTCGGGAACAAAACTGGTAAGTACAGTCACTTTTGTCTCTTTAATTTGAGGTATTGTGGACTATGGTTTAAGGGAATCGAAGCATCCATATCAAGGTGGCATAACTGCATCTGGCCTTTTCATGCGCAATACTTTACTTAAAATACTAGATACCCACAGACCTTGAGATGGTTTTAGAACATACATAATAACAGAAATCTGGTCTCAGAAATAAAAAAAAAATTTGTAAGCACATTTTTGAAATGTGACTCGTGAGTACCATCGGGCATTAGAGCCACTTCTCCACATCGAACAAAAGAAAGCAGATACGACATGGAAAAAGGCAAGGCGTATTTCGAATTTCGCACAGTACAGGAAGGTAATAACGAATTTGCAATATTTCCGGTGCTCTTTTTTTCGCAGTTTTGAGGTCAGTGGTGCATGCCACCATACGTCACATCCTCTCTCGGCTTTGGCTTTGAAGAACGAGTGATCTGCTTTGACGATGCATTTCGATCCTCCACTGCTAAGTGCAGGTGTTCTTATCCTTCCGCCAGAGGGCGCGGCATTTACTGAGGCGTACGGGGCACAGTAAAAATAAATCATTCTTGAGTTTTTGTTCTTGGGCTATGCTGGGCCTCAAAGGGCAAATATCGTGTACTAAATTATTCAAAGGTTACCTTCTTTTTTCTTTTTTTTTTGCTAACTCCGCTGAATTGGATAGAATAGCGTAAGTAATCAAAAATGTTTGATTACACACATTCTTTATAGATATACTGCAGCTTATTTCCCACGAAATCACCGCGCATATTTAAGCACTTATCATGTTATCATAACGTAGCCCAATCTTTTGAATGCCCTCCTGAAAGAAGGTTGCCATCTGGGCTCTCAGTCATTCCGTCAGGCGTCTACAAGTCCGCGATGGTCCGCGATGCCAGACCGGCATGGTACTCATCAAAGTCGGCAATCTCACTTGAGTTTATTTTACGAAGGCCCTTATAAGCATTCTAGACATACCAAGGGTCAAAAATATTGCCAATGTAAACTTTTCATTAAACATAAAAATAACTACGTATTTTATTTTTTCTCACCTAGTTGCACCTAAAAGTATATTTTTTCACAATGACTCCATCACGGGCCTAAAGATCTAATAAAATATGTAAAAGCAAACTGCAGTGGGAGCGCAAAGTAATATTAAAATATAATCAGTTAATTGGAGCATCAGGTTGCATTTTGATCTTTGACTAGCTTTGAAAAACTCAGAAAAGGTTGTATGCTCTCATTATTGCATAGAGTATTTTCAGCAAGAAGGTATGCACGTAAAGCTAATTGGTTAAAGGGAGACCACACTATAAAATGTCATTATTTTAATCCACAGTAATTCTCCCAAACGGCTTTAGATTAACTTCTTAGAATTTCTTCCAACAGTCGCGCCTGTCATTCAGTATATATGGAACATCATTAGAGATGCCAGGATAATGTAAGATACGGTTCTGTTATCCTCTCAGTGACAGTGATATGACTGCAAATAAATATCAGTGAAAGTGAGTTTTGCTATAGGTGAGAGAGAGCAAATCCCATAGCGATACAAACCTCTGCAAATGGAAAAGAATGTGCTCAATACAATGGACCTTTTTCACATACCGATGGCACCAGGCGGTGGCTGCACGAACTAAAAATCGAGGAAGTGACCTACCTGCGCTACCATACGATAATGGGAGCTACGCTACCAGTTTCTTCGCTCTCCGAGCAGCGGCGCGTGCCCAACGCGACTCTAAAGAGGGGGATCTGTGGCGTCCACCCAAACGTCATGTTTTTCTTTCCGTCCACTTTCTTTTTTTGTGTAACACAATTATATATATGTTGCAATTACGTGTTCTACTCGCTGATTCACAGCCTCCTTCCGAATTTCCTCGATTTCTAGTGCCGACTTCCGCCGCTTGGCATCGAGTGCTCGCGCGTGCGCAGAACGCTTCTCGGAAAAGGTCCATTGCGATTACGGCTTTTCTTCCCTGCTAATAAAGCACTCTCCCCGTAGGAGTCGCCGTTTGGTATATATTATTACATCGACACATCCAAAATTCCAGCAATTACCATGCTTGAGTTCGTTCCTGTTTCTTATTGAAATTGAAGATACTGTAAAACTTTTAATGCTGGCGAGCGTTTAATTTTCGTGAATTTTTCGAGATGAAATATTCGCCACATTTAAGGGCACGCGACAATTTCACTCCCAAAGACTTTCAAAGCAGGTGTCTGGAATTCACAAAGTATAGTGGCCGCGATTCAGTCCCCTCTGACCGATTCGCGAAAACTAGGGGCCGCGAAAACAAAGGGCTTTGCAGTCACTGTTATAGGGGCTTGCGTTATAGATTATACAGCTTTATTCGTTAAAGCCCGATGGTCCCAAGTTATAAAACCCGTTGTGCATCCTAAAGGTATACCTCCAGTTTATTCTCGAAACCCTTGTTCGTTATTCCCTTTTCAATTGTGTATATCTTTTCGTTAAACATTCAGTTCAAAGTGATCTCGTGCCCTCCTGTTCTGGTCTGCTTTGTCCTCGATTTCTTTCAGCACATTACTTTGAAGACAATACTCCAGATTCTTTCAGATTACCGTTTCAAGGATTCAAGCTTGCGCTCGAAAGGAAGCGGCAGTCTCTAGATTGTTAAACAGGAACACATCGTACATTCAGAGAAGAACCTGCATGCACGTTGTCATGCCATAATAAGAGCTCTAATCCCTAACAAGGTGAAAATGCTGCCCCGCTTCATCGCGACCTTTCTACCTTCGACAACGCTTGAGCGGCTGGTTTTCCTCGAGCTCACGCGCACAGCCGAAGCACGGCGGAAGGCACAGAGCACGTGCTGGAGGCAGGCCTTTTTGAAAGACACGCACTGTCGTTCTCATTTTGTCAGTGAGTCTGGGGCGGTTTCCCGTGACGTAGTTCGGCTTCAAAACCTCCCCGAAGACTGTGCTGATAAACGTTGGTCCTTTTTGCCTGTTTACTGGTCGAGGCAGTGGCTTCCCAATCGCACGAGTTTTGTCGCATCGTTATCGACTGCGCCAACTACAGTAGTCGGGATTATGAAAGAGCATCGGCTGCCTAGAAAACAAGGTCTGGCCGTTACGTCATCGATAGTGGATCCCCGACCCACCCTAAGCGGAAACCAGGCTGAAAGTTGACGAGGGTCACCGCAAAGCGGCAGACAAGTCCGACTTGGCGTAGTCGCGTGCTAGTGTAGCCCTCGTTGCGAGATGATGAAGACGCTCTGACAGCGATGCTGATGCAAGATAGCGGCGCTTCGGGGATCCAATGCGGATCGCAATTTCGTCTGCTTCTTTTGTGGGGGTTGTGGTGACGTCAAAACGCCGAGCTCTGATTGGCTCTCATTGAAAGACGGTGGGTAGACCTCAGCATAATCTGCCTTAAGGTCTTCCCAATAGCCTTCAATCTGAGCCAATCAGAGCTCGGCGTCTTCCTGACGTTACCACAAATCCTGCAAACTAAGCAGACGTATTTGCGATCCGCATAGTGATGACGTTTGGGTTGGGGGGGGAGTTTCAAGCCTTGCTACCTATAGGTGTTATTGTGTGTACGCGATTTGTAGACATACCGATTTTATTTAAACGTAAGCCGGGGATCTATAAGTCGACCCGTCGGCGGTTAAAATGGCCCAGCTAGATGCTGCGGGGGCGATTCTGCAAAGCGAAATGCGAGCAAGCGTAAGTTTATGCGGCGTATATTTGTCACCCCTCGTACTTACTCAGTTCTGTCGTCGACGTAGCCATTAGCCATGCATGTGCCTTTCACCAACGCCAACACTTTGTAGAGCCTATCCACTTCAAGTGAAGGTGGAGGACCAGCGAAGCTGTTACTTTTACGGCAACTTTAGGACAACTATACGACATCTATGCGATTTACTTATGATTGCAATGAAGACACGTACACGACTTTGTGGTTTAATGTTTTTTTTTTTTATTTATTTCTTAGTAACTGAAGCGATCATTGCCTTATGGTCACTATGGTAAACCGTTATTGGTGGCATTTTGACTTTGGATAGGTTCTTTTCAAAGTGAGGTCGATACACATTTTGATATTGGTCGTTGTTGTACGTATACGTGTTGTTATACAACTATTTTAGGTTTCACAGCGACTTGGGTTATTTATCAGCGATGCTGATAAAGAGCCCAAGTCTCTTTATCAGCATCGCGGAAGCGAAAGCAAAGAAGGTCAGATCGCCGCACTCTGCCCTCAGCCTCGTCACAGCGCACTCTTAGCTGAGATAAGTCGGTGACCGTAGATGATAAGAAGTGATCAAGACCACTATCTAATAATGCCAAAGAAGGCTGACTCAAGCGGGTCGCTTTCTCTTTTTTTTATACTTGCACAACCAATCGAAACGAAGGAGAGCCGCTCGGATGGGAATGTTCGGTTATTTATTTTATTTTTTATTGTATTTGACATACTGTCAGTCCTGATTAGGACTTTGACAGGAGTGGCAACGAGTTACACGTGTAAAAGCAACATGTAAACCAACACGGCAACGAAGCACAATGCAAGGAACACCAAAAAACAATTCAAATCAAGAATAAACAATAGCTAGGTTGCGTCCAGCTGGAAAAGGAATAATTCAAGATCGGTGGTAGAAACATCATGTTCATGCAACAGATTCCAGTCCCGCACCGTACGAGAAAAAAATGAATACTTAAAACAATCTTTATTGAACGAAAACTCTCGTAAGTGACCCGAATGTTTGTTACGAGTGATACGGGATTGATGAAGGATTAGGTAACGTGAATGGTCAATGAGCAATGAGCCAGAAAGTATCATGAAAAAAAGCTTCAAGCGTTGATTTTCCCGTCTAGACTGAAGCAACGGAAGATTACACTGCGCATACTGCTCTGTTGGCGAATCTAATCTGCGATATCTAGAATAAATGAAACGCAGGGCCAGTCACGGTACATTTTCTAGGTCAAGGATTAGGCTTTTCATGTACGGGTCCCATACTTCCGACGTCTATTCAAGCAGGGGACGAACCAGCATTTTGTAAGCGAGCAATCTAGTCTGTGTAAATGCTAGTTTCAAGGACCGTCGTAGAATTGCTAGTCGTGTATAAGCTTTTTTAACAATGTTAGTCACATGCATGTTTCATCGAAGGTCGCTCGATATAGTAACACCGAGGTACTTATAATCGTCTACTTTTTCTAGAAGGACGCCATCAAGGCTGTACGGATAAACTAGGGCATTTAATTTATGTATGTTGGATATACAAACGGTTTTTCCTCTATTCAGAGACATTTGCCACTTCGTGCACCATTCCTTAACACTATGCAGGTTCGCGCTTAAATTACTTTGGTCAGACATAGTTGTTACCTTAGTGTACAAAATACAGTCATCTGCAAAATGTATCGCGTGCACCGACATGTATTTAACCAGATCGTCTGCAAAGATAAGAAAAAGCAAGGGCCCCAGAACTGAGCCTTGTGGCACACCAGTAGTAACAGCACAAAGATCCGAGTAGTTATCTTCAATGCTAACAAACTGCTTTTGATCGGAAAGAAATGACCCTATCCATCCTGACAGAGTTTCGTTCTTTAGCATAGGTCTTACCTTGCACATTAACTTTCTGTGGTTCATTTTATCAAAGGCCTTTTTAATATCCAAAAAAATAACGTCGACCTGGCCTCTACTATCTAAAGTTTCCGGAAAGAAATGCATAATTTACACCAGTGGCGTAACAGTAGAAAGCCCCTTTCGGAATCCATGTTGGAAGCTGTTTAGAAAGCCGTGCTCAGCTAGGAATGTACGAATATGCTTGAAGATGATGCGCTCAATTATTTTACAGCATGTTGATGTTAAGAAAATGGGGCGATAATTTGCCGGGGAACATGAATTACCCTCCCTAAATATTAGAATTACTTTACTCATTTTTTAGTCGTTTGGGACCGAAGAACTATCAAGCGATTTCTGAAAGATAAGCAATAAATATTTGGACGACCTTTCGGCATATCTTTTAAAACGCATTTAGAATTTGGTTCGGTCCTCCTGCCTTCGAAGGGTGTATATCGAGAAGCAACGAAAAAATTTCCTTCTGAGCTAACAATATATCACCCATGGAGGCAATTTTTTTTCTAGATTATGACAAATAACAGCTCTGCTGTAAAAGGGAGCCAATATAACGTCTGCACAGAACTATAGGAAAAGTGTCGGACTCGGTTTATCAAAATGGCAGAAAGCGACTTCCCGAAAATGAAAGGCCGTATCGTGGCACGGCCCATATAGAAAGCGATGATACGGAATTAGGACGCCAATTTGCAATCTAGTTTTAAAAATACACTCGGTTGGTTATGCCAAAAGACGACAACAAAAGACATTTTCCGGAATGTGTTAGGTGCTCGCAAACACATTTAGCCGAAAATTCAGCGATGAGTACGTTGTTTTGTTTTAATTTATATTTTAAATATACGGTACAACTATTGGTTTCCCTGTAATTCTGGATACCATAAAGAAACGAAAACTAATTTAAGTGGGTGTTCTTTGACACATAATTGCACATCAGCGAAAAGGTTTGTCGACCGCAAGTTCGTCTGCATCTTGCGCAGGGGCATTGTGGGGACGCCAAAACGCCGAGATCTTTTTTGGCTCCCATTGAAAGGATGGAGTGTGAACCTGAATGATAGCTGCCCTAGGTCTACCAACTATCCTTGCAGTTGAGCCAATCAAAGATCGGCGTTCCGATGTCACCGCCACGCCCCCGCGCAAGAAGCAGACGAACTTGCACTCCGCATACTCCGTTTTGCTCAAAGTCGAACCGCAATCAATGCTGGTATCTTATGACGCCAATCAAGCAGCATCAAGGATATATCGTCACAGAACTCGCAGTTTTCTGCTTTTACCCACCCTGGCTAAACTAAGCACGCGCAGTAAATGCTAGATTATTCGGCGCTTTGCTTCTGCCTTATTTGTTTAGCCAATGGTATCAAATGCGCACATAAAGTGGAACGGGATGATCTACTATGAATGTACTTGAATGGCTCCCATTCGCTGCCGTCGAACATATTGTGGAACTCAACCTGTGGAAAAATACGTTGCGTCCTGTGCTCAGTACGATTGTACAAGGTGCCAGAGTTGTGCAGCTACCGAAAACGTTTTTAGCAACAACAGCTTGATTGGACCCATCAGCGCAATGTAGAGTTGCAATTTGTTCACTTATCGGTACTTCGAACCGCGAGTTGTTTAAGCGAAGGAAATGCTGCAATGTCCTCGAGCCAAGGCAATCGACATGCTATATTATGCTCGGCATGAACTGACGTAGCTCGCGTCATGAAATGCGAAGCACGGGACTCGAGTTCCAAGAAACCAGGAAAAACTCGACGGATCTCTGAAACACAAAACGCGCAAAACGAAAAATGTAACGCTAGAAATAGTGTTCAATTTATCGAAGAGTACAATGTTTGTCACTGTTCCAACTAAAAAAAAAAATTAAACCTAGATAAACACCCTAATGAAACATTCTGGATCAAAGTGCACTGTGCGCCCTAATGTTTGATTTTACATTTCTGGCCTACTGTGAATTATATGTTTAGTTACAGCGCATTCCTAGACACTTCCAGTTCAACAAATGCTGCCTCTGAATATGCGCCTCGAAAAGATTGAGCCGACAAATACTTTCGTTGGTATTTTACGCGTCCTAATATATCTAGCGCAGACTACCTGTTTACACTTGTCCTTCGTCCGCAAGTGATTAAAATCAGCTGGAGAGACAGCCATCGGGAGAGACTAAGGCCATTTTCATGATCTCGATGTTTATTTTAAAAAAATAACCGAATGAAGATTTTGACTGATCAAGAAGGGCCAATAAGAGAGCTATTCTTGTAATAGTTCTTGCTACAAAAAACAGGCACGCAAAACAACAATTTTATATCAATTTGGTTTAGTCCTACAAGCAGAGAGCACGCCCTTCACAAAGGCTTGGCAGGCGTCGTCGTAGTAAACATAAAATTACATTTGGGAGTATTGTCCACGGAGCAAAATCTACCCTGTTTAATGCAGTTTTTGTTCTTGTAATATGGCGTTTTCCATCTTGTGTGAATATTATTCTCGCGGTTTTGTTTCATGGACTCAACGTAAGTCCGCTTTCTGCAAAGGAACCATGTCAAAAGATCTATGAACAATTACGGGCACTTCGGTATAAAGTCTCCAATGTTTGTTTCCGTCGTCGTTTGACGAATTCAAATTCTGCTTAATAGGTTCTTGAGACGTATTCAATGAGGTTATGACCTTTCTGATGAAGACTTCAGGGTCTGGTTATATGCTCGCTATTTAAACTGAAATCGAAAATAATACTTATTTAAATATTTATTCATTGACTGATTTATTCACGCACACCCAAGGAAAATCATTGCACTTAAAATTATAACGTTCAATTAATGCGTTATGAGTGCTAGAGCATCCGCGGCCATATTTACCCCGAGACACAAAGAAAATAATAAATTTAAGCTTCGCTGTCATAACATGTTGTGTCCGAGTCTTCGGGAATATTTTATTACATGACACAATGAGCGATACAGTAGCGTCATACTGGGTGTCAAAGTTTTTATAAATTCTTTGGAACAAAAACGCTGCAGGACAAATTTTAACAGTACGCTCAAGCCCTTATTTTGAGAACAAAAACCCAAAAAAAGACTAATTCTAGATTTCCTTCTTAGCGAAACACAAAAATGTATTTTTAAATACTATTAATGTATTCTAAAGTTACTTTTACCGTTTCATTGCAGCCCATATATATCAAACCGGTCATTGGTGCTTTTAGGTACATTTTTCATTAGTGAATGTCTCAAAAACAATAAAAATAGATGGTTAAAGTGCAGGCGAGCTTGTGTAGATCATACATAGTGGAACCTGAGACTGAGGTATGCAAGGAAAACTTCGAGGAAGAGAAAAGAGGACTAAACACCGTCTCAAACGCAGCTAAAGATTTTTATACATATACATTTTCGTATGTGTCCTCCGTGCAGTCATCGTCGTCGTCAACCACCCTCATCTACCATGCTTACGTAGCACTTGACAAGTTGGGACGCCGGATGGCAGAGTTGCAAGCCGACGTTGCGTACTTCGGACTGTCCTTACGCAAAAATTTCGTCGACCCGGCTGTTTTCAAGCACCTCGCCACAAGCGGATTGCCATGGAGAACAAAAAAAGAAAATACTCAAGACCTACAGAGAAGGAGCAAGCAAACGAGTGGAGGAGCTGCGGAACGCCAGTGAGAGACTTTGGGACCTCCTGATTGGGAAGGACTTCTGGAGGAGCAGGGAGTTCCAACATTGGAACAGGATCAAGGATGCCCACTTCCATCATGTGTGGTATGTAAAGCGGACCAATGTTCTGAACTCCATCAAACAGGCCAAGTCGCGGGAGGTTTTGTTGTCTAGTTGGTGGCGTATAGATCAAACATTGTCGAAAACCGGTCTGGGCGTTGTCAACCCATGTAATGTAAGGATCTCAGAGAGAGCAGAAAGCTTATTATCCCGAGGCCCCAAGTTTTGTGTAAATGTCAAGCCTTCAAGAGTGGATGTTTTCTCTGCAATTCAAACCATTGCGAAGTGCGTTAATTCTGATGAAAAAGCCGCGTTTGTGGATCAGACAGTGACTAGGATGGAAAAAATCATGGGGAGCGAGTATCCTAATGAAAAGAGGAATTTCGGCGGTATAAACAAAGTGAAAAAAGAGTTGAAGGGAAGTTCAATCAAGTTAGTTCAAACAGACAAGTCGGGAACGTTCGGCGTCCTCCCTATGGCAGTGTTTCAGGAAAAATCGGAGGCAGCAATGAATTCGTTGTTTGAGAGATGGGAAGGAAATCTAAAGAAGTTAAGGGGAAGCATTTGTACAGTCTTAAAGGATGAGGAACTAGATAAGGTGGCAAAAAACGTATTGGGTCACCCAGGTTTGCCGCTCAGTGTTAAGTACTTTTTAAAAGATCATAAACCGGAAATGCCCTTTCGTGTAGTGGTAAACGAAAATGGGTCTTGGCAGAAAAAGGTGTCTAAATTTCTGCAGAAAGGGTTGGAAATGGTTAGCTTGGATAAGTCTTTGTCGTTGAAAAACTCAGAGGAGTTGATCAGTGTATTGAATGTCAATCACGGCAAACGGTGTTCGGTAGTGTCTTTGGATATAAAGGATGTTTACTATTCACTGGAGAAAAAAAGGTTGATGAGCGCGGTGAGAGAAGTGTTAGAGCTTAACCTAGTCAGCTTTCAGTCGAGCGCGGGGGTGTCGGCGGAGGGTTTTTTGACCATTTTAGATACTTACTTACAGTCTACGGTGGTAGAGCAAAACAATCGCTTGTACATACAAAAAGAAGGGGTATGTATAGGCTCGTCAGTCGCTCCGATTTTATCAGAAATCTACCTAAACAGGCTAGACAGTGTGGTGTTTGACAGGATAAATGAAAAAGGTCCAGAACATGCAATTGTCAGAAGGTATGTGGACGATATAATTGTTTGCATATTCAAAGATGGGCTGTCGGCTACAATCGAAGGTTTAATCAGAGCAACGGCCCCGGAGCTGGGGTTCACCTTAGAAAAGCCGAACAAAGGAGTTCTGCAGTTCCTAGACTTGAGAATTCACTTAGAGAATGGGTTGTGTTGGGAGTATGGGAAATTGTCACCCAAACCGATATTGCCAAGGCAAAGTTGTCATTCAAAAATTGTAAAAGCAGGAATCGTGAAATCTTTAATTAAAAATTCACTAAAAAAATCATGCATCCATTTCATGGATCAGGCATTAAAAAGGCAATACGAGAGGTTGGAGGATGCGGGGTATGAAGAAGCGTTCGTAAGTAGACAGCTGGCGATTGAGGTCAGTGGCAAGAAAGTGGGAAGGAGTGGAAGGAACCGTAGCTCAGTTGTTCCGTACTTCCATGAGATATCCCACAATTTAAAGGCTTGTGCCAGACGGTTTGGAATAGATGTAATATTCTCTTCGGATTTCAAATTGAGTAGGTTGACACCTTTCCAGAAGGCAGAGGCGGAATGTCCGAAAAAACATCATGAGAGATCGGTTCCGTGTGACAATGGCGTTGTTTACGAAATACCTCTGGAGTGAGGGTTTAAGTATGTAGGCCAGACGTCAAGGTGCCTCAATGATAGACTTACGGAGCATAAGCGCAACGTTAAGAACAACGCACCAAACTCAGAAATTGCTAAACATTTACAGGAGTGCAATAATTGTGAAGCAAAGTGGTCGGAAACAGAAGTGTTACACAGGGAAAGGAATGACGTAAAACGTGTAGTCAGAGAGACGATCCGGATAAAAGCGTCAGGAAACTGCATTAGTCAGCCATCCATGGTCCTCACGGATGAATCAAATGCGTTTCTCAAGATTTAACCGTTTGTTATTTGTGTGGACGTGTTTCCTTAAGCATTGTTTTTTTTTTGTTTTTTTTTTGTTTGTTTTTTGTTTTGTTAAAGGACACATGCAAAGAAAAAAAACATTTTTTTTAAACAGCTTAGACGGAAAAAGGATATTATAAAACGATTTTACAACGAAGAAAAAAAATTTTTTGAGCTATATTTACGGCGCTATACGAATTTGTAGTTGGCGCCCGCTGGAGCCGCCGCTGGTCACGTGGTAGGCCCGCGCGCCGCCGCCCTGCGTCGCCGAGCCGTAAAGCGACGCCGCCGCCGCACGCTGAGCGTTGTGCGAACGCCGCTTCAACGCGTTTCTCCACGCCGCCGTCGCCGCCGCCGCAGAAGTTCGTCTGGTTCGGGGCGCCGCCGCCGTCATCTGACCGGCGCACAGGTCGATCACGTCTGCTTGCGCTTTTTCAGGAGTTTCCTTTGGGCTCTAAAAGTTACTTATTCCTCTTAGTTTTTTGTTATACTTCAAACAAAGATGAATAAGTTACTTTTAGAGGCCATAGGAAGCTTCCGAAAGAGCGCGAGCACCACGTGACAAATATGGGCCCGTCACGTGATAAATAAGGGCCACTTTTCCGCGGCGCCCGCGGGCGCCAACTACAAATTCGATAGCGCCGTAAATATAGCTCTAAAATTTTTTTTTCTTCGTTGTAAAATCATTTTATGATATCCTTTTTCCATCTAAGCTGTTTAAAAAAAATGTTTTTTTTCTTTGCATGTGTCCTTTAAGCGAGGGAGGAAAGATTGCCTTTCTTATCGTTAATGGATGTCCGGTTGCTGATTTCCTTTCGCTGGAGGGCCTTTGTTGTTTTCAGTTGAATGGTTTGTGACCGGAGTGTACTGTAGATCTGTGAGCTCGGTGCAATTGTGGTGAATGTGAACCTTTTGAGTGATCTGTGGATTAGTAGAGCGAGGAAAGAATGACGTCCTCATCTTTTTTGCGGTTTCGTGGTTTTGTTTCTTTGAGTGCCCCTGTTGTTTGGATGGCTTGGGACCGAAGTGATACCTGGTTGCTGAGAGGTTTCAATTGTCTGTACTATTGTGTCAAAGTGAACCCTATTGAGGTCTTTGCGGTTTATGGGAAGCTTGGCGACATCGAGGATGTATATATAAGGAGGGCACGGAATAAAAATCTTTAGCTGCGTTTGAGACGGTGTTTAGTCCTCTTTTCTCTTCCTCGAAGTTTTCCTTGCATACCTCAGTCTCAGGTTCCACTATGTATAATAAAAATAGACCTTCTCACCCGAAGGTTCTGTAAAGTACGAGGTGTAGGAACTTCATTTCCGAAATGTGCGCAGCGTGATGCTCGGAAAGCCAATCTAACAAACCTTTGAGTCCAAGCAGGTCCAATCAGGCTTTGATTCGAGATTATCTGATACATTGACGAGATAACGAATTCGTTGCCCAGCAGCACAAGACGTTGTAAGTGTTTCTGTCGGTGGCAAAATACGTGGCAGGAACCTGGGGCAGCGGGTAACATCGAGTTCTCTTTAAACGAAGGTAGAAATGCTAATAAAAGATTGACATTCATTACAATGACTTAGGCTAAACATGCTGTGAAAAATCGTGTACTTTTAAAGAAACAGGTGGCCATTCAAAAAAACTTTTTGCACGACGATGCAAAAAAATGCACAGCCGTCGACACCAAAAAATCACACATATCATGCTCACAATTTAAGATCATATTTGCTACATTGTTTTATTAATAACTAAACAGTTCAACAATTATTATTTACAAAATAAAAGCGTCAGTCAGCACATTTATTTTCTTGCGTTGATCTGGTTACCGGAGCCTTCGCGGAAGAAGAACCCCGAACACTAATCTTACATAAAGAGAGTTCATTGTGATGGCAACCCTGCTCATATGAACTAGGAGTTTTTGATGAATTGTCTTAGCTGTTAATACCTAAAAAAGGAGCATCTACTTAATTCACTGAACATACACCTTCGGAATCTTCGGCGTTTACAACAAGTACGAATATCCTGTAAGGATAACGATTTGCCGTTATTTATGATTTACATCGCAACTCTGGAACATTACTTTAAAATATATCATAAACCAGATCACGAGAATGCTTTCGGAAGTGTCACCATCGTCTCACGAAGTTAATATCTTCACAAGGGTACGTAGTTTTTGGAAGGTCTCAGACCTCTGCCACCAAAGCAGCGATAATCAAAACTTGTTTTCACATTGAAATTCCCGAAACAATTATTTGACAGTTTAATGCTAAGCATGAGTGCAATAGTACTGAAACTGAATGAGTTCTTTAAGCCATTTTAGTTTTATTTAAACAACTTAAAATAAACGAAGCGACAGTATTGAAACTGAATTAGTAATTTTAAAAGTATTTTGCAAAATATGCTAAAATGAGATGCAAAGTGGAGCAAGAACTGATTCTCAACGAGTGACGCATAGCTTTTAAGAATCAAACGTAGCACAAAGTACACAAAAATTGTAGGTTTATTAAGATAGAAAGAAATGTTTACATATGAACCGAACGTTTCAGCTGAATGGTCTACAATTTCTGCACCGCAATAAAACCATATGGATACTTCTACATTTATCTCCTTAAACACGCGTACATTCGTCAACGGTATGACTTATATCAGGCAAGTGGTGTCTCGTTAAACAAAGATGTGCGGTAGTTCGTGATAGCACACGCATCATTCAGAAACTATAAGCTTATTCAAAAATCTTTTCTTCTAGTATTATGTACTGGTACAGTAATTTTGAATTTTGGTAACCGAAGCTGCGCGACGTTTGCCATGATCTTACGTATTCACGTAAAGCAAATCGGTGCGTCTATTAAGTGGACATTTCAAATTCAAAGGCACTGCAACAAGACCACTTTTTTCTTCTACTCATCTAACATAAGCAATCTAGCAAAAGGTCCAGCGCTCGCGCATCTTCATGTGCCAACAGCTTTGGAGGTGGCAAAAAGACATAGCAGGTGTAAATGGATTGCTTGTCTCGTAGTTTCAATAAAAAATTTAAGGCCTGTCTTAATTGGTAGAACATACTACAGCTTGACTACTATCAAATGTGAGAACTTGGACAGCAGCTGAAACAAGGGGGGAACGGTAGCCGAGTGGACTAGCGCACACCAGCTCCGAGCACGTAGAGCGAAAGCTCGCGCTGCAGAACCCAGGGATCCTGGGTTCAATCCCCACCCCAGCCCGTTTCGATCTGGATGAGCATCGTACCGGCGTGCGGTCGTGTGTCACTACAGCGTGGTGCACGTTAAAGACCCCAGGCTAGCGGTTGTACTGCACTGGCTAAATTGCTCATCTACAGCGAGTGACTCGTCGCAACATTAAAATGGCTAACCAACGACTCGCTGTATAAATATCCCCACAACCCCCCCCATTAATATTATTACTGAAACACTTCAAATTCACAATAAGGAACACTCTTATATTACAATCACTGATAGCTAGGGCAGCAAACAATTAATATTGACCTCTGTCTCCAGCGCTCTATTATTGAAAGTACCACCGATTGAGACAACATTTAGAGCGACTACATCTCACATAAACCAGTGGCAGATATCAAGTTTGCTCGCGTCAAGAGAAAAAGTTTAAAGTTTGTGATTCAGGAGAAGTTAAGTCAAAACGCAATCAATTGTGTTTTAAAATTTGCAAAGTCCAAATTCACACTAGGCGTGCGGCGTGGTACATTGCCTTTCAGCTGACCGCTTAGTGACAGTATTGTACACAAGTACAATACTGAGTCGTATTTTAGTCTCCACTGCGTCGACTTGCAGACTGGAATGAGCACGACGTAGCGGTCATTTTCCACTACTTGGCACTTCCAGGAGGCACAGAGTGTTTGGGTTGTTCTCAGGATTCTACTGGAAACTGGCGCTTTTTTGAGGAACCGGGTCAGGAGAAGTGACTCGTCCATTCCGAATTCTGGAGGCACAGCAATGTCCAGTCGCCCCCACTTGGCGAACTGCACTATGTAGTCCATGAACGGAGGAAACTGAACAATCTCTTTCCAGAAGGGGCACTCATTATTGTCTGTCTTTGTAGCCACAGAGGCTACGAGGTACAGGGTAAAAACTATCTTTTGCAGTTGCATCTTCTTCCACGAAAGGCAAGCGTGCCTGAGAGAACTAGCTTTCACTTATATCGCGTTGTGTGTCTTCCAGTGATCATACGCCAGGGGCTCCTTTATACAACATCTCCAGTCGCTTCTACGCTCACCCATTTTGACACATGCGGTTCACCGATTGGCTGCCAGTATACAGCAGTACGATGACGTAGTACCGGCATCCAATCGCAGCTCCACATCAGTATGAAGTAGAGCAAAGGTATTGGTTGCTGAAATGATTAAAAAGCTAAAAGACACTCTTGTTTTGAGAATGTTTTGTTCAATAAAACAATTCCGGCCACTTTCATCATCCCCAGTTTCTTTCTCTTATCGCGATCGTTGAACCATCACTCCCAAATATGGGAACTGGTAAATATTAGAGTCGTTCAAGCCCTGGCTGAAAGTGCTTCAAAGTTCGTTGGGGTAAGTGTGATTTCTTAAATGCGAGGATTGCGTTCCGTGACGTGGATGTAGACTTCATTGCGCTAATTGTCATATTATTGATACGCTAGGATTTCAATCTTTTGGAACGCAAATAAACATATGCCTACGGTGTCACGTTTAGCGTGACAGAAACCTTATTCCCAAAGTCGCTTTTCGTCAACTTAGTCCGTCTTATGCTGATTTTAATTCATGTAATGCTTAGCAATTAGGACATCGCTCTTACTGTGGTGTGTTGTGGTCTGTTCACATATAAACACCATTAGTCTAACCCCATTGACGACAACGACAACTAAAGCAACGTGTTGTGGGCCTTGCTGCTCGAATGCGTAACCCATTATTTGCATTTCTTTCTCTTGTTCTGGTAAAAAAGTAACAAGTAGGAATTTTCTAGGACACGAAATGAATAACATAGTTTCGTTAATCGTTTGTCTTTACTAAGAGTAAGAGTACTTTTTTTTTTACTTTTAACACAAAATGTGTTATTCTCAAAGGCAGTTGACGTGACATGAGGGGAAGCTACTCACGGTCAGGATCCTTGCCGACGCACAGTGGTGCACAGCTGGTGTCCTCCAAAATGTCCGGGCACCTTGGGTCAAACGAAGGGGGCTCTAGTCACCAAGAGGTTTTAGATAACACTTAGCAATAGGTAAGGGGAACAACATACATGTGGCTCTTTAACAAACATGTTTTCTATAGAGCTCGGTGTTTACTCAAAACAATGATCGGGGACTCTACTTTTTATATAAGTTTCTTCTTAGTTGGATATAATGGTCCCGGACAAGATGGTTCCGGGCGAAATGACGCCAGATAAAATGGTCCCGGTCAAATCCTTTCCAAGCGCCAACCCTTGTAAACGATCCCAATTGAATTGTTGACACTTGGGCGCTCTTTGGTAGTTCTAGGGAACTGCTACTCAGAAGCATCATTCGAGACACGTGTAATGAATAGTTTAATGTGTTTATATTTGTATGATCTATTTTAGGAAACAACTGAGAAAGCTCAAAAATGAATGAAGGGTCTATTATAGCTTGATCGTCTCTGCGGCTCCCCGCATAAGTCAGGATACGGCACAGAGCTTGTGGGCAACCTGGAGATTTCATGCGGTTGGCCCAGGTTGCCCCTACGACAATCATGAGTGGTCATCTTGACCACGAGGGGGCCAAGGGCAACTGGCCACGCGAGCGGCGCTCCGCCACTGATAAAGGGCCGTCGCAGCGTATGCGCGGGGGCTCTTGGTATCGCACCGCAGGCGATAGCGCTCATTAAATGTTTACGTGTTGTTGAACCGGTGTGCTCTGTCATTCCTCGAGACGGGTAGCAGCAAGGGAAATCCCACACTGGCGCCCAGACGTGATATGCTGCTCGTCTGAGAGGATGGCCGCAAACTGGGTTCGTTTTACGTTACGTTTTACATAGTCACGTTTTACATAGCCAATTTTGCGTTCCTGAGTTTGCCCACATTTGAGGGGGCGTTTCTTCGCAAGCCTAAGTTCATTGACCTGCGGAAGCCTCCACTACAACACGATGCCTTCTACAGAGGACGACGACAAAAACGTGAGTGAGGACGATCTTTTGACGCTCGGTGCACTCGCGGATAACGCCGCCAGCGACATAAAACCAGACGCTAAGCCTACAGTCTAAATCCCGGTAGGCGCAGCATCAGAGGGTGGTCTAGCAGAACTAAGAGTGGCCATGACCATGCATCTTCAGATACAACGAGAGCAGATGATGCGCTCAAGCCCCACTCCTTCTGGAAGCACGCCCCCCAGGGACTACCTAAGGCTCTCGCTTAGCGTTCCGGTTTTGTCGGGGTACGCAAATAGAAAGTCAGTCGCGATGTTCGTCTCGGAACTGCGGGACTACCAAGCTGCGTCGGGAATTAATGACGAAACCGTCCTCACCCGCCTTTTGCCGGTTGAACTGACAGGCAGTGCAGCACTGTGGAGGCAAAGACAAACTAATTTCACAAGTATGTTAGATTTCGAGGCGCGACTTAGGACGGAGTGCCTGCCTCCGGATTACAGCATGCGGATTAGGGACGAGCTGCGCGCGCGCACACAGCACCCGGAAGAGTCACCCATTGAGTTTGTAAGGGCTCTCCAGGGCCTGTACGATATCGCCGACGCCGCAGCACCAGACGCGGAGAAAGTACAACGCGCCATCCGCCAAAGCCACCCGCGTTTCCATCCCCATCTCAGGGGACGCACCTTTAAGAATTTAGACGAGATGGCACGGGAAGTGATCACCATCCAGGCCGACATCCTCGCGGAACTAAGATACCGCCCCCCTCCACCGCAGAACATGACTCTGGAACCATCATTTGCGTGGTCTGGAAACGCACGTGTCCGAGTCGAGAAAGAACCGGACGATTCCAGTCAGGCGTCTGTCCCCTGAGCCCTAGATCCTCGTGCATACGAATCACGGAGGTGCAGCGGTTATGAGGGCATACATTCACAACGCTACAGCCCCTCCATTGGTCAATATGAGTTCTTGGCCTCTGGACCGGTAACGCGGAGCTTGGGAGAGGCAAGAAAGAGCGCGACACCGCGCGAAGCCGACGGGCGGGCCACGCCCCGTTGTTTTCGATGCGGCCAGTCATGACAAATACATCGTGACTGCAGTAGGCAAACCAGTACAACAAGGGGAGGCGAAATCTGCAGTTCAAGGTGGGAGATCTGGTACTGAAGCGAACTCATCCGCTGAGTGATGCTGCTAGAGGCTCCACGGCCTGTTTAGCAAAGAGGTGGGATGGCCCCTACCGTGTTACTAGGAAGCTCTCCAACCTGTCTTATGAGCTGGTGCATTGCGATTCTGGTGAAGTGTGCGGGTCTATTCATGTCGCCGACCTAAAAGCTTTCTATAAACCCGAGGAGGTAGATGTGTCGCAGGTTCCAGATGGCGACTATCCGGACCGCCTGTCGGAAGATTCCACACCGTCTCTGCCGCGGTACAACTTGAGACGGCGGTGAAGATGACCAGGAGTAGCGCGAGCTCCAAGTGCATTATGTTCATTCCCTCTTCGGTGTTTTTGGGGGGGGGGGGGAGAAGAGAAAGTAGTCGCGCTCCCGTATGCACAGTGGGGCAGGCATCTTTCGTGTGCGCGGCCAATTATTCCTACAGTGCCATGGCCTCATGTTGTTTTTAATTTCTAGTTCCTCGTGCCAGAGAGCGGCGACGCAGCTCCCATCGTCAGACCCCCCCCCCCCCCCCCCCACAGCCGGATCGGTACTGTCCGGAAGTACTGACGTCGGACCCGTGCTCGCCCATCTGAGAAGACCCTGGCTGACCCAGAAGGAAGGCCCCCCCAAGACCATCTAAGACGTCCGCTTTTTTCGTTTTTGGAAGGGGGGAGATGTTTGGGCATTCTGGAGATTCCAAGCGGTTGGCCCAGGTTGCCCCTACGACAATCATGAGTGGTCATCTTGACCACGAGGGGGCCAAGGGCAACTGGCCACGCGAGCGGCGCTCCGCCGCTGATAAAGGGCCGTCGCAGCGTATGCGCGGGGGCTGTTGGGATCGCGCCGCAGTCGATAGCGGTCATTAAATGTTTACGTGTTGTTGAACCGGTGTGCTCTGTCATTCCTCGAGACGGGTAGCAGCAAGGGAAATCCCACAAGCTGGAGCCTCCAAGTCGCTGCACAAATCCACACGCGCACGTTAAAAGCGCGAGGTCACGATGCACTCGCTGCGCTTGATTGGGCTAACTGGTAATTCCTTGCACAAAAAAAGAACACTATTTGGACTATTTTTTTTTTTACAGCACTGGTTGATTGATCCCATTAGCTCGTACCTTCGGCTGCACTGTGACTTAAGTTAAACGTAATCTACGCGCGGAAGTAAATAATCACACTTAGTGACGAAATATTTTTGAATTTTCAAGTTAGCGCAATGGAGCTGCAATAAAAAACGTATGCAAATAATTAATTAAATTAAAAAATTTTCACATGCTGCATATCTGTGATGTCAGGTTATGAAATACCTTTTTTCTCGTGCTGACTATGTCAAATATTATACAAACATTATTGGATATATGTATAACTAGTCGTATTTACAATTTATATAATATCATTTTCCCGTCTTCTTGGCTCAGGGGCTGCCATGCAATGTGTTCTAAATTTAGGTTATACATTTAAGCATTCAGTGAAAAACTTTATTTTTCTCTATGTCCAATTTTTATCGAGTGCAAACAATCGACTAAACCGTAAATAGCAAGCAAACTCTGCCTCAACATTTGCGTGAGAACATTTTAATTGGGTTTGTGCTTGGGATCATTTTGTTCGGGGTTGTTATGACCGGAAATTTTTTTCCCGTGACAATTTTGTTCAGGACCGTTTTGTTTGGATCTCTATTTTTCTGGATCGATCGCTTAGCTGAAATTCAAGTGTACGGGCAGCCGGCACGTAAAGTTTGAACGTAAACGACATTTTAAACATTGATCATGATGTATGTTTTATTATCTACGCAGACGATACGAGTGTCTTTTTTTCAAGAACTCACAGCAATGAAATTATAGAAAGTGCAATTAAGGCTTTTGTTGAGCGAAATACTTGAACGAAAGTCTTTTTTTTTTCAAATAAATGCGAGCAAAATAAAGGCAGTTAAATTTACAGCACGTAACACAAATAACTTTCATGAGATGAAATATTTTCTTGGCTGGAATAAAAAACTATCTAGGGTTGCTCGTATATTTTATACATTTCGTGATATACTCCCCATTTTTGTTTTGCTGCCCATTTATAATTTTTTTTTTATTCCCAGTATAAATAATGCTTTTACGTTTGGGCGGCACGACGCACAAAAATCTCAAACAAATTCAAAATCTTGAAAAAAAGTAATTCGTATTATATGCTACGCTCCTTTTGACAGTCACTCGAAGCCACTCTTTAATAAATTTAATATACAGTAAAACCTCGTTATAACAAAGGTGAAGGAGTGGTCGTAATTATTTCGTTATAACCATTAGTCAGTTATAGCCACTGTCCATTTCTTTCCACTATTAGCAAGCAAAGGGAATTATGATTGCTTTGTTATATCCTATTAGTTTGTTTTATCCCATTTTGTTATAACGAGGTTTTACTGTAGTACAAATTCTGATTCATTACGACTACAAACTTGCTCTTTCTTACAAAAGCCCTTTTCAAAACAATAAAGATTCTTATCCTAGACTGGCAAACTTTGAGCGAAGAAAAGTGATTCATGAAACCCGCTGTGTAGAAAAATGCATAATGCCGCTAAAAAAAAAACCCTCCAAAATTCAAATGCTAACGAATACTCTCCGCTATTTTTTTAAATTGTTTAGAAAATTAAAATATACGCACGATATTTATTTAGAAATCCGTCAGTGTTTAAATACTATGTGCAAACTGAATGCATGTTTCAGTTAATGTACGTTAAATTCTTTTTCTATATTTTACGTCTGTAGTTATGCGTACGCTGTTTATCTGCAAGGGTTGAAAATATTTGTATGCAAACTGAAGGTATGTTTACCATTCTATGTCAATTTGTTTTCTCAGATTTTTTTTGTCTTTGAGCCTGTTAAACTGTTTCTTTATTTTTTTATGATCTGCGGTTGCTGTTGGGGGAAACAGAGGCTGTATCAAGCGACTACTAAGTTGCTGTTTTCGCTCTGTCTCTTCAAGTTTGAAGAAAAGGAATTTAATTTTAATTTAGACCTGGGCAAAAAACTAAAAAACCTGATATAAGACGCGCAAAAATAAGGGTAAAGGAAGCATCTGACGTTTTGGGCACACGACGTTCGTCAGACTATGGAAAAACTAAGTGAAGCCAAGGAGGAAGACGCGAGAACTGTCGCAACATGACATCAAACGATTAAAAAAAAGCATACATTTTTTTTTTCTGGCGTTCTGTTGGGACAGCCATCACGGTTTTCTCCTTGGCTTCCCTGAGTTTCTCATAGTGTGACGAAGGGTGTGTGCCAGAAACGTCGCTTGTTTTCCTTCTTTTTTCTGCACGTCTTATCATTCACGTGTTTACTTTTGTGGTAAGATTCAACACGTGTGCTACGTGAGCGTTCAACCGACTCTCGTGTTGAATTGGTGCTTCACTGATGGAAAGCATGCTCCAGCCAAATGCTGGTGCAGCCTTCGGCTACGTCAGCCGAGTGCTGAGCCAGGAACATTAAAAAAAAAACATATTGTAAAATAGTTGATTTTTAGGCTATACCCTTTAATAAAAAAGGAAGCAGTATTTCGTTTTTTTTTTTTTGGAGATCAAACACGATGTTACTGAGAATGAGCTCCCAAATCAGCAAAAACAGTTTTTATTCCAGTTGCATTGATTATTGATTGGCATTGCATTATCCTAAACTAAAGGAAGAGGTATCAAGTTAACTATACGAATTGTTGATTTCTAACAAGTATCCCGTTACAAGCGAGATGTAAATGATTAAAGGGAAAACAATTCAGGCAAGCAGGTGAATTCATTATAAAAAAAAACGACACTGGGAATAAATAAAAAAATATGGACAAGCACACAACCCGTCTCAAACCACGGCTACTGCTTTTATTTCACATAGTCACATTTATACATTCTTCTACTTCCTCCCCTCCCTCCGAAATTTACCAACCTTCTGGGATCAAAATGACAAGGAACACAAGAAACAACATCAACTTCCATGGTGGGACCCCATACCACAGGCATGACCAACAAAGTAATAAACCCTCACTACACTGACCTTTCGTAGAACGTCATGAGTCAATGGCAGAAATGTTTTTTTTTTTGTTCTCTATTCTATGATAAGGACGGTAGACATTATATAGTTTCTAAAGCTAGCGATCTTCATCGTTTTCCTCACACTTCGCCTGTTATAATTTTAGGACACTTGCTTGTTTTGAAATCAGTAAGCATCGATTACACTCTTCAACGTGCTTTGCTAGCTCGGAGGCTTGTGTCATGTCTTTTTACCATCTTTTTTCCTTCAAAATTCTATAATTTATATTTGAATATCCTTTATATTACTGATATCTGGCAAGCTTGCCGGATGTAAGAAAACCCACACTCCAAAGAAATGCTATAAACAACCCGATCTTCAAAAGGAACCGTTCAATTCCTACGGTCTAAGGAACACCCTCGACGAACACTAGAAAAACCTATTAAAGTTTCTAGCTTATGCGGTCCCTTGAAAACTAGATCTATGTCAAACGTATTCAGGACTTCCTTGATTGGCGAAATTCTCTGATAATAAATCACCAAATGCCTAATTTTGATTTTTTTTTTTTTCGAGAGAACTAGGCAAAATCCGTCCACAAATGTCTCGAAATTATTGACCCCGTTAAAGTAGACGCTCCGCATTATAAAAAAAAAAAAATCGGATACTAATTTCTTACCACGCATTTTTGCCCCCTTAATATGAAAACCTGCAGTTCAGACTATGAACGGCTATTTTGGCGACGAATGTGGTAAAGATAGGCATTTTTGTCTTGTTAGTAAACGCCAGTATCCCAAATAAAAAAGAAAGCAAAAACAGTACAAAAACTTTCCCGAGAAATTAGTGGAAACAAGAGGTCACAGTGTGAACCCGGACTTTTGTTGCGGGTCTTGCAATAGGAGCTGTGCATCAAAAGATGAATTTGGCTTCCTTTCACGTAAGATGGGTCAGTACCGCTTGGAAGCGAAACTCTCCCCACTAAATTTAGCGGGGAAATTTAGCGAACATTTTCCCGCTAAAATTACCACGAAATTGAATTCTTTTTGGGGTCACGTGACGTTAGCGGGAAATTTCCCCGGTAACTTTAGCGAGGAAACGTCCCATAAGGCAACGCGCGGTTACGCCGACGGCGACGGCGACGGCGAAACCGCTCAACCGGTAAACGGGAGCCTAAGAGCTGCGCTCTAAAAAAATGAAAGGTAAAGCAGCTAGCTCACCTCAGTGTAGACCTCGTCATTGTTTGGGCAACGGGGAGAAAGAAGCTTTGAACCCACAAAGCAAATTTCTCCTATACTCTATGGTACGTTGTTGGGCTAGTCGGTTCATCTTAGTTAAACATATAAAATAGCGGCAAAAAACAACAAAGACAAGAAGTATACAAGGCAAGCGCTATCCTGTATGCTTCTTCTTCTAAACTCGTTTTCGCCGCAACTCGGCAACGGCGAAGGCTGGGGGACAAAGCAACGACTGGAACACACAAAAGAGGGTGCGGATATGAGTTCCTCCTTCTCCCCTTTCCAACTACTTGAGTTGGAGCAGAGGGGAAGGAGGAACTCCCCTCTACGCTTGTTCATGGGTGTTCTGACCCCAAATCGTTATTATGAAGGGCTCACACTATGGACGATTTTTCTGGGGAACGGAGGTGTGCTTACTAACAAGACATGACTGTGCTGTAATAAAAGAACGCCTGATTATACGCTGCCTCTAAGAGACGGAACACTTGCAACTGAATAGCCCTTTGCACCCTGCGAACCTGATTATTTACATGCACTCTCGGGATTGAAATCTTTGAAAACAAATGCCCGGTGAACATTTCGAGCCCGCGGGTGATGATTTGAGTGTAGAACAAGCGTATTCGCATAGAGCAGAAAGAATAAATCAGTACTTATTAAAAATTTAACTATATTACTTGGCCTTTACATTATTTTGATGGTACATGTACAGGGAATACTGATCCAGTGTAGCGCGTTCTATGTTGAGGACGGAAGCGATGGTGCGACCGACTCCGAGCTTAGGTGAAAACGTTCTGTTTAATCCACGTGCCGTTGAGCTCGCGCCAAGGAGTTGATTCGTTCTCTTTCTTGGTGGCGACGCTGGACGTATTCACTGCTATAGATAGCTCCCCCCTTAGAGACGTCGCCTGTAGGACTGCAGCAGGCTAAAGGGGACAGAGCGATTATGTGAGCAGCAGGCGATGAAGCTTCCAGGAGTGGCGCTGTTGCTGTTGGCGTGCTGCGAGCGGCATGACGCGGCAGAAAGCGGTGGATGCTGAAGACAGCGTGCGGGGACCGGACAGGTTCGGCTTAAGGTTGAGGTCAGGTGAAGTGGAGACAACGGGAACAACGATCCGGTAGTGCTGTGGCTCCGAAGTTTAGCAGGCCCTATCTCCACTCGGGCTCCAGGGGAGATGGCGGCCAGCTGCGGGACCGATGCAGTGTAATTCCCGGAGATGACGCACCGAGTGGAGAGCAGATGCCTGACCTAGTAGTGATGAAGAGCCCTTGAACGGTCAGCGATGTGTCTTATTAACAGACTGGTGCGCCGTGACTTGCCATGCCCCAACGTGGCGCGGTGCGGCACGCCCCACACGTTGTGGCAGCACGCGACCGTGCCAGGCCAGCACCACACCACACAGATGGGCACGACTGCCGGGGCGACACCAGGGGCTGCGGCAGTGGTGGAAATGCCAACGAACGTAGAATTGCCATGCCGGCGGGGTGAGCGAGGTGGTCGCAGCCCGTTGCTGAGAGATGCCGGCGGCAGACGCGACGGGGAAGAGGTGGTGGCGGAGGCGTCGGATGCGGTGGCTGTGGTAAATGTGCTCTTGCATAATCGTCGAGATCCCAAGCCGTGGCCGTCTCCCGTGCCGCGGAGAACGTTCCCCTGGATGACAGGTGCTCGGAGTTGATCATCACGTCCGGGTCACCAATTTGTAGCGCGTTCTATGTTGAGGACGGAAGAGATGGTGCGACCGACTCCGAGCTTAGGTGAAAACGTTCTGTTTAATCCACGTGCCGTTGAGCTCGCGCCAAGGAGTTGATTAGTTCTCTTTCTTGGTGGCTACGCTGGACGTATTCACTGCTACACCAGTGTTACTTCTTAGTTCTTGCCATATTTATTATTTTCCAGGTGTTCTTCGTTCGTTTGATACGTATATTCCCAATGCTGAAAGGCGCCGACGTCGTGTTCCTGCTAACAGTGTCCGACAGTGCAGACAGATCAATATATGTACGAAGCCGATTTCGCACCAAATGCAATTAATTTGAAAGAAAAAACCTCGTAACTGGCCATTTATTTCGTCTGCCTGACTGAGAAATTTTCCAAGCTATACAGTACGAACAAATTATTCGGCACATTTGCTTTTATAATCGAGCGCAAGGAGAAAACCCTCTCACTTTTTTCCAGAGAAATGCATTTCCGGAAATTAGTTTTCGACTGGTTGCTGTCTGCTCCAATTTGCCGAAGCACACTAACGCCAGTGAACCTTCAGCGTACATTATAATTAATCTATGGGAAAGCCTGAGTCAGCCTGTCCCCATCGTTCGATCCTGCTCTTTCGCTGCCATCGACGCTTGTGAAGCTATACTTCGTTTTATTCTTGTTTAGGAAACAAGTTTGCCCATTAAACGTTTAGTTTGCTTCAGTTTTCGCCGCCTCATCAATTGTCATTCGTGACAATAACACTGTGGCTATAAAATATTAATTATTTATCCCTATATGCATCGTTAAATACGGTAGGTTTTATTACCGATTCTTCAAATCAGTGAAAACAAAGTGGAAAAATAATTAGTCTAATTTCAACAACATTCTGTGCATGAAAACCATGCCATACCAGACCAAAAATAGCTTAATTTATTTGTAGCAAAAAGCTGCATTGGCTTTCTTTTTCGCGATCAACTTTTCGGGGAAATGCGACATTATTTTAAAAGTTCGTTTCTATCATTAGCGTTCTGATTTGATTGGAAAAATATGTGACTTATTTGACTAAGGAAATCAGGGGTAGATATAAAGCTCATTGCATCGATCTTCCCGAAATACCGCTGATTTTGCGCGTGTTCAGTCCGATGTAAATGTTTTCTTGTGATCATCTTTTGATTTAAACACAAAATATATGCCCATATTCAAATCATCAAATATTAAATTAGCGGGAAAGGTTAGCTTTAAATCACCCTAGTAAAATCACTCTGATTTAAACCACGATTTAAGTAGTCTAGGTTTTTTTCTTCTCCACCCTGGCTGATAGCCCTCGTTCAGCTAATATGGCAACTCATTTTGCGTGAGTGTTACCATATTCAATTTTCGCGCAGCCGGGATAGACAAAATACGACCTTTTACTTTCCGTTCGAAGGGTTAAAGAATTAAAAGCACTGATTCATAAACAAAAGGTGAAATGTTAATATTTTGCAATCAGGTGTTTGTATAGTAAATAGAAAGTCATTTCGTAACTAAAAATCCAGAGACTACTCAACCTGCAGCCCTCTACGCGGGTTATATTTGATTCTATATTTGTTTAATGATCGTTCTATTATTTCATTTTCGTCAGGTAGGGCCTGGCGTGTTACAGGATGTTTTTTTTTTATATTTTGAAAATAAGTTCTCCCTGTGAAGTGCAGAATGACGCCATGCGCATAAGGCATCCCAGCGTACTTCCGGTGATTGAACGTATTTCGCTTCAGTGAACGTTCGATTCTTAGATTTGTAGGTTAGTTTTTCTCCGCATCCGTTAAAAGGCAGACGAAATTTTCTCTGCATGGAACAGCTTTGCGATAAGCTTTTCTCCTGTGAGCTTATCTTCGGTGTTTTTTTTTTTCCATTGAGCTTTTCTTCGCCGCTCGCACAGCACTGTTGTATGTCCAAACACGCGATGTTTTAGGCCCACCAGGTGTGACACGGTCCGTGACAAACTCGAAAGAGAGGCTTGGCTGGAACTGTTGCCAAATAAGTGAGGAAACGAGCGCTGCGTCAGTGTTCGGCTGGCGATCAGCCTATCGACTTCGGTTACTGGCACCTAACCGGATATGGCTTAGTGCCAACCATGTAAAACATTCTGCGCAAGAGAAAATCAGTGGCTGCACTATTAATGGTGGAAACTAATGTTGAAATAACGGATGACTCTCCTATCACTTGACCTGCTGCGAATTGTCTTTCGACCAACTATCCTAAAACACAAATGCCTTTGTTGAGGACGATCATTGCCGACCTTGCGCGCAATTATTGAAACCGTGAGCTTCATGGCAGAAACTGTGTTCTAGACGTCATTGCTTATATTTTGTATCAACAAAGAAGTTACAGCTAGGCGCATATACCGAGAAGCGAAGTGGCCACGTACTGAAAAAAAAAAACAAAAAACAATGGACCATAAAACCAAGCCCCGTTGTCATCCTTCAAAAGTCTCCTAATTGTAGTAAGACATCGCACAAACCTTCATAATGTACCCTAGAGGTTGCTTTTAGATAGAATGAGCGTGTAGTGAATTCCTGGCAGTAGAAACAAATTCTAGTCTTAAGCGGACAAAGCAATTACACTGAACAAGCGCAGATGACAGCATTTTAAACTCTCGCGTAAGTCTAGACCCCATGTCGAGAGTCCTGAATGACGAAGCTACCATGTACAGCATTAACGTGCAAGTCCATTTGAAGCGTGAAATCCCATAACGTTTAAGGTTAACGTATGACGAAGAGTATTTCTATTTCGAACATGTTGAGCGTGCAACGATATGTACATCCTATATCTTTTCGACTAAAAGTGAGGACGTTAGCTTTTTTCCGAATTAACTTAAGACCATTATTTGAGCACCACATACTAACTCCGTCGATATAAATCTGCATTTACATTTAGTCAGAATGAACTTCAATATTGTGAATTATATTAAATCATTAGAATGCTGCAACAATTGAAAAAAATGAACACAATCAAAGTGATCGTTTGCAAATGTAGTGAACAAAAAGAGACCAAGATTAGATCCCTGGGGGACTTCGGAAGTTGAAGTGTGCGGGGTCGACAAGGCTTCTCGCATGCGAACAGAGTTCGAGCACCCCGACAATTAACTTTTGAACGAATTACTGTAGCCATCAGTTACACAGTAAGTAGACACCCTAACTAGAGATAACTCGTGGCTGACGTCATGAAATACTTCTGTCATGTTTGAATACAGCACATCGACCTGCCTTCCATTTTCAATGACTGGAACACATAACTGCATAAACTGACAATAATTAGACTCTGCCAAGCGGCCCTTTATAAAACGATGTTGCGCCGAATTAATTTAGGGATCAAAGACGCGGTACAACCGGGTAAAACATATATTTTGATAATTGTGAATATATTTGATATTATTGTAACCGCTCTATTATTGTCATTATTATTCGAATATCCAGATTTCAAAACCCATAAAATATCTGCACGTTTCAACACAGTAGAAACTTATTTGTTTTTGAGAGACAAATCAAAAATAGGTTTCAAGACCGGGGCATATAAACAGAAGAGCCTTTAAAGTAAAGCTAGTTAAGCTATTAAAACCCACGTATAAATTTGACTTTATCTTTTTAACCGCTTCAATTATTTCAGATATGTCCATGAAACATAATGCCATCTCGTGGTTTCCACTTTAATGAGTGCAGCATGTTTTAACATCCAAGGTGTCCCATAAAAAGAAGTGCGAACAACCACAGAAAACGTTTTGATCTAGATCTTGCTGGGAATAGAAATCATAACCTTCACCCATTAAATTATTATGCTGCCAAGGTTCCTTCGTGTAATTCATTGTATATTCCCAGATCTGGGTAAGCATCGTATTGGAATGCGGTCGTTTATCACTACTGCGTGGTGTACGTTAAAGACCAAAGGCTAACTATGTACCGCACTGGCTAATTGTGCGTACAGCTACAGCACCCCACGCCCATTGTGACTCACTAACTTCCGACTGTATAAACATACACACAACACAAAGAATTAAAAAAGTCTGGGGATTTTCTAGGGCTTCTCGCAACACTCGTTTTAGAACTCCTATCATTTTCTGCATATAATTTCTTCATCATGGATCTTCACGCACTGTATTTAACATACCAGCACTGCAAGCCAGCTATGAGTGGATTTACGAATAGGTGATGATTTCCCTAGAATTGCCAAGTATCATTTTAACTTTCTGCCGTCGAATTCGAAACTTTCTGAAGATATGAAGTGGTTAACTAGTTGTCGTATATGTGTTTGAGAACAGAACAAATTAACCGGAGAATGCAGATATTTAATCATCGCGTGGAGAAGATACGAGGAGAAAAAATATAAGCCGCGGTTTATGATAACGAGCTAACTTCGGGGTAATGTAAAAAAGCGTCAATAAAAAATAACACATAGAGTCAGAGTTGATGAGAAATGTTACTGTTAGCTAACCTCTATTACTGCCGAATTAGAGGGTAAGGCAGAGATAGCGAAAAGTGAGACATGTTCTCTCGACACCAAACCTAAAAGGTATCCAAAGCAACTGTGTACGTTGTTTGAATACAATCTCTAGGAGCGATAGGAGCTTTATCATTCTCGGTTATACGGTTATTTAATGAATAACAAATGTGGTATAGCTTCAACTCTGCATCATAATTTTAATCCGTCTTCACTTTGCCTCTTACTAAATACGTTCACATCTGAATGGAGGTATGTTTGAGAACATAACTAAGAGTGAACTTGGCAACAAAGGCATCATCAGTCTACTGCACAATTTCAAAGGAGAAAAGGCCCTATATCAGACCTTATGGTATTGTCAACTATCTTTTCAATATTTATACACACATGTTTGGATTAGTCGCACGCTGCTGTATAGACAAACACGCAACTCTGACGTCACACCGCTGCGGTGGCGCTGCTCTCGGCACGGTTTATGGAGAGGCGCTTTTCCCCACGTGTGTCTGGTCACTTCCGGAGTGCCTAGGTTTAAAGAGAGGGTCCATCAGAAACCACGTGGTGCCTTTGCAATTTAATGGTGGACACCTCGTGCGGCGATCGGTCGCAAGAGCGCATCAGCTGAATTTTCGCGTGGCTAGGAGAAAAAGCAAGATTTAAGGCGGAGACGTTCGCAGACGACAACGCTGTCGTCACATCCTTGCAACTGGTATCGCAAATGCGCCCCACAAACTACGTAACCCCAATCCAGCAGGTTGGAAACTCTCCGTAATATTGCCACGCGCGTCGGCGAGCAAACGCGTGCGTGGCCGAGTGGTTGCCGCTCTTGACTGTCGCGCAGAAGGTGTAGGATCGATTCCAGACAGGGGTCTTTCCTTTTATTTATACTTTCAACTTGGCCTTCTCGTAAGTTCGAGAGCATTCTCATCGGATTGAGTTCCGAAAGTTCTACGCACCGAAAGTTCTATGCCGAATGATCCAAAAACCCACGAGGGTACATAAAAGACTCCGCATGGCGAGCGGGGTCAGTTTCGCCCCAGCGTTCGACTCTGCTCTTTCGCCGACTTCGACGCCCGTGACGCTCTACTGTTATCTTTTGTTTCCTTCCTTATTTTGGGCACATGTTCGCCCGATTAAACGTTTAGTTTACTCAGTTATTTGCCGCCTCATCACTTGTCATTCGTGACAGTTTGGTGGAGGTGCGGGGAACGGACTCTATGTTTCTCAACCGTACCCCTCCGAGGACCCGTTCGGCAAGTCCCACTTCAAGTCGTCGACTCGTGGAAGAGGCAGGGCCTCGGGCAAGCCAGCGTCTGCAAGGACAAAGCCCTGAGTTTGGACCACTACCGGACAAAACAAAGAAGCTACCGAAGCCGACGATGAACTCCACGGCCCAGCCGACGGAAAACCCCCAAGCAACACCGTCCTACGTCTTCCTGCCTGTGGTTCCCCGTGTGCCGACGCCATTCCACGGTGAAATCTACGAGGACGTAGAAGACTGGCTGCAGCACTACGATCGTGGGGCCCGCTACAACGCGTGGACGGCAGAACAGCGCCTCCAAAACATTTACTTCGCACATGAGGGAACGGCAAGACAATGGTTTTAGAACCACGAGGCTTCCCTCACGACGTGGCAGACATGCGTGGAGGAGCTAAAGCGCACCTTCACAAACCAACACCGACGTCAAAGAGCCGAGGACATCCTTCAAAGAAGATGCCAAGGTCTGAATGAGAGCGTGACAAGCTTCACTGAAGATGTCCTGCGCCTGTGCGCCCGTGCCCACCCTGGAGCCGCCGAAGACAAGAAGCTGCGCGTCCTCATGAGAAGCGTGAAAAGCGAGATTTTTGGAGGCCTCGTTCGCAATCCACCGACGACCTTAGATGAATTTGTTTCTGAGGCAACTAACATTGAACGAGCGCTGTCGGCCAGGGCGAGTCATTATCAGAGAGTCGCCGGCGTAGCTGCCACCTCATCCCTTCCATCTTCCCTCCCTGACCTCGGCGAAGTTGGCATCGAGAACCTTCGGGAGGTCATTCGGGATGTGGTTCGAGAAGAACTGAAGCGGTTGCTCCCTTCTCCAGAACGACCAGCCGCTGTTTCAATCGCCGAGGCTGTTCGCGAGGAGGTACACCGGGCCCTCTTGCCCGAGGTCCCCGTCGCAGTGGCTCCCGAACGGTCGGTCCTGACCTACGCCGCCAAGACGACCTACGCCGTCACAGCACACTACCAGCCAGCTCCCAGACGTGAGGCACCGGCGCCGCAGTATGCTCCACGCCCAGAGCAGCGTGGTGCGAGGAAGACCTACGTTTGGAGGACGGCCGATCGACGCCCCATGTGCTACCACTGTGGTGAAGCGGACCACATCTACCGACCATGCCCCTACCGCCAGCTGGGCCTACGAGGTTTTGCGCCCAACGACCCTCGACCACCTCTTGGAGAGCGATCACGGGACATCGAGGACTACCTCCGCCGCTCTTCATCTCCTGAGTCGTCTCCCCACCGGGTATTCCGTTCACCATCTCCTCGACGCTCGCCATCGCCCTTCCGCCGGTCTCGCCGAGACAACCTGTCACCCATCGCTTCCCGTCGGGAAAACTAGGCGCGGCAATGCCGGGAGGTGGCGTTGCCGATGACGAACGATGCCAAGATCCTCCAAGATTTTCGGAGCTCTCCCACTCAAACGCCGCGACGCCCCTAAACGACGTTTCTGTAACAGTGTCGAATAACCTCAACGTTATTATCGACGGCCACGACGTGACGGCACTCGTCGACACCGGAGCAGACTACTCCGTTTTGAGTGGGAGGTTCTCCCGCCGCCTTCGAAAAGTCATGACACCGTGGGATGGACCTCAATTACGAACCGCCGGAGGACAGACACCTCATTACACCAGTCGGGAGATGCACTGCTCGCGTCGAGATCCACTTTGAGACGTGCCCTGTAAAGTTCGTCGTTCTACAAGGCTGTTTCAGAGACGTCATTCTCGGCATGGACTTCCTGTGTGCATACGGCGCCGTCATCGACCTTGGTGAGAACAGATTGACGCTGCGCAAGCCTGTTCTGCCTTCAGAGAAACCCCAAACAGCGTCAGCCGCCGTCCGAGTCACTGCCGACCACGTGAAGTTGCCGCCGCGATCAAGTGTTATCGTACCCGTCGTGATCGATGCAGCTACCCGCGGCGAAGTTGTTCTGGAAGGCAACCTCCAGTTGCTTCTAGGAAGAGGAATAGGCGTCGCACGAGGAGTAGCTGAACTTCAGGATGGCCGCGCTGTGGTCCTCGTGACGAACTTCCGGAATGAAACGCAACACCTCACAAAAGGTGCAGCCGTTTGCCACGTCGAGGAACTCCGAAACTCCGCCGAAATCGCCACCATTACTGACGAATCCTCCCCACCTCAACAAGACGGTACGTCGCCAGCGCAGCTCGACATCGACCCTAAGCTTCCGGACCCGAAACGACGGCAGCTGATTAACCTCCTTGCCGAATACCGTGGCTGCTTTGCGACGTCGTTGAAGGTGCATCAAACAGCCGTTGCGAAGCACCGCACCGTTAACGAGGACGACGCGCGGAGGTGATCCAGGAGCAAGTTCAAGAGATGCTGATCGACGACTTAATCCAGCCATCAAGCAGTCCATGGGCCTCTCCAGTCGTACTGGTTAAGAAGAAGGACAGAACGCCTAGGTTCTGCATGGACTACCGACAGCTGAACGCGGTGACGGAGAAAGACGTCTATCCACTCCCCCGCATCAACGACACTTTAGACCGGCTGCGCCACTCCCGATACTTTTCATCGATGGACCTGAAGAGCGGCTACTGGCAGATCGAGGTCGACGAACGGGACCGAGAAAAAACAGCCTTCGTCACGCCGGATGGACTGTACGAGTTCAAGGTGATGCCCTTCGGACTGTGCACGGCGCCAGCAACTTTCCAGCGTGTAATGGACACCGTACTAGCAGGACTGAAGTGGCAGAGCTGTCTCGTCTACTTCGCCGACGTCGTAGTGTTTTCCGGCGACTTTGACGAGCACTTGCGACGACTCCGAGCTGTTCTCCAAGCCATACGGACCGCCGCACTCACCCTGAAGCCGTCAAAGTGTCGGTTCACCTATGACGAACTGAAGTTCCTAGGTCACGTGGTTAGTAACGAAGGTGTTCGCTCCGACCCAGAGAAGACTCGCGCCGTCGCAGCATTTCCAGCGCCGATAGACAAGAAGGCCGTGCGAAGGTTCCTTGGACAATGTGCCTACTATCGGCTCTTCGTTCGGGATTTTGCAAGGATTTTCGAACCGCTAACAAACCTCACAAAGGACGCCGAGAAGTTTGAATGGGCCGAAGAGCAGCAGGAAGGCGTTTGACGAGCTGAAGCGACGACTGCAGACTCCTCCTGTTCTTGGACATTTTGATCAGGATGCGGAAACCGAAATTCACACGGACGCAAGTAACGCTGGACTTGGCGCGGTACTGGTTCAAGCGCAAGAAGGCACCGAGCGAGGTATCGCCTGCGCGAGTCGGACACTGTCCAAGGCGGAGAAAAATTACTCCACGACTGAGAAAGAATGCCTTGCGGTCGTCTGGGCAATCACGAAGTTCCGTCCGAACTTGTACGGGAGCCCGTTCCATGTAGTCACCGACCATCACTCGCTCTGCTGGCTTGCGAACCTCAAGGACCCGTCAGGACGCCTCGCTCGATGGAGTCTCCGACTACAGGAGTTCAACATGACTGTTGCCTACAAGTCAGGCCGCAAGCAGAGCGACGCCGACAGCCTGTCCATAGCCCCCGTCGAAACTCCTTCCGGCAGCAGCGACGACGATGACGACGAGTGCTTCCTAGGCGCAGTGAACACCGACGACATGGCACGACGTCAAAGAGACGATCCTGAGATGCGCGCTCTAATCGAGCACCTCGAAGGACGAGGGGTAACTGTCCCCCGTGTCTTCTCGAGAGCCCTGCCGACCTTCGTCCTCCGACAAGGTGTGTTTTACAAAAAGAACTTCGGAGACAACAGCTCGCCATGGCTGCTGGTAATCCCTACCGACCTTAGAGCGGAGATCTTCCAAGCCTGCCACGACGACCCGACGTCCGGAACCCTTGGTAACAGCCGTATGCTGGCCCGAATTCGTGAAAGGTATTACTGGCCCAAGCTGCCGAAGACCGTTCACCTCTACACACGATCGTGCCGCGAGTGCCAGCGACGCAAGAAACCACCGACGAAGCCGGCAGGTCTCCTGCAGCCGGTTGCTCCCCCGACCGCGCCGTTTCAGCAGATCGGAATGGATCTACTTGGTCCTTTTCCACCATCGACGCAAGGAAACCCATGGATTATCGTCGCTACAGATTATCTCAGACGGTACGCCGAAACGAAAGCCCTCCCTTCAGGGACTACTGTGGAAGTCGTCAAGTCTTTTATCGAGTCCATCGTCCTCGGGCACGGCGCTCCCAAAGTCCTGATCTCAGACCGTGGATCGTCATTCATGGCCCAACTGACGCAAGAAGTCCTTCTTCTCAGCCACACCAGCCATCGTCGCACCACGGCGTACCACCCGCACACCAACGGGCTGACGGAGAGACTCAACAAGACCATCGCCGACATGATCTCCATGTACGTCGACGTGGAGCACAAGACATGGGACGAGGTATAGCCGTACGTCACATTTGCCTACAACACGGCCGTGCAAAAGAGCACCGCAGTGACACCGTTTCAACTGGTTCATGGTCGCAAAGTAACGACGATGCTGGACGCGATGTTACCCCACGAACCGGCTGTCAACGGAAGCGACGACGCCCAGGCGGTTTCTCAACGGGCAGAAGAAGTCCGTCAGCTCGCCAGACTTCAGTATTCAAGCCCAAAAACGTGTCGACACTGGCCGCTACAAACTTCGTCGTCGGGACGTCCACTTCCAGCCCGGCGACCGAGTATGGGTCTGGACCAGGGTGTAAGATAGACAGGTGGGGAAACGAGAGCCAAATGAGCGACCGGATTGTGTCCCCCTCGGATTTCTCTTTTTCTGTGGCGCCATCTATGTGGAGCACCGCGAACTCTCACTCCGTGTGGGCGACCGGTGGCGACCAGCTAAACTGACGGAGATGGTTTCTCGTGTATATTCAATGGAGGACTGTCGTGCTCTCGGTTTATTTTCGCGCACTCTCCCATGAAGTTCCATGCAAATCCGATTCCGATTGTTTTCTTCTCGCCGCAGCGCCATCTGTCGCAAATCGGGGGTACCCGCAAGCAGACGAGTACACAATCCGGTCACGGCGCTGCGGTAGGCTTCTATGGGCCGTTTCCCCACCTGTCTATCTTACACCCTGGTCTGTACACCGATCCGCCGCCGTGGTCTCAGCGAGAAACTCCTGAAACGGTATTTCGGACCCTACAAGGTGCTTCGTCGACTTGGAGATCTGAACTACGAGATGATGCCCCACGGAACACGGACTTCATCAGCGCCGCCCTCCTCGACCGGAAGTCGTCCACGTCGTGCGCCTCAAGCCGTACTACGATCGATAGGACTGTGAATTGTGTTTTGTAATACGCTCGATAGGATTGTGTTGCACAAGTTTACATAGTTTGCCATTATTTTTGTTTGTTTTGCTGTTTTGTTTCCCGGCAGGTCGCATCGAGACGATGCGCTTTTAAAGGGGGGAGTAATGCCACGCGCGTCGGCGAGCAAACGCGTGCGTGGCCGAGTGGTTACCGCGCTTGACTGTCGCGCGGAAGGTGTTGGTTTGATTCCAGCCAGGGGTCTTTCTTTTTATTTATACTTTCAACTTGACCTTCTCGTAAGTTCGAGAGCATTCTCATCGGATCGAGTTCCGAAAGTTCTACGCACCGAAAGTTCTATGCCGAATGATCCAGAAACCCACGAGGGTACATAAGAGACTCCGCATGGCGAGCGGGGTCAGTTTCGCCCCAGCGTTGGACTCTGCTCTTTCGCCGACTTCGACGCCCGCGACGCTCTACTGTTATCTTTTGTTTCCTTCCTTATTTTGGGCACAAGTTCGCCCGATTAAACGTTTAGTTTACTCAGTTATTTACCGCCTCATCACTTGTCATTCTTGACAATATAGGCTTTCTGTAGTCTCTGTATGCGCATGCGCGGTGGCGTCACCTGTCGTGGATATAGGCTGACGTGTTGGTAAACAATGAGTTGGTGTATTCGCTCCGAGAAGATGTAGTGGCGCCACCTGGCGGCTCCTTGTTGTGGCGTAGTACCAAAGATCACGTGACCGCTTCTGCGCTTCGTTGGTAGCAAGTAGGTTGAGATATATCGTTCACGATTTACGGTTGATTCGTTAATTCGAACGAGAGTTTTGCGTTGCGTGTGACCTACTTATTTCGTTGTACTTCTCGTCAAAATTAGGCTCAAGCAGCGCGACACCAGTGGCGTCGCGGCATACGGAGCTGAACCCAGTGAGCCAGTGTCGTGTTAGTGCGCTGACCACGACCAAATCTGTCGTCGGCGTGGCTTCCGATGTTTGTCAAGTGACCAAACAAGTAGAGTCTGGGACGTTATGGTACCCGGAGCTAGTTTTCTTTCTTTTTTTTTCAGCCTCTCGTAAAGCAGAGAAAATAGAACGCAATCGTGAGGATGGCCGAGCATGCGTTGAACTTAGCATTCCGATCGCCGATTTGTTTCGGAATTTGCCCGCGCGGTTTCAGAGAGACACACGGAAAATAAAGTGTACGTACAACATGATACAAGCGTAATCCATATGGTCTGTATTTGAACTTTACTTAAGAGAAAGCAGCAAATAGAATTGACGAGTGTGTCACTGCGACGAGAGCATCCGTCACCACCTAAGAACGCTCCGAAAATGACAAGGTAACGACGAAGAGACAACGCTCGTGCACCTTTTAACTGGAAGTTCTAGGTCAAGGTTCAATCTATGCATACGGAATGGGTAAACTTAAAAAGAGGGTCGCGCCAATATGTCCATCGAACGAGGCCGCCGGTCATAGGCAGCGAGTGACAAGCACATTGCTAGGCCTTCCCACCCACATTGTTAGGCCTTTCCACCGGCTTGAACACCCGCTGAAGTCGTTTGGATTGTTGTCGCTGTTTTCGGAACCCGTGAATCTAGCCGCCTTTACCGACAGTCGTAGTTTCGAGTACTCATCTCCTTTCGTTTGCTACTTCAAGTCGGGAAGCGTGCGAAAAGCACGTAAAAGCCGTACTTATGTCGGCGCCGCTTTAACCGACCTCGAGCTTTTGTTTCCTGGTATTCCCTTTACTTCACTTCATCATTACCATAGCATGACCAGGTTATTGCCATTTTAGGTTCTCCCGTGTCCTTCTCCCCAGCATTGACTTTTGTGGAGGCTCGCGGCGCCCGTGTCAGTGGCTGCACTCTTAGAAAAAAGGGTATCGATAGTCCTCCCTAACGGGAGGAACGGTCTTGTTACCTATGTTCCTTAGAGAGGGAGAAACTTTCGTCCCTGAAGCAGGGGAGCAAATAGTTCCTCCGTCGCCTGCATCTCATTATGGCTGGCCCTGAATCGAGCAAATCGATCTCAGTGAGGCTTAACAAGGACGCTGCGTCTCTTGTACGGGACGAGAGGAGCAGCAAATCAAAGCGTAACACGAGCTTTCCGCGAGCTGTGTTTATTTCCGAAGCCAGATTACCCCGCAGGTACGGAAACTTCCGTTTCGAAAGCAGTTACTCAGTCTTCTCGTCGTCAACACTGCGATGTTAAACGGAGGCAACCGATACCCAGTTACTTCGCGCGCTTTACGTCTTACCTTTGCTGTTCCTTGGGTCACAATTCTTTCGTCAACCGCACATCATGGAGGAAGGGAAAACCAATCTGCGAAATCAAAAGCCGCTCTCAAAAGAACAAACTCGAAGGCCGCTGTTTATCGCGCAGCGTGAAAGAAGTCTAAATCGCTTGACACCAGATGTCAGGGTCAAGCAGAGTAATTGCAAGTAGCTAGGCTAGGTGTCGCTAGGTACCGCCCAATTCATGTTCTACAAAAAATATTTTATTTCATCAGGCCACCATTACGCATCCGCATCTTCGGGACCCTCTGCAACCTCTTCTATACACACACACAATGTAGACAGATTACGCACACTACAAGCATCAAGTGAACCTACATTGAGCGCATACACATTCATGGCATATACAAACATCAATACAACAACACACTTACCCAAACACCACACCCGAGCTCTGCGTTTCCGTCTTTTATGCTGGTCGTTTTGAACGTACGGAATTTCTCGGTGACTCCCTAAGCAATAAAAAATATTCCAGCATGTTCATTTTTTTTTTCAAGCAATGCCATACCTCTGAAGTATTTAAATGGCTCAGGGGAAGAATCTCTTATCAAAAAGTAAACTCTCGATCGAGCCGTAATTATTTGAAAGCCAATAAATCAAGCGGCTCTAATGCGGTTCGAAGCCATGAGTTTGTTTTTCTATTTTGCTGCAATTGCCGCCTTGAATTAATCTCTGTAGAGCGGATATTCACTCAGCTGGAAGTGATGCTTCACGGGCAGAGAAATCGCTTTTCGATCATCCTGAATGCAGTAAAAGCCGCGACTTGCGGCAGGAGTTAAGTGTACGGAGCTACACCGTGGCGAGCTTGAAAACTTCTAGCGCTCATCCCAGCGCACCACTTAAAGGGCAGCTTCTCGAGGAACCGTAGTATATTAAAACAGCAAAATAAAGCGTGTTTTTTTTTTAAATTTTACCTACTATTCGGTTTTAATGCTAAAACTCCACACTGTAAATATACGTACTTTCCGTCATAATTTTGTACTGTTCAGTCCTTTCCCCAGAGCGCAATCGCTCTCGGCGAGGAGACAACTGAGTCACATTGGCCACTGTACAATAGGAGCTTACTGTTCAGACCAGCGTTCCAACATGACTATCCGCAAGTCGATCGATTGCACGTGCCTAATCCCTCAAGTGGTCTTAATCTTTTTAATGTAAAGCGGAATGTCAACCGGCGACACCCCGCCCCTTCCGATAACGGCCCGAACAGCGACATCAATGCCCGACAGTTTACGTCATATCATATTGTTGTTACACCACTGATACGCGAACACACGGTCACATCGGCGATAATTCCAGTCTTCTGTTCACAACCCACAACATTGCCATCGCAATGTTGCTGCTATGTTGCTGACACGCAGAAATACAGAACCACGTTGAACGCCGGTTGGCACTCGGCATTGGAAAACAGAACCGAACTCAGTCCGGAAGGCACCCAGGCAGCCGGCAGCAAAACCTGCTTGACTTGGACGCAGTTCCTGCGATTTCCATAACGTCGAAAACGTCGACGCAGTTCCGCGTCGTTCCGCTACTGCAGCAACTGTAGTTCGGCGTGGGTCCCGCAATCCGGAGACGCCCATCTTACATAGTGTACGTAGCGCTGCTGGCACTGCTCCGGAACTTCGCTGTTTCTAGCGGCTTCGTTTGCTCGTTTGATAAAATTAGTGATAAAAACGTCAATGCAACCGAAATGTTCTGCACGTTTGGACTAGAAGACGGAATTACAGGCGGCCTTTGTTGCCGCTGAAGCTCAATCAACACAACAACATTTATAAAACAACGTGCACGACGTGCTCGAAAAACGAAAACGAAAGAAGATGAGTCGAGAGGGCGAAAGCTTTCTCCCTTCTGCCTGGAGAAGGACAAAAATGTTTCGTTCCTCCCTTTTTCTCGTGCCCACTTGGGGGCGCGTCAGTAGAAGGGAGGAAGACGCGCCGTTGCTACCTTTGTCCTCCATTTTTTTTAGAGTGTGGGTATCTCGGCAAGACGAAAGAACGTCAGCAATGGCCGATGCAATCTGTTCCGTGTGAAAAGCATCTACTCTCAAAGGCTAAATACTCGAGCGGTGTTGGCGGCCATGAAGCGAACGTAGGATTGCGTCGTAACTTACACACAACTTCCGATCATTACGCTTGGCGTATTCGGATTTGGTTTTAGGTGCACACGTTCTGCGTGAAAGCGAAAGCGAAATAAACATAGCGAACAGTTTCTACTGCTCCACACTAAAGCACACAGCCAAAGCAAAGCAAAGCGATTGATTGATTGATTGAGGTTTAGTGGCGCAGCAGCATCCAAGGCTATAATGCGCCAACAACTGACTATTGCAGGAAACCGAGGTTATAGAGAAGAAAGAGCTGTAGTAACTTGTGGGTTATAAAAAACTATGAACATGAGAGTATACCCACATGGGCATGATTCCAGGACATATGTTACATTATAGCTGGTCTAGTAGTCTATTATCTCTCAGAAAAATTAAAAACACACTTGTGCGTTATTAGCGGTTCGTCACCGAGTAAAATAACCAAATGTAATGGGGTATGCTCTTGGTAAATTCGTGAAAAATGTCTGTGACGTTCGCGGTCATACATAGGGCATACTAGTAAAATGTGCAGGATGCTTAATGGTATATGACAGTGTTCCCACTCCGGAGCATCCTCCCCTCGCAAAAGGTGCCCATGGGTAAGACGTGTATGACCAATTCGTAGTCGACATAATACCACCTCATAAAATCGCTCGCGATGACGTGCACTCTCCCATTGTGGAATTAAAGGTTTTACTGCATGAAACTTATTGTTCATTTCTCGGTTCCACTCCTCTTGCCACCTGCACTTTGTAGACTTTTTCAGGGCATGTCTATAATCACTGTAGGGTATTTTGTGCAGATCTACTTGTCGATCATTAGCAGTGCCCGCTGCACAGTCAGCATTCAAATTCCCGGGAATTCCAACATGGGAAGGTACCCAGCATAATCTTATTTATTATTTCCTTTTCGATGCTCAAAATAACCGGTTCCTTATTCCTAGAACAAGTGGATTTTGGACATCCCCCGTTGTGTCTAGAGCTCCGAAAGCACTAAGTGAGTCAGTGTAAACAATTGACTTACGAATATTATTTTTAAGAATGTGGTCTATGGCAGAGGGGTAAGCCATGGAGCTCTGCAGAAAGAATACAGGCACAATTGTTAATTCTCTGGACACGCTTCACAGAAGGCCCTACCACTGAGCAGCCTACGTATGAATCACTTTTGCTCCCATCAGTGTAAAAACTTCTGAAGTCACGGTACTGATACTGGAGTTCAAAACATCATTGTCTCAGAACTTCAGTTAGGGGTCTCTTTCTTATTGTATTTTGTTAGTTTCAACTCGGCATGAGGTCCCAAGGAGCTACTGATTTCAAGCGTTGCAAAACTGAGGGTAGCACATCCAGATCTACGGACTCAGCAGAAGAACGAGTTCTCAAGGCGAGAGGTGGAACAAATGAAGGCTTATTTATGAAAGTCTGCTCATAGTGTACTTGTTCTATGCAGTCCAGAGTTGGGTGACCAGGAACAGACCTAATTCGCAGAGGGTACATGAGGCCTAACTCGAACATCCTTTTCTCCAGTGAGGGCTCATTTGACTCTACATATAGGCTGACTATTGAAGATGTGCGAAAAGCACCAGTGGAAAGTCGGAGCCCCTGATGATGAATGGGGTCCAGCATCTTGAGAACCGATGCCCGCGCGGAGCCGTACACAATACAGCCATAATGAAGTCGGGACCGTACGACTGGAGTGGTAGATGCGCAATAAACAACACCGATCAGCCCCCCAGGACACGTGCGACAAGACCTTTAGTATATTAGGTGATTTCACACATTTCATTTTGAGGCTCTTAAAATGTGGAATGAATGTCATTTAGAGTCAAATATAAGACCTAAAAACTTGTGTTTGTTCTTTACTGCAATAGGGACTCCGTACATATTTGAAGAAGGCTCGAGTAAAATTCCGCGGCGACAAGAGAAGCACACGCGAACCGTTTTCTCAGGAGAGAACCTAAAACCATTTTACATCTGCCCATTTGACAAAACTGTTGATCGGAAGTTGACGTCGACGATCACAGATAGTCGGATTACAAGATGAGACCTAAATTCGTACATCATCAACATAGAGCGAGTACTGAACAGATGGGGGTATAATACGAGCAATTGAATTCATTTTTACGATAAAAAGTGTGACGCAAAGCACACCGCCCTGTGCGACCCCATTTTCTTGTGTGAATTCTTAAGAAAAAGTTGCCCGAAGCTTCACACGAAAAGTGCGGTCCCGGAGGTAGCTATGGATGACACCTAGCGTTCTGCCCCGAAGACCAATGTTGAGCAAATCCTCCAGTATGCCATAGCGCCAGGTCGTATCAAAAGCCTTTTCCAAGTAAAAAAAGACAGAGAAACAATGCTGTCTATTTACAAAGGTCACTCGCACAGCAGTCTCAAAACGTACCAGATGGTCAACCGTCGATCGCGCTGAGCGAAAACCACACTGGTACCGGTCAAGGAGCTTGTTTCTTTCTAAATAGAATATAAGCCTTTTATTTATCATCGTTTCTAGTGTCTTTGAAAAACATCTCGTGAGCGCTATTGGCCTAAAGCTAGACGCACAAGTAGAATCCTTTCCTGGCTTCATCAGGGGAATAATGATAGCCACCTTCCAAGATAAGGGGAAGCAACCTTCAAGTAAAATTCGGTTGAAAAAATATAAAACAAGCTCAAGAGTTGATGGATGGAGGTGCTGAAGCATTTTATAATGAATGCCGTCTGGCCCAGGAGCCGTCTGTTTGGACGAATGAAGTACCAGCTGTAGTTCAAAAAGTGTAAATGGCGAATTATAGGATTCTTGCTAGCCACCTGACATAGGAATGCCTTCTTCTCTGCCTGTAGCTTGTGTCTCTAAAACGAGCGAGTATAATGTTGAGAACTTGAAACAAATTCAAAATATTCACCAAAGACATTTGCCTGCTTTTCTAGGCTAGTAGGGCATACACCATTTCCGTTCAGGAGTGGGACAGAAAATAACCGGTAGGAGCCTTCAATTTCATGTACACGGTCCCAAACGTCCTTCTAGGATGCACTGCTATTAATTGAAGAAACATACATTCTGAAGATTTGCCGCTTGGCTCGCCGTCAGATATACCTTGTCTGCGCCCTTTTTTTCTTGCAACCGATAAGGCTACTTGACGTGGGGTAACGCCTGAAAATAGCCCATGCACGATTCTGTTCTTTCTTTGCTTGGCGGCAGTCTTCGTTCCACCACGGCTTTGGCCTTTTTGGAGATGTGAGGATGTCATGGGATATGCTCAATATGCTCAGTGACATCATCGAAGGAAAGATCAGGGGATGAACATGCTATAAGTGAGTCGTCTGTAAAGGTTGACCAGTCTGTCTTTTCAAGCTTCCAGCGAGGGGTACGTGTTAAAAGACCAGCGGGAGGATGGTTGAACTCTAAAATGAATGGAAAGTGGTCACTCCCATAAGGATTTAAGATGACCTTCCATAAAAGCAGGGGGTATAACGAAGGATGACAAAACGAAAGATTATTGGAAGTAAAACTACAAGTTGCTGAACTAAAATAAGTGGATTCTCTTGTGTTGAGCAGACACAATCCTGTCGAAAGAACAAAACCGTTCAATGAGTACCCCTCGAGCATCCCTTCTACCGCTTCCTCACAAAGGACTTGTACATTGAAATCACCTAAAATAGTGTAAGGCACCGGAAGCTGGCTAATTCGATTATCTAGCTCTTCGTACTGCAGCTGATATCCCGGAGAAATATGTACTGAGCAGACGGTACTCACGCGGCGCAACAGCATGCGGACAGCCACAACCTCGAGGGAGGTTTGCAAAGCCACTCTAGTGAAAGGGACCATGCGTTGGACAACCACTGCAGCACCACCGGGAGCCACAGAGGCGTTCAACCTATCTTTTCTGAACACTTTGAGTGAAGTGTCTAAGCACATTTGAGTGACTTTCTTTAAGGTGCGTCTCCTGCAAACAAAAGGTAGCGGGGCGGTGTTCATTTATTAAAAAGGTTATTTCGTCATAATTTGAAAAAAAGTCCACGGCAGTTCCATTGTATGAAAATAGACATTATCAACGTTAGGCAGTTCGCTTTTTACCAGAAAGTCACTACATTTGTGTAATGATAGCTACAGCAAAACTAATCCAGTCACAGGAGGTAAATGTCATACAGTGTGAATTTGGACATGAATGATGATTTAATGAAACTGCAAGAAGGTAGCACCGACCGAACCTTTGGGGAAAACAATTAAAAATAAAGCCCCGGGCGAGGGAGTCACCAGTAGTCCTCTGGTTGGTTTATATGAGGCTAACCCCTCCGACATCCAAGGGCGTCGAGAGTTCGGGCTGAGGCCACTGGCGCAGGACTCGCCGTTACTCCTCTGTCTCGGCTGGGCCCTAGGAGTAGGTGGAGCAATGGAAATGAACAAAATATTTTGGTATCGTGAGGTCAATATAGCGACTGAGGATGCAAGATTATGTTCCTGTTGAGAGAGCATACAAGCATTGTGGAGTATAATTCTCACTTTAGTGGAACAATTGTTTTTTTACCCTTGTGCTTACCCTTTGGGACCTGCCCCTCCATGTCGTCTGGGTCAGACGCAGGATTGGTTGGTTCGGCACCCTCCTCCATTGGTTCTTGCTCCTGGCCGGAAGTTGTTCTTTCCGGTTTAGAAAGGCTCTGGACACGAGGTGGAAAACTCCGGCCCCGACGTCCACCAGCCGGAGGAGCAGAGGTACTGGGCAAGCAGTCGCCCAAGCCCACCTGCTCCTGTCCCCTGGGTGCTGGAGGAGTGGCACAAGAATCGTGCCGCTCCTTGGATGAGGACGCTCCCTACGAAGAATTCGGTCGGGAACGTGGTCCCCTCTCCTTGGAAGGAGACCGCGAAGCACTGAGAGGTGCTTACACAGCCGACCCATCTTGGGTAGGAGAAACAGCCTCTGAGCCCTCTACATGACAGGGGACAGGCTGCTGCCCCGTGGAAGAGGGACAACTCTCGCTGGAGGAGGATGTAGGCGTACCAGCCGAGAGTGAACGCCCAGGAAGCTGAAGCTTTAGCTGGGGTGTTCGGGACTGCAGTGGCTTTCTAGCATCCAGGAAGGACGTCTGGGTTGCCTTTGGAACCTTCAGTGGTGCAGGTCTCCGCTGCACCACCTGTGCAAAGCCGCCCTCGCGCAAAAACGCGAAGCGACGACGCGCCTCTGAGTATGAGAGGTTTTTCTTTCACTTTAAGGATAAGAATTTCCTTCTCATCTTTCTACGTCTGACACGATTTGAAGTAAGCGGGTGTGGGGCTCTGTGCAGTTTACGCAGAATGCGTCGTTGGAGCAAGAGTCTGCTGCGTGGTCAGTTTTACCACACTTGGCACATGTCGCTTTGCCGCGGCAGTTCTGTGAGCCGTGTCCAAATCTTTGGCGGTTGAAGCACTTTCTGGGGTTCGGAACGTAAGGACGAACTCTGTAGTAGAGGTATCCAGCTTTCACAGACTCGGGAAGTGTGGTGAACTCAAAGGTGCGTACGATGTGCCTCGTCTTCAGCTCTTGGCCGTCACGACGCAAGGAGATGCGCCTTGCAGCTACAACCCCCTGGTCAGAACGTCCCTCCACTACTTCGCTCTCAGACGCGTCTAGAAGGTCGTCCTCCGAGATGACTCCTTGGATGGTGTTCAATGTCTTGTGGGGTGTCACGGTAATCTTGTATTCCGACACACAGTTGAGTGCAAGGAGCTCAGAACTCTGGTGGCTGGTCTCAATTTCTACAAGCCAATTGCCAGATGCCAGCTTCTTAGCCTTAAAGTTCTTTCCAATCACACCCTCGAGGACCTTTGTAACAAGGAATGGTGACATTTTCGAGAGTTGTTTGTGGGTTTCAGAGTGGAGTACCAAGAATTTTGGGAATCTAGGTGGAGTAGAGTGTGCCTCGTTCGAGGTTGAAACTTCGGTGAAACTCCTTCTCGGGGGCGGATCAATAAAATATTTTTTACGCAGACCCATATAGCTGGGAAAGGAAGTTCAGTGCCCGGGTGCACCGCCAACCACGGAGCCCAACGAGGGGATAGGTAATGTGCCATAGCAAGAAAGCTTTGGCTGACACAATTACTCTACGAGTGCTGCCCGGGCACTATACCCTAGTGTGGTTGCAGGGAGAGGATCTGTTTCCAGTCAAGGTTGGCCCTTGCCACCTAAGAAGGTGAAAAAAGAAGGAAGAGAGAGTAGAAGAAAAGAGAAAGAAGTGGGAGGAAAAGTGAAAGAAGGAAGAAGAGGGTAGAAGAGGCGACTGACTGATTCATCCTGGTCGGGCCAAGCCAGTGCACCCTTCTACGAGAAGCAGGGGACGAAGCGGTGTATTGCCTCACCCGGGGGGTCGCGAAGGTTCCAAAAACACCCCGGGCTCAGCTCAACCACCAGAGTCCCCTTTTCTCGGACACGGGTTAAGCCACGCACAGCCAGGCGTGGGTTGGCGAACCCACATGGCTCGGGTTTCATAGCGACGCCACTCACCAAGCACCTACTATATAGTAGGTGCTCCCTGCGTGCGGGTATGGTGGCCCACATGGCTGGGGTCCGTGGTGACGCTACCCACCAAGCACCTAGCACCTAAGGTGCAGGCGCCCCCTGCGGGGCTCGGGGTCCGTGGAGACGCCACTCTCCAAACACCTGCTTTCACAGGCGCCCCCTACGGGGAAAGCAAAGCGAAGAAAATAGCTGACCTCGTCACGTGATTCTTGTCACAACGTCGCCATCGAGCGATCGCAGTGCTCTAACCGGTCCGCTCGGGGTTAATAAACAAAATTATATGTTTCTGTTTTTTTTTTTGTTTTTTTTTTCTTTATGAGCTAGGGCTGCCGTTGTTTCTCAATACTGAACGAGTGGCTCTCTGAAAAGTGTATTCCGCGTGTTTAGTAAAAACAAAATGCATAGTCATAGGAACTTACATAGAAAAATAAATAAACAAAAATAAGCAGATGCACGCTTCTGGTAGTGTGCATGGAAGTGCGAGGCCGTTCGGCGTACAAACGCCGAATGGGCTCGCACTTCCTTCACATGCACACAATCATTCTATACTAGTGCTCACCTCAAGAAACGCGTTAAAAACGTCAGGCTTCTCGCGCAGCGCTTCCAATTTCAATCTTTATTTGTTGAATTCAGATATATCAGCTGCATTTTACGGCGTGGGCGAAACGGATTGAACGCAATTTCAACTAACCACATAAATCGGTGTCTTAACTTATCGCGCTGGGATTCACACCAGGGGTACTCAAAGGTGGTGTTTTCATTAATTGAGAGTATGAACGCATAAAACTTCTGGAGTCGAAAGAAAGAAGATAAAAATTGTTTGTCTGTATGAAAAAAATATTTCGCTAAGCCTTCTTTAACCAAAAGAACCAGAAAACCGCTCTGCGCTGTTGTGGCGTTTACTACGATTGAAAGGTTTGTTACATGGAAATAAAAAAAAAAAGAATTGGGTTAGCTATTCCTCACTTGATGCGGCCCAAATAAGCGTCACAGTAACAGAATGTATATTTTTACTGTACAAACTATAGGAAAACCGTAGTTTTTGTTTTGTCGGGATTTACTGAGACAAGCCAACCTTTTCACAATTTTACAGCAAGCTTGCACTACATGCAGACACCACTGTAGTAAATTCCAGCTTCATAAGCTAAAAAATCGATTTATGCGGTCATTTCAAAGTGCGTTCAAATCATTTCGCCCACGCAGTAGATTAGCTTTATTAAATTTTGTCAAGACTGTTAAGAATGGAACCTTCGGCAACCTTTTCCGAGTTTCAACGCTGCGGAAACGAGTCCCGAAACGAGTCCCGACGTGTTCAGGACTGCCGGCCACCTGTCGAAGCCTGCCCAAAACGAGTCTCAACGCGTCCGTGACGTCAACGGGACGTGTGTGTGTGTGCGTGTGGGTTCGTGCGCTCCGGAAGGGGAGAGAGGCCTGGCCTAACTGCGGAGAACCATGGCTATGACGCATTTCTGGCTACGACGCGGAGGACGTTTCTGCTACGCACTTGGCGGTCGCACCTGCTGCCCTGGCGGAGAGTGAGGGAGAAAACGGACCCCTATATAAGGCGGGGCGTGAGGCTGCTGAGTTGTTCTCTCGGATTTGACGACTGTATCGCTACCATGTAATTAAACCGTTCGTTACGTTACCAATTCTCCCACCTCCACTGGACCCCTGGGTTCTTCACTTCGGGGAATGGTCGTCGTCACGAGACAGGAAGTCTCCCGACGTGAGGCCTAAACCCCGCCTCGAACAACTGGTTGGCAGCGGTTGGGATCGGACCATGCGACATCGTGCTACATCTGTGGGTGAGCGTTTGGACTTTGCTTTGGGATTCGCCAGGCTTCAGATTATGGGTAATTAATTTTGAACTGCTGGGAATCCTTAGTGTTTGACTCGTGCGCTAGGTTTGTGTACAACCTCGCGACAAGTTTTATAGCAAAGCCAAAGCTAAAGAGCAGCGATCATGGATCTAATGAGGTTACTGAGAACAGATTTATTCTGTTTATGTGAAGAATTGGGTGGGGAGGTGGAGCAAAAGATGAAGAAATCTGAGATCAGTAAAGCGATTTCAGAGAGCGCGGAAGCAGAGGAAATTCAAATTGCGTGGGAACTGCTTCAGAACGCTAAGAGTGAAGCTGCAGCAAGAGAGGAAAGAGAGCGAGACCAGGCTGCAGCGAAAGAGGAACAGGCTGCAGCGAAAGAGGAGCAAGCTGCAGCTAGAGAGGAACGAGCACAGACTGCAGCGAGAGAGGAACGAGACCAGGAGCGAGCGCTGAAAAGGCTGGAGCTCGAAATTTAACAACAGCGATTAAACTCGCAGAACAGTAGAGTTGGGGCTCCGGTACGAGCAAGTGAGACCGAGTCGTATCAAATGAAGAAGCTCATGCAGCCGTTTAAAGTTGGGGAAGACGTGGGCCTATTCTTAGTTAACTTTGAGAGGACATGTGAGAAGTTGAGCTTCGCCCCAGAAACGTGGCCGCAACGGCTTTTGACTCTGTTGCCCTGTGAGGCTGCAGAGGTTGTCGCGCGCCTTAGTGCTGGATACGCGGACGACTACGACAAGGTGAAGTCCAGCCTTTTGAAGCGGTACCGCCTTTCTGCCGAGGCGTTCCGTCAAAGGTTTAGAAACGCATCCAAAAAGAGCAGCGAGGGCTACTCGGAATTCGCGTACGGGCTTAAAACCAACCTGACAGAATGGTTGAAGAGCGAGGAAGTGTACGAAAGCCGAGACAAGGTAGTCGAGTGTGTGTGCCTCGAACAGTTCTTTCGTAGCATTCCGCAGTCAGTCAAGCTCTGGGTGCAGGACAGGGTGGGAGTCGACTCTGTCGAAAGGGCCGCTGAGCTAGCCGAAGAGTACGCAACGCGTAGAAAGCTGAGCGGAGAGGAAAGCGAATCCGGCCGAAGCGAACAGCGCAAGACCTTCCGACACGGAAATGACTCGCGAGAAAACGGGCCCGAGAAGCCCGAAGCAGGACAAAAGGTCCCAGAAAAGAGCGCAGAACACTCGAACGGAGACGAGGCGCGGAAAAGCCCAACAGGGCAGTTCGAGGCAAGGAAGCCGTTCCTGTGCTACAACTGTCAGGAGCCGGGACACACAGCGGCCAGATGTAAGAAACCGCGGGTTGTATTCTCGTACGTGAACGGTAGTGACAAGGACCTGAAGCTTCTTCGTCCCTATCTTCACGAGCTCCAGGTAAACGGAAAGCCGTGCAGGGTGCTTCGGGACAGTGCAGCGACGATGGACGTTGTTCATCCGTCGTATGTAACGCCATCCGGTTTTACGGGAAAGGTAGTTTGGATCAAGCAGCTGCTCGAAAAGCACAGTGTCTGTCTGCCTATGGCGACAGTAAGGATAACTGGCCCGTTCGGAGAGCTAGTGACAGAGGCGGCTGTCTCGCAAACAGTCCGGTTGGAGTATCCTTATTTATTTTCTAACCGGTCAGATTTCCTGCTGCGCGAAAGGGGTCAACAACTGGGAGAAGGGCTAGTTCAGTCGTGTACGAGGTCCAAATCGCGTCAGGTCGCCCCTTTGTTGACGAGTGATCCAGAGCCAGAGGCAGCTGACGGGGAGCAAGCACTCCCAGAGTTGGAGGCAGAAAACCGGGATGAGAGGAACCAGGTTGTAGAATAGCCTGACCTCGTAGCACTAGAAAGCGTACGCCGTCCCAACGCGCCGGCGAAAAAGGCGGAGGAAGACGGGATCAGTGAAAGATCTCTCGTAGCTCCGGCGTCGCGTAACTTTGGTCCTCTGCTACGAGTAGACAGAGTGTCTTTGACAGTCGAGCAGAAGAGCGACCCTAGTGTGTCAGGGTTTCGCGGTACAGCTCAGGAGATTGCTAGGACCAATGTGACGGGGCATGAAAAGGGCGGATTGTTTTATCGGCGCTATAAGGACCGCATTTTCACGTCTAGAAATCACGTGAAAATCGATCACTATGACTTCAGCGTAAGAAAAAGAAAAGGCAAATTTAACGGCAATGCCGATGGATTGAGCAGATTTTTCTGACATCACGAAAAATAGTAGGGATGATCTCAGAGGTCTTCGTCATCCACGGGATTGAGGATCTAAGGGGGGGCACTTCGTTAAAACCCCAAAATGACCTCACAAATTGCGAAGAGTTTTTGTCTTTTGTATTTTGTTCTTAGTGACCTCGTTGGAAAAATTAGTTTTTTTGGCGACAGGGGGTCTCGATACCCGGAATCGTACCAAATTTTGGTAATCCGTAATCCAGTCTGGCGGGTCTTTGGTGAATTCCGAGCGTTTGACTGCGGTGTGGCGTGGTGTTGTGGGGGACGTTTCCGCTGATGCCTCCGTTGTGAGAGGTTTGGGAGTTTGTTTGGTGCTTGCAGCGCTGTCTTCTCAAGGCCTACTCCAAGCCCACCTCTTCAGGCCAGCGATTGTACCACCGGCCATTCGAGGTTTCCCTGGCCCCGGAGGGGCTGTTAAGAATGGAACCTTCGGCAACCTTTTCCGAGTTTCAACGCTGCGGAAACGAGTCCTGAAACGAGTCCCGACGTGTTCAGGATTGCCGGCCACCTGTCGAAGCCTGCCCAAAACGAGTCTCAACGCGTCCGTGACGTCAACGGGACGTGTGTGTGTGTGCGTGTGGGTTCGTGCGCTCCGGAAGGGGAGAGAGGCCTGGCCTAACTGCGGAGAACCATGGCTATGACGCATTTCTGGCTACGACGCGGCGGACTTTTCTGCTACGCACTTGGCGGTCGCACCTGCTGCCCTGGCGGAGAGTGAGGGAGAAAACGGACCCCTATATAAGGCGGGGCGTGAGGCTGCTGAGTTGTTCTCTCGGATTTGACGACTGTATCGCTACCATGTAATTAAACCGTTCGTTACGTTACCAATTCTCCCACCTCCACTGGACCCCTGGGTTCTTCACTTCGGGGAATGGTCGTCGTCACAAGCCAGGAAGTCTCCGGACGTGAGGCCTAAACCCCGCCTCGAACAAGACGTACACGTTTTAAACGCCAAAATTGTCGTTTTCTTTTTGCTTCGACAACCAAATCTTGCGCATAAATGATGCTCATAAATATTGCGCAAAAAATCATCTTCATCTTGACGTGACAACGAATATCGAAAACGTTCGGAAAACGTCCCTGTACTAGACGAAACAAAAATACGAATATGCGAAACTGCTTCGTGGCCTGGCAACACTGTGCGCGCGGCCATCGTGGTAGCGTTAAGTTTCTCGAGTTTCGGTTTCTCTGCATTTCCAGAGCCCGGGACGATTTGCCACTGATCGTGATTCAGTAACTTTAGGGTTTTCTGACTTGCGATCACCAAACGTGGAAAAAGAATATCACGGTCACGCCTTTCGTCCCTGAAGACACCTTCAATTATTTTTATGATGCGAAGAAGCATGACGTAACACGGTTTAACGGTAGACTGCTCCGCGCCAATACATGCAAAGTTTTTTTTTTTTCTGTTCAAGCTGTTATTGGCGAGAAGTTTAATATACCTTTTGCTAAATTATCTAAGCGCCAAGGAGCATGCTGCGAGTTTAGTTACACGCGCTGCACGTGCTGGCGTCCGCAGCAGGAACTGTTTCCAGGCAAAAGCCCAAAATAAAACGCATCTTGCATGCCTGTTCGTCAACGCTTAATTTTTGTTATTTACTTCGAATCTTTTATACTGGAAGGCGAGCGCAAGCGGTGCTAAGACATGCCATAGCCACATATATGCTGGCAATGCCTGGCATATCGTCATGAGAAGCGGCAGCCGAAATGGAAGAGGGGGAGCGGCAGACAGCGGATGAGAGGAGAGGAGCCACGTGACTGGCGCCCCGCTACGGCGAAACGCCGAAACACACCTCTCCCAAGCGAACAAGTGTGTTTCGGGTCCCCGCCGCTGCAAAAGCTGTGCGCCGACGTCCAGATTTCCCGATTAATTGCTGTTTGGTGTACTGAGGTCCCGGATCCTCGCGCACCAAATCTGCGACCGGGCACTCCACGGCTCCGTCGTCGAACTGCCAGGCTTCGTGAGTTGAGAAAAGGGTATGGACGTACATTTGCAGTGTTCTCCTTGATGCTTGGGTAATTTAGCAAAAGGTCTATTTTTGGAAAACTCTAAATTTTCGTGAAGCACAATGTGCCCTGAGCAGTATGTTTCATTGCGTTGCAAAATGCTCAACTTGGTTTCAGATAGCATCACCATGAGGCACAGTTTACGGATGGATGTTGCACCGGTTATTGGAGATTTGTTCAACCCTCGAGGAATGACTGGATTGATTTCCCAAATATTTCCTGAGTTCCTTTGCACTAAAAGACACTTTAAATCAATGCTGCGAAAAAAATAGTTGTCTGTGAAATGAAGTTGGTGTCGCCGGTTTTGCTTGACTCGACATCTGCAGCGTAACTTTTTTCCGCCGCCGACATTGAAGGAATAGTCACTGCGACGAACCCAAGCAAGAGACGTAATTTAACGCGGCGTTCAAAAAAGGAGACTGCAAATTTTCCATTCATACGAGAGTTGGCAGATAAGAAAGACGTCCTCCATGTTTGTTGTGTTTTCTATTCGACATAATCTTCAAGCATGTTTTATCAACAAACTCTCCTGTTAAGCTTTAGAGATGTTTTAAAAACCTCGTTTACGAATGCCAGATCAAGTGTATTGAAATCGCTGCTAAGTTATTATATATCTTTGTGGTTCTCCAATGTAATTTTTTAATATATATGGGTAATTTCATCTCAACTCAGGCACGGATTTAGGGTCGAATTTTTAATTCTGACGAAAAAAATCTATGTTTTGGGGCAATTCCTATAATAAAAGACGACGCAAACGGCAATTTAGTCGGATATTTCGTTCTCAAGTTTTGGACCGTTGAAGCTGCCAAGGTGGAAACTGACGTTTTTCCAGCTTATCGAAGGTGCCATGTTTCACTCCATCCCTTTTCCCTAATTTTCACGCTACATCAATATAACGTTTTTGGAACACTCTAGACATAGGCTTTTTCATGCTAATTAAGCGTGTAGGTCATGACGTTCTTAATGATTTTTGTTTTTATTCAAACCGCCTCTCTGCGACGTTATTTGGCGAAGTTCAGAAAGCTGTGCTGTGTGACCTGATCAACATATTTTTTTATCTTTATATCACCGTAAAGCTACAACTAAGCTCTTTCTTTTGAGTATAATGTCAATATTTTGCGATAAGTACAGGGTGTCACAAAAGAAAATTTACACGGTCTTTTGTACCGCACAAATAAACTAGGCATCGCCGAACGCTCATTCTCCGCCCAAAGGTAGGGCTAGAGGTCACAACCAGATGCTAAAGTTTCAGCCCGATCCGATAACTTAATCAAAAGTTATAAGTGATTTTCTGAAAATTTCAATGGGAAAATGGCGGCCAACGGAGTTTTCGAACACATGAGGCTCTATGGCACCAGAAACCGAAAACGGGCGAAAATGGGCTCCATTTTCCCATTGAAATTTTCAGAAAATCACTTATAACTTTTGACTAAGTTATTTGATCGGGCTGAAACTTTGGCATCTGTTTGTGACCTCTAGCTCTACCTTTGGGCGGAGAATGAGCGTTCGGCGATGCCTAGTTTATTTTTGCGGTAAAAAAGACCGTGTAAATTTTCTTTTGTGTCACCCTGTATATGTTGCGCTACATGTGCCTGAAAAACGAATATTTCGAGAAACTGGCAAGTTTGGAATCGATTTTCTAAAAAAAAACACTTTTTTATTTATTTTATTTTTTATTCACAGCTAGTTGATATATAGTCTATCAGAAACTACCAAAAGAAATTGTAATATATTGTTTGTATGGCCTTTATTAAGACTCTAATCTCGTGCTATGAGCGTTTAGAACGGGACTTCGCACTGGCGCTCTGCTGAGCAGAATTTGGGCTTATGTAAGGTTTTATATTTATCGTTAGCAGTTACCTCATTATCCAACCATAAACATTAATAAAATTAGGAGTAGTGTACTTAAAACAAATTACTTCGAAGTTCGTATCCACAAGTGCGGGCACAGCGCTTACTTCCTCCCAATACGGGGGAGTGCAGATCGTTAGAGAATTTCTCTGTGGCCTTTTGCTTTCGGCTTTGAGTTTGAAATACCGAACTTGACATGTAATTGTCATATTTTTTATGTCAAACAGATATGCAGTGCATACACATATGTACGATTTAGTATCTGACCCTTAGGTAGTACGGTTTATTTTGTGCCCGTACGGACTCTTTCGTAAATTAACAAGCATTTCGTAGCGTGTAAGGCTTCAAACGTGGTAGTCATGTGTTTAGGTTTTATTTCTACTTTCAGTGATTCATGCCGGGTTACTTAGACTTTTTTCTCTTGACTGAAGCTTGTCCGGGAGTCTAGATATTACGTATCTTCTCCGTCAATACATAGGGCGAAGCTAACACACCTTGCAAATCACGCCTGTGCCAAGTAAATAAATATTGTTAGGATAAATATTGTTGCTTCACTTGATTTTACGCTCAGATATTGAGGTAAGTACTAACATTAAATAGAAAACCTTACATATGTCGAAATTCTGCTGAGCTGAGCGCCATTGTGAAGTCCCGTTCAAAACTCTTACAGCACGAGATTCGAGTCCTAATAGCAGCCATACAAACAATATATTATAATATCTGTTGGTAGGTCCTGACAGCTTACTATATTACCTAACTGCGAATAAAAAAATAAATGAATAAAAGGCGGTTTTTGTTTAGAAAATCGACTTCAAGCTTGCAAGTATTTCTTTAGAAAACTCTTGCAAGTTTGAAGTCGATTTTCTAAAAAAACCACCATTCATTTCTTTCATTTTTTATTGACAGTTAGGTAATATAGTAATCTGTCGGGACCTACCAACAGAAATTGTAATATTGTTTGTATGGCCGCTATTAGGACTTGATTCTCGTGCTATGAGAGTTTTGAACGGGATTTCGCATAGACGCTCAGCTGAGCAGAATTTTGACCTATGTGAGGTTTTCCATTTAATGTTAGTACTTACCTCAATATCTGAGCGTATAATCCAGTGAAGCAACAATATTTATCCTAACAATACTTATTTACTTGGCACTGGCGTGATTTACAAGGTGTGTGAGCTTCGCCCATTGTATTGACGGAGAAGATACGTAACATCTAGAGTCCCAGACAAACTTAAGTCAAGAAAAAAAGTCTAAGTAAACCTGCATGAATCCCTGAAATTAGAAATGGAACCTAAACACATGACTAACACGTTTGAAGCCTTACCCGCTACGAAATGCTTGTTATTTTACGGAAGAGTCCGTACGCGCACAAAATAAACCGTACTTCCTAAGCGTCAGATACTAAATCGTACATATGTATATGCACTGCATATCTGCTTGACATAAAAGAAATATGACAATTAAATGTCAAGTTCGGTATTTCAAACTCAAAGCCGAAAGCAAACGGCCCCAGAGGAATTCTCTAACGATCTGCATTCCCCCGTATTGGGAGGAAGTAAGCGCTGTGCCCGCACTTGTGGATACGGACTTCAAAGTAATTTTTTCTAAGTACACTACTCCGAGTTTTATTAATATTTATGGTTGTATACTAAGGTAACTGTCTTACGATAAATAGAAAAACCTTACATAGGTAAAACATCTGCTCAGCAGAGCGCCTGTGCGAAGTCCAGTTCAAAACGCTCATAGCACAAGACTCGAGTCTTAATATCGACCATACAAACAATATATTAGAATTTCTGTGGGTAGTTTCTGATAGACTACAATATTACCTAACTGTGAATAAAAACTAAAGGAAATAAAAAGTGGGTTTCTTTTCAGAAAATCGACTCCAAACTTGCCAGTTTTTTCCTAAATTTTCGTTTGTCAGGCACATGTAGCGCATCATATACTTATCGCAATATATTGACATGATACTAAAAACAAGGAGCTTAATTGTAGCTTTACTGGTGATATAAAGATCATAAAAATATGTTGATTAGGTCACACAGCACAGCTAGCTGAACTTCGTCAAATATCGTCGCAGAGAGGCGGTTTGACAAACAAAACAAAAATCATTAAGAATGTTATGACCTAGACGCTTAATTAGCATGATAAAGCCTATATCTAGAGTGTTCCCAAAACGTTATAGTGATGTAGTGTGAAAAGTAGGGAAAAGGAATGGAGTGAAATATGGCACCTTCGATAAGCTGGAAAAACGTAAATTCCCACCTTGGCCGCTTTAACGGTCCATAACTTGAGAACAAAAAATCCGACGAAATTGCCGTTTGCGTCGTCTTTTAGTATAGGAATTGCCCCAAATATAAATTGTTTTCGTCCAAATTAAAACTTCGACCCTATATTCGTGCCTGAGTTGAGATGAAATCACCCATATATACTTACGACATTTAAATGAAGTAATAATTGAAAACGAGCGTGTTGTTCAATTGATACGAAAACTTGAAAGACAAAAAACACCGAGGACGAGGACTGAAACAGAGCGTTTTTCATTGAGCAACAGAACATAAATGGCACAAATCATAAAACCGCGCCCAAAGGTTTTATCCTTCTCGAACTTGGAAAGAAGAATTTTCTTAAGAGGAGAGAGAATTCGCTATAAATATAAAAGTATAAAAAGCGCTGGCGTCACGACGACGTATTAATAATCTCCTTATCTCTGGCGCAAGGAATTCGACCTTTGTCATTGCCGGTGATAATGCAGAAATGCTCTTGACAGTCCCAAAGGGAAATCTGCTATAAATATAACAGTTTTAAAAAGCACTAGTGTCACGACGAGTAGTCAGTAATCGAGTCATCTCTGGTGTTAGGAACTTGACCTCTGTCTTTATCAGTGATAATGAAGGTGCAGAATTGTTGTTGTTGACAGTCCCCATGAAAAATGATTCAAAGATTTCTCTCCTAAATCTGTTGTTGTGCCCGCCCAGCATTCAAACAGAGAATAAGGAGTACAGTCATCGCCCGAGCGGCTGTGAACGACGATTGGGAGTAAAGACTCATTTGAAGCCTTTGATGCTTCCAAGTTGTGTTCTCTGAGTCAATTGTTTACCCATCTCCCAGTTTGTCCAATGTACTGAGTTCCACAGCTGACAGGAATTGAATAAACCTTTCTTTCCTCACACTCTACAAACGTTTTGGCATGTTTTTTTATTGCACAATCTGGGACTGTCGCTACCATTAACATTTTTACACATCTGTTGATGGCGCATACGACAGGAAAAAACAACACACGTGGCTAACTTGGACGTGGTATATCTTAAACGGTGCGCTGAATCGTGCATGCAGGGAATCACAGCGAAGCTACCTTTCATTTTGGCAACTGTTTGCGGAGGTTGTAGTCTAAGAATGGATCTCTCCAGAGTGGAACGAACTAGGTCCGCAGAAAAGCGTGCTTTTCCCAACCTCTGGTGCTGCAACTTGAGGCTAATTTCGGAGAATTGAGTACACGACTCGGAGAATGAGGACTTAAAAAGTGACCTCACTATGCCCTGCTTAACTCAATTGGAATGAGCACTGGTGAAATGAAGGACTGGCTTTCCCGATCTCTGCTGGAAGGCCCAACAAAGACTCGAGGAATGGGATGTAACAGTAAATCGAGGAATTGTAATACTTCCTTTGAAGGATTTTCCCGTGTAAAAGTTAATCACGCTGTACAGTCTTTAAAAACTTCAAAGGTGCTGTCCAGACGCGATCAGTAAGCCAAGGAAAGTACGAAACACGAATGGGTCTTACCCTTGTTGCGAAATGCGGATAAAGGATATATTTGTGCTACCAACACCTTTTAGATGACAAAGCCGTAGTGCCGACAGAGTTATCATCAACAGCGAAGGCCAACGCCGAACACAGATTGGACACGAGTGCGGAGTCGGGGTTCGGCTTGGAGCCACGTTTGAGCCAAACTTTGACGCCGTTTTTGAGTCCAATCTGCGACCAGCGTTGGCCTTCGCTGATGATGACAACTCTATCAGCACTACGGCTTTGACATCTACGAGGTGTTGGCACTACAGTCTTGATAAGTTAGAGCGCTTTTAAGTGTTTGTTTTCTGTCCTGAAGGAACACTGAGAGGAGATGGAATAAACGAGCAAGTATAATCCCTACGAATAAAAACTGGAAGCGTGAGGGATGTGTCACGGTCTCTGAATGGACTTTTAACAGAAAAATTGGCAGCCCATCAATACAATTTTGTGTTTTGTAGGTGCTCAACAGTGTCCGTAGATTGAGTCATCACCGTGGTTAAACGGTCTCAGAATCCCCTTGATTGCCCTTTTTGAGAGGTTTCAAGGCACACGGTTCAAAGAAGTCGGAGGTGTGTGAACGGGCCCTTAGGCTAACGCTTTTCAGCGAGCAATCGTTCATTTTGCGAACAAACGAAAACTATGAATATCACCTACCTCAAGCACTTTATTGAAACTGATCCAATCTTGGGTGAAGCTTATTTTCTTTCATCTGTTGAGGCGATCTGTTTTGATCTAAGGGGAAGAATTGCAAAAAAAAAAAAACCTTTTAGATTATCTTTTTTCTTTTCTTTATTTCTTTGTTTCTTCCTTTCTTGAGACGTTTGTCCTGTTCCCGTTCTTTCCGTTGTCTCCGGTCTTAACGACGTGCAAGACTAGAACATTGCTTGAGTTTTTATACATCTTAGTTGGTTTTCATGAGATGATCTGTTGAATCGAAGGAGAGGGAAAAAAAAAACGTTAAGAGTGTGACCTACAAATAAAGCCTGAGACGGGGAAGCTAAAAAAACAAACAAAACGAAACAAAAACCTCGGCAATTTCAAAAATAAAAGCTAGAAAAACAAACTATCAAAAAGATTTTTCTTTTTACAAGTTTTTGCTCGCCATCCAGACAGATCGCCTCAACAGATAAAAGAAAATTCTATTTGCCCGAGATTGGTGCAGCTTCAATAAAGGGCTTGAGGTGGGTGATATTCTTAGCTTTCGTTCGTTCACAAAATGATGAATTGCTCGCTCAAAAGCGTTAGCCTAAAGGCCCGTTCACACACCTGCGGCTCGTTTAGACCGTGTGCCTTGAAACCTATTAAAAGGGTCACCAAGTGGATTTCGAGATCGCTTAGTTACCGCGATCAATCAATCTATGGGCTCTGCTAAGCATCCTTCAAAACTTAAAATTATAATCATGGGTGGCGGATTTCTCTTAAAGGCCCATTCGAAGATAGCGACACGTTCCTCTACCTGCGCCTCGGAGCGGACACCAGGCCGGCGTCGTGAGACGGCGTTTTCAAACAATAATAGCTGCATTATGTCTCCTACACCAACTATTTGACGTTTTCGTCAAGATATAATGCACAACGCATCTATACAAAATAAAAATTGTAACGTTCGATACCTCTACGCACTTATATAGTTTTATTGGTAATTTTATGCATCGGGGGGTACTCGAAGATGGCCATACTAGACAAAAATAGCGCCCGTGTATCTCTATTGTTGTGAGTTTACTAGAACGTCTTGACAACTAGAACTGGTCATTTTTGATTGCTCCAACAAGCAATGTGCCGAGAAAAATATGATTCTACGAAAATCACTCAGTGCTTCTTTAAATTCTCCTAAGATGAGAAACATACTGGCTCGCTGGCGCCATATCGGCGCGGTGACCCTAGAACTGCATTTAATTAGAAAGAAAGTTTTACGTTTTTTGCGAGATAAAAAAAAATGAAAGACGTTTAAAATCCCCTGTAACGCCGAAATAGAGCGCAGCTAGTTCTTGAGGAGGAGGTGAAAACTTTCCCACTAAATTTAGTGGGAAAGTTTTCCGCTAAATTTAGCCGGAAATTTTTTCCTCTAAATATAGCGAGAAATATTTTCCGCTAAATTTAGGGGGAACTTTTTCCGCTAAATTTGACGGGGAAACTTTTCTGCTAACTTTGGCGGGGAAATTTGTCTGCTAAATTTAGCAGAGAATTTTTTAAACTAAATTTAGTGGAACTTCTCTTCGTTAAATTTAGAGGAAAACTTTCACCGTAAATTTTAGCAGAAAAATTTCCCCGCTAAATTAAGCGGGGAAATTTACCTGTAATGCACCGCGCGGTTACGCCAACGGCAACGGCGACGGCGACGCCGCTCAAGCCGGAAACGGGCGCGTAAGGCCTCATTCACACAGCCGGCGTCTTGCCCCGTCCCGGCGAAAGCGCCGTGGGCGCCGTGCCGAGAACGGGTCGGGGCGGGAACGGAGGAGTGTTCGAACCAGCGGCGACGGAGCTGCCGGCGGTGGCTTAGGAATAGATGGATGCTGCCGGCTGTGTCCCCTTATATTGGGCGGTAGCTTGCGCTACCTAGCTTAGAAAGCTTTCTGCACCTTTCTAATTCCGCGTCGTACGTTTGTATCCCGTAAAACTGTATAACCTATTAATTTCGTGCGCAATTTCACACTTCCCTCGATCTCTACTACCAATCTTGTAATCCCGTATCTGGGGCTTCTGTGTGGCGGCGTCGACCACCAAATGTTGCGGACGATCGTCGTCGATGGGCGCAGCAACAACTGCTTTGTTTCTTGGAGCTTGCGTTTGGGTCGCCGATAACGATCTTGCATGTTTCAAAACATTTTGTCTTCACGTTTCGAAACAAAAGCGACAAGACCCACCGCGAGCACGTTTTACATCAATCACGCTTTACGCCGCATTTCGTCCCCGATGATCGACGAACGGATTTTCTTTCTTCGGCTGTTCTTCCTTAAAATCGAATTTACGTCTATCGCAAAGGAACCGATTTGGTCTCACCCTTTCGAGCAGCAGTTCAACGGTAAATCCAAATCTATGTATGCCCGTTGTTCAAGAGCCATAGTCATCACACAATGCGCCCGTCGTCCGGCTGGCATCGCTCCTTCCCGAAAAGAGCTTCGTTGGCTTCGTCATTTGGGCACAGTACGGTCAATTCCCCCTGCCGCGGCCATGCCCATGGTCACCCAACTTTTTAGAATCCGCCAGATTCACCGAAAGTTTCCGATTTTGTGATTGGCCGTCCCTCGATGGGGCGGGGCGCCTGCGTTCCCGGTCTCTCGCCGGTGCCGGGGACGTTGGACATTTTCGTTCGGCTCATTTCGGGTCCGGCGGCCCGATTTCGGTCCGAAACCGGTCCCAACGCCCTCTCCCTCGACGGAAAGGACGGCCGGCGCTTTTGCCGGGCCGGGGGAAAAAACGACTGTGTGAATGAGGCCTAAGAGCTGCGCTCTCAAAATGAAAGCCGTTTACAACTCCTTGTAACGCCGAATAAGTGCACAGCTCTTGAGGAGAAGGAGGGAGGGGTACCGAGGGTAGGGTATACAACTCCTCCCTCCTCCTCACCTCATGATTCTCCCTGCTACTACTCCATCCTAGCGGCGTTGCCCCACGAGGGTCACGTGACACCTTTGAGGTCACGTAATGATGACGATGACGTCATCACGATGGCGTCATCATCATCGTCATCGTCATCACCAGTATCGTCACAGATGACGTGTTCATCACTGATGACGTCATTGTCATCCTGATGACGTCATCAGTGACGTCACTGATGACGTCATCGGCATCGGCATCGTCCCCAGTGACTTCACGTGTCTCATAATACACCGCGCGGTTACGCCGACGGCGACGCCACTGAATCCTGGAACGGGCGCCTAAGAGCTGCGCTACTAAAAGTAAAATGTAATTTCTACGTATAAAAAATGCCATCTCATACAACAAACTTTTTCTTTTTAAGAGCGCAGCTCTTAGGCGCCCGTTTAGGTCGTCAGCGGCGTCGGCGTCGCCGTCGGCGTAACCGCGCGTTGCATTATGGGACGTTTCCCTTAATGACGTCACATGCGACCTCGTTTCCCTTAATGACGTCACATGCGACCTCATGCGCGACATCACGAGGGTCACGAGTGACGTCATTCGCGTCACGAGGGAGAAGGAGGAGGAAGAGGCGGCGGTAATTCTTCCGCCAAAGTTAGCGAAGACATTTTCTGCTTATATTTACCGGAAACCTTTACCCGCTAGATGTAGCGGTAAACCTTCCCCGATAAATTTAGCGAAAAAAATGCCGCGATGAATATATTAAAAATATTTCCCCGCTAAATGTAGCAGAAAAACTTCCCTACTAAATTTAGCAGGGAAATTTTTCTGTTAAAGTTAGCGGGGAATTTGTTTTGTAAAATTCAACGCGAAAAGTTTTCGCTAAATTTTGTAGAAATTTTTTACGCTAAATTTGGCAGGAAAATTTCCCGGCTATATTTAGCAGGACAATTTACCCGCTAAATTATTCGAGAAAATTTGCCACTAATTTTAGCGGAAAAGTTTCTCCGCTATAAGTAGTGAAGAAATTCCCCCGCTAAATTTAGCAAAAAAGTCCCTGCTAAATTTAGCAGAAAAAGTTCCCCACTAATATTAGCAAAGAACATTCCCCGCTATATTTAATGGAAAAAGTTCACGCTAAATATAGCTCGGAACTTTTGCCGCTAAATCTAGTGCGGCAATTTTTCCGCTACATCTAGCGGCAAATTGTTTCTGTTAAAATTAGCCGAAAAATTCCCTCCTTCTCCATAAGCTCGCCACAGGTTTCTTTCATTCCCAATGGATGCAGCATAAGCTTGACATTTTGATGGTACTCGCTTACACAAACAGAGTGTGTGCCAGCTGAGCCTGCTAACTCACACCAGGGGGACGCAGAGATGCGAGGGTTGAAAAAGAGGCTGGCAGATCTGGATTTTCCTCTTTCATTAAATGAAAGCTTCTTCTAGGTTCAAGGTAAGAAGCCGTTTTTGATTTCCTGTCGGGATGTCTTTCCTGGCAGAAAGACAGGACGATATCCTGTCATCTTGCTAAAAGGCCTCAATTGAGGTTTTCACCTTGGTGGACAGTGGGCAATTGTTTTGTGGATCGGGTTTTTTGAGAATTCCTCTCGTGTTTCAGAGTCGTCTGACATATCGCATTATCTTTTTGCCGCAACTAAAATATCCACGAGTTTCGAATATTGTTCATGATGGCGGGAATAGTGCTAGAATTAACAGCTTTTCTGGTCCGGACTTCGAGCTCTGAAAATGTTCCCGAAGGCTACCCACAAAAGACTTATAGTCGCGCAGCAATGATTTGGTTTCTCCAGGAAATTCAGTTTGTTACATATTCGAATAGACGCTGGCACTGGCATCTACGCAGGAATTTGAATCCGCATTTTTGCACTTGGATGGCTTAGGGCTCCCGCGGTCTTTTGAGGGACGCTTTCTGCTTCCTGTGGCCTCTGTTGTTGGGCTCTAAGGTGTATCCGCAACATCCCCCCCGGGCGAAATTTAAGCTGCTCTGTCGTTGTCGAGCTCGGATGCCTCTTTCAGACTTGCACACTTTATATCCCATTTGGGACATAACCTGTCACCAGAAACTAAGCCGAGAGATATCAGACTTTGCGCCAAAGTGTTAGAAAAACAGAAGTTCAGCGGCATGGTCTTCCGTGTTTTGCGAAGGGGTCCATGCACAGTCTGGAAGGGTTGAGGGCCCTGTATTTAGAAACATACATGTAAAAATGGCGTACGCAAATGTCCGTGACATTAGACTTGAGTCTTTTTCCACGACGGCAAAGAGCATCCTGTTGGTTGTGTGGTATGTCTGAAAACAGCTTGCCATATATTGTTCGTACATAATGCTTCTGATGGCAACTTCCAACTTCAGATGGCAACATCAACGGGAGTGCAATTAAAAAGAATGTTGGCACATGTGAACACATATGTGAACATACTGTTTTAAAATTAGCCTTCTTTCTTATGCACTATCAGTCATGACATTGTTTCTGGTCAACTCTAGTCCTACATGTATACAGCAGTGCTGTTCCGTGGTATAAATAGGGTTCAGATGTCACTCAGATAAGGCCTCAATATACCAGAAAGGGTAAGCGAATGCCCATATTCTGGGGTTTGAGATAGAAGCACAACACGGAACTGTTTTTATATGGGGTAGACATATATTTTACAACCGGTAAACACGCAACATGCCTCTGTTGGGCCTGAATTTTTGAATGTTAGTTGGCCTTAAATATCCATCTTTAATGTTCTGCTTCTTTCAATGTTTCGCTCTCTCCCTATTGAAAAAACCAGCACAAGCTGGTCCCAGCATCCCAGCTTCATGCTGGGTTATTGCTCCAGCATGCCCAGCACAAGCTGGTCCCAGCATCCCAGCCTCATGGTGGTCCCAGCATCCCAGCTTCATTCAGCTCTAGCATGCCCAGCTTGCCGTGCTGATTGGATGCTGGGTGAATGCTGGGTGAACTGCTCATGCTGGTTAGGCTGGTGTACTTCCCCACCAGTTTAACCAGTTGAAATAAATACACAGGTAAACAAGCCGAACTTTTTAGAAAAGCCAGCTCGGCATCTAATTTATTATTTTCGAATTCGCGGTCTGCTCCCATGAGCTCAGATGCTACACATCCACTGCGCTGACACAGTACTAACCGGTGCACAGACAGTGGTTCTCGGTGCAAAACAAACAATGCTATTAAAACTAGATTGTTTATCTCTCAACACAAAAAATACTAGACACACGCCAAAATCAGGCAGTAACAATAAAAATACTACACGGATGAGAGAAGCGAACCTGGGTCCTGCCCGTAATGGGAACGAAGAGTCCTCTTGCGTAGTCGGCAGAGGCGAGGAAATCCGTGTGGCTTGGATGGCATTGGCAATACTCCTCGGCACCACCGTTATTCACGAGCACAGAGATGTTCGAAGACACAAAACGACGCCTCAGTCGGGGCATCTGACTTCTTCCCACGCTGAACGGACTGCCGTTCGATGTCTCCTTAAATCCCGCTTCGCTTGCACCGCCGTTCAAGTAGTCGCCAAACAACGCGAACACAGCCGTCCCTTCGAAAATCTGCCGAAGATAGCCAAACGTGTCCCGAATTCTCCATTCCTACCTCTCTCTCTCTCTCTCTCTTTTCTCGCACACAAAGGAAGCTAGCAGCGTGCCTGAAGCGCCCGGTCGTCTACCGAAAACGAGAGGACAAAGAACAGGGCGTGGCATCGTCCCCACCCCAGCCGACCTTGGCGCGCGCGCTCCCGGCAATACCAGTTCGACAAGCTCTCGCCGACCTTGGCGTGAGCGCCCTCAGCAAGACCAGCTTGGCCAGCTTGAACCAGCTTGGCCACCTTGAACCAACTTGGGCCGGATTCGAAACCAGCTCGAACCAGCATGACAAGCTTGAACCAGCTCAAGTACCAGCTTGTCCAGTGGCAGTGCCAGCTCGAACCAGCTCTAACCAGCTTGAACCAGTTTGAACCAGCTTGAACCAGCTTGATTATTTCCTAGACCAGCTCGAACCAGCTTGAACCAGATTAAAAACCAGCTAAACCAGCTTGCCCAGCTTGATATCCTTGCTGTTTTTTTCAATAGGGCTGTTTTTTAGTTGCACTATATATTTGCACCACAATACCTTTTTGTTCAAGGAGAAGTAAAATAACCGTTATCGTTCAGCATCGTTGACAATCTCCCACGTCCACTATTTTATTTTTTTGCAAGCAAACATATCATGACCGAAAAGTGAAGACGCGCCCCTATTGAAAAAACCAGCACAAGCTGGTCCCAGCATCCCAGCTTCATGCTGGGTTATTGCTCCAGCATGCCCAGCACAAGCTGGTCCCGGCATCCCAGCTTCATGGTGGTCCCAGCATCCCAGCTTCATGCTGGGTTATTGCTCCAGCATGCCCAGCTTGCCGTACTGGTGGAGATGGTTGGATGCTGGGTGAATGCTGGGCAAATGCTGGGTCATGCTGAGTGAACTGCTCATGCTGGTTAGGCTGGTGTACTTCCCCACCAGTTTAACCAGTTAAAATAAATACACAGCTAAACAAGCCAAACTTTTTAGAAAAGCCAGCTCGGCATCTAATTTATTATTTTCGAATTCGCGGTCTGCTCACATGAGCTCAGATGCTACACATCCACTGCGCTGACACAGTATTAACCGGTGCACAGACAGTGGTTCTCGGTGCAAAACAAACAATGCTACTAAAACTAGATTGTATATCTCTCAACACGAAAAATACTAGACACACGCCAAAATCAGGCAATAACAATAAAAATACTACACGGATGAGAGAAGCGAACCTGGGTCCCGCCCGTAATGGGGGCGAAGAGTCCTCTTGCGTAGTCGGCAGAGGCGAGGAAATCCGTGTGGCTTGGATGGCACTGGCGATACTCCTCGGCACCACCTTTATTCACGAGCACAGAGATGTTCGAAGACACAAAACGACGCCTCAGTCGGGGCATCTGACTTCTTTCCACGCTGAACGGACTGCCGCTCGCTGTCTCCTTAAATCCCGCTTCGCTTGCACCGCCGTTCAAGTAGTCGCCAAACAACGCGCACACAGCCGTCCCTTCGAAAATCTGCCGAAGATAGCCAAACGTGTCCCGAATTCTCCGTTCCTACCTCTCTCTCTCTTTCTCTCTCTCTCTTTTCTCGCACACAAAGGAAGCTAGCAGCGTGCCTGAAGCGCCCGGTCGTCTATCGAAAACGAGAGGACAAAGAACAGGGCGTGGCATCGTCCCCACCCCAGCCGACCTTGGCGCGCGCGCTCCCGGAAATACCAGTTCGACAAGCTCTCGCCGACCTTGGCGTGAGCGCTCTCAGCAAGACCAGCTTGGACAGCTTGAACCAGCTTGGCCAGCTTGAACCAGCTTGGGCAAGATTCGAAACCAGCTCGAACCAGCATGACAAGCTTGAACCAGCTCAAGTACCAGCTTGCCCAGCGGCAGTGCCAGCTCGAACCAGCTCTAACCAGCTTGAACCAGTTTACACCAGCTTGAACCAGCTAGATTACTAACTAGACCAGCTCTAACCAGCTTGAACCAGCTTAAAAAACAGCTAAACCAGCTTGCCCAGCTTGATATCCTTGCTGTTTTTTTCAATAGGGGCGCCATCTGCTACCATATTGACCTTTTTTCAAAGATCACTGGGCGCGTGCGCCAACCCTGGGAGAGGGGAAAAAAGGGAAAGGCGCCATTTTTGGAGGCTTTCGAGTCTGTTCGGTCACTCAGACAGTGCTTTTTAGGCTTGATTCCTCCCCTATATTCTTGGCTTGGCTTCATAGTCGTCATGCCTCACTACCGCGCAGCTGTAGGTTGCACAAATAGCAGCAAAAATTGTTCTATTGCAAAGTTCTATAAAGTTCCAGAAGCCTTTTACGGGTAGCGCACGAAAGCACCCGATGTCAAACACCACGGCCTTTTTGCCCTGACTTCAAAAGTCTATGGCGAGAATCCCCCGTGTTAGGTGGCTGGGTCATCAGTGTGACGGCGTGACATCTGCTTTTCACTAAAATACAGTAAATGTGAAATGGTAAACTTGAAATTGGGGTAAGAAAAGGGAACCCCTAAGGGAGAAAGAAAAAAAAAGGCAAAGTCTTGAGGCGTTGCCTGTTCTTCCTTTGAGTTTTCCTTTTCCTACCCAGTCTCAGGTTTAATAATTGAAAACGAGCGTGTTGGTGAATAGATAGGAAGACATGAAATGATAAAACATCAAGGACGGGGACGGATAGAGGACTTCTTGAAAGAAGCCCTGTTACCGTCCCTGTCCTCAATGTTGTATCCTTTCATGTATTTGTATGTGAAGTTCACCATCATGTTCAACTTACACAAGCTGGGCTGCACGCTGACTATTTCTTTTATCAGTAAATGTGCACGCGAGGTTGTGTGACAAACTCCTGCCGTACCCTGTACTCAATTAAAAGATAGGAGGATAAAGCTTTCCGTTCTTCAGGAGTGCGCTATTTACATTCGCGTGTTTCCCCGTAAAAGTGAAGACAAACACAAAATAATATCAATCACTGGCAAAATGTTTGAAGCGTGCGAAATAATTTAAGCCTTACGGAGACAGAACCCTGATGGAATGCCTTGGCAACCAGCCGTGAACTCCCCTGTTTGCTGGGCCCACTTTGTAGAAGGTTCCTAAACGTGCCGAATTCAAGAGAGATTCCTTCTAATATACCATCCCTTACTTTTTGACAGTGCAGGCAACCCTTCGCGATATTAAGACCGCCCTGATTTCACATCGTCCGAGTTTGTTTACACATTTCCGAATACGGCGATGCCCCGTGCGCTCGCGCGGTACACAGGACGGCGAAGTGACGGACTCACTAAGCTTGAATAACTTGAGTGATTAGAGGAAAATCAGCTGTTTGTTGTGACCGGGCCTCGGAAACGGAGCTTAGAAGCTCCGCATAAGGTGGATGGTTCCGACGGTATCCAAACTGGTCACCATTACTTTCCTTACATAACACTCTGCTACTCTGCCTTGTATGCCGACCCCTTGTTTAGTTGCTTGCAAAACGCGACACCTCAGTGGTGATTAAGTGACTCCAATTCGATGGTAGGAGCGGATGCGGCGTCGGCGGTCTATCCATCGTTGAAGGTATAAAAACGAACGAGATCCTCTGTATCTTAGACAGTGGCTTTTGTTAATCCTCCGTGTCCTCCTCAGCCCTTTCGAAGAAAATATGCACTCGAAACGACGACAGCAAGACACGTTAAGAATGGCGAAAGACGGAACAACGCCACCAGAGAACACATATAAACACGTGGATCGGGAGACACGCCAGGCCTGGCGCGGACGACGGAGACACGGTCCCGGAGTCCCCCAAAAATGTTTCGAGCGATTCTAGCGAGGGCGCGCCACGATCGTGGCCAAACTATGAAAAACGTCCATTTTGACAAAACGTCTGCCTTCACAAACTCGGTTGGCTGACGATGGCTTCGTCGTCCGTCACCTGGGCATATGCAAAGTAGAATTAAAACCTTTAGTATAGTGTGTCAAAAGAATATTAATTCGTGGTAGATAAAATAACACGCACATCCAGCGTGCAGGAAGAGTTTTGCGTGAGAATTTAAAGACATTGCAGCAGACGGATCGTACTGGAGACGTTTCAGGCGTGCGCAGTGTCCTAGCCTATTGCATGAACTGAAAGATATTGCAACACTATTGTTCTAAATGTGATATACTATTTCTGGACTATAATTTATATTTATGTATATAAGAAAAAAAGAAAGCAAAAAGACGATGAGCTACAAATGTACTTTGTTTTGGCTTTGATAAAATGTATTCCAAATAATATTTCGAGTTTCATTTCATTCATTCATTTGTTTATTTTCTGTGCTTTTGAGCAGCTTGACGCCTTGATAATAATTCACCACAAAATGTTCGCAGGTTAGTTACAAAAGCCTTAAACGCTACGAAATGTGGGTTAAAAACATCAATATCTGCTCCACTGAGGGTATTGTAGAAGTGTTGAATACGGGTCATGGGACTGGTTGGGATGAAGTGATTAACATGGAAAGTCGGAGAAACGCACAAAACTCGACTAGGAACGTGAATATTAATAGCAGATGTGAGATCTGAGAAATCAATTAATCCATGAATGCATTTATACAGGAACACAAGATCGCGCTCACGCCGTCTGGAACTCAAAGTAGGGCATTTGCATCGTTCCAAGTCTCGCATAAAAATAATGAACAGTACGACCAATGTAACGATCGTAAACAATTCGAAAAAAAAAATGCTTTTGAACATTTTCAATCATCTCTTGGCTCGTAGAACTAATACAATTCCAGACTACAGAGGAAAACTCCAGTTTGGTCCGGATTAACGAGAAATATAACCGTAGAATACAGGTTGAAGTGGAGAACTAACGCGTGATTCTAGAATTTACTTCCAGCTTACGCAAAGAGTCTTTTATAAGGTTGTTAACATGTACAGTAAAGTATAAAAAAGAGTCTATGTATACACCAAGATCACGCGTGCATTCGACTCTTTGCAGAGGATCATTGCCAATCTGATAACAAAAGTTTATTTTTTTTACCTTTCTAAACAAAGACATAATAACGGTTTTAGAAAAATTTAGCGTTAGTATGTTCTGACGACACCAATTTCACTTACGCCTAACATCCTCCATAATTGTTCTACAGTCTTCCAAGGATATGATCTGCCTAAACAACTTGACATCATCTGCATATTGCAACATGACTGAATTGCGAACAATTAAATTCAAATCATTAATAAAAACATTAGAAGAATTGGCCCAAGTATGGAGCCTTGCGGCACACCCGAAGACGAAACATAAGGCCGGGAGTGATGTTCAAGAACACGAACAAAATTGTGTCTATTAAACAAATATTCTAGAAACAGGGAACAAAGGGACGTACTCACGCCGTAGGATTCTAGTTTGTGTGTAAGGAGCGAATGGTCTACCAGATCAAAAGCCTTAGAAAGTTAAATATATACAACGTGTAGCTGTCCACGTTGACAGACAGTAGACGAAACAAAATTAAAAAAAGAACCCAGATTTGTCTCAACAGACCTTCCACGCATAAAGCCGTGTTGAAAAGGGCTTATCTTATGCTTAAAAAAAAGTTTAAGATGCGCTCAAATAAAACAGTTTCATAGATCTTAGCAAAGGGCGATTGCAACGACACCGGTCTGTAATTTTTTACATCATCCGTTCTGCCATTCTTATGTACTGCCACAGTAATAGAAGGTCTTCCACAGGAAAGGAAATGTAAGGATCAGCAACGACAAGTTAAAAATATGCGTTAAGACGGGCGCAAAACAGAGGTGCATCCTTTAACAATGAAGCTTGGAATGCCGTCCAATGCAACTGATAACTTTGGCTTCAGTTTTCTGATAGCAAGTTTAATATCAGTAATTTCAAACGATAAAATGATAGGTGATCACTAGCATTATTACTGACGCCATGCACAGGCAGTCCAGTTTGGCCGCAAGAATAAACCGAAAAAATAACTCTCGAATGCACTTGATACATCTTCGGGCGTAGACAGCATATTACCAAACGAGTCAGCTATGTTTATTGATGACGACGTTGTAGTTCTGCGATCCTTTACATACCGCCAGAAAAGCATTGGGTCACGATTTAAGCTACGCTCTACTGACTCACGATGTAATATTTTATCGCCCTTGAACAATGTTTTAGTTAGCGCAGGCGACTCAGAAAATCTTAGGTACCAAGAAGCGGAATTTGCGACCTTATATTTCCTATGACAATGCAATTTTTTTCTTAGAACTGATCTAAGCTCCTTGGAGTACCAGTGCGGATAACGACTTGTGAAGGACGCTTTTTGGGAACGAACCTTTCAAGTGCATATACGATATAGTTTGTAAACACTTCAACGGCACGATTTAAATCGGTCATACTATATATGGAAGTACAATCTGCATTATCTAAATGTTGATAAAGGCCGAAGTAATCGCCTCTTGAAAAAGCAAGTGACTCACGGTTTTTGTGATTTACTTTCCCCACGAAAATCACAAAGGAAACAGAAAAAAGTACGTACCGAACATGCGGTAAAGTTGCCGCTAATCAACTCGCAAGCGCACCCGGACATAATGTTTAGAGCAAAAAAGGTATGCACTCTCTAGTCACTATAAATATACATGTCATAATGTCAAGATTCTCAGTGTTAGCTACACAAATATAATTAACGAAATCCACTTGCGGTGTTTCGCTCGATCGTAGCAAACGACGGCGTGCCTTGCCGATGAGGTGAACGCCCGGAGGAGATGCCGTTCTGCCTCCCACTTAAAAATAATTTCTCCAAATTAACAAAAATTACGCTTTAAATTATTTCGATATGTCAAACAGATGGCGTCGGTTGAACTTTCGGCTATTTAAAAAAAAATGAGAGCACCGTTGCTCACATGAATTTTTTGTTTTACCTTCTATGTTGCCGTTTTTGAACAAAGTGTAATATTCACCATTTAATTAAAAACTGTCCGAATATTCTCTTTACAATTGTAATGCAACCTAGTCGAGCATAAGCTTCAAAAAATAAGTAAAAAATAAAGTGTCTTAGTCAAACTCTAAATTAGGGCTGACTAAAAACAAATTACGAAATCTTTAAATTTTGCTTAGGTTTGGAGTTCCTGTTTGGACCCAAATTTCGGCGTAAGATATTTTCTTTTGAAGATAAGATAAAATACATTACTTCTTCATTGCATCCAAACGTAAACTGATGTGCTAAAAATAACTTTTTTGCAGCAATAATTCAAAGTACAGAAGGTTTTTTTTTTTATTCCCCGAAAATTGAAGCATGACGTCAGCTAAAATAACCGTAATTCAGCCCTCAAACTTGACCATCCCACGTTCAGACGTCTCTTTATTCATATTATTTTTCTGTCAAGCATATCTAAAAATTTGACGAAAATTGCCGTCTTCTTTGGCATGGAATGACCGGGCCAACAGACACGTCCTCCCTGTTTGTTGTGTTCTCTATTCTACATTACCACGCTTTAAATCCAAAAAAAATCATCCTACCAACAAACTCTCCTGTGTAGTTTAAGATATGCTTTACAAATCTCGTTTACGTATGCCATATCAAGTGCATTGAAATAGCTTTAAGTAGTTAGATTGTCTTATGGTTCTCCAAGGTAATTTTTTTAATATAATTATGATAATTAAATTAAGTGCTCTGTGGTGTTTTGAGCTTTCGTTGATCATTGCGAACTATGCGCATCATCAATCATGGTTCGTGGTTTAGATTATTAAAACTGTCATCTTTTTTCCTCGCTTCGCAGCCTGGTTCTCGTCCGCATGTTAGCTTTAGCTGGTTTCGCATCACGAAAAACGCAAGCCAAGGCTACAGCACGCAACAAAAAAGAAAAAAAAAAAAAAACATACACCAGACAAAGGAAAACAACAAACAAATCCTGTCAAACTTCGCAAGATGGTTAGGGCCCAGCTAAATGAGTGCAAATCGGTTCGCGCCATGCGATAAAGTCCGCATGTTGCTTTCGCGTTGTCGCCGATTGTTTCTGTGAAGAGGTGCATGTAAATACCAAACAAACAGAAGAAAGAAAGGTGAGTCCTGTTCAAGTTTGCGTTCAGGTCACGCACGAATAAATGGATTATCGCTGCTTCCGCAGCAGAACGCAGCAATGGCATCTCATCTCTCGCACAAAGCGCTGTCGATCGTTTACATGAATTCTTTGTCAATCGGGTCACTCATTTCGTTGTCTCGCCTCTAACAAAATGGCGGACGTAGTTCTCCGAGCGCTGCTATATGGCACTCTACACCTAGCATATCGTCACTATGTCCCTTCAATTCTCAACAGTTTGCCAGAGTCTTTGCTGAACTTGTCATCCTTTCGTGCGGTAAAACAGAATGTAGGATAATGGTGCCTCACGCTCGCGCAATAATATTTATATAATTACTTAGTGCGTATTCGTTGCCCATATTCCTACATTATTGTTGTTTGTTTGTTTTGTTTCTCCAGTGTTCAATGTGGCACGGTATTTTGTTGGCTGCCTGGTCCAAAAGACAAGCATCTTTGCTTTGGTGGGCCAGCACGCTTGAACATGTATTTTTTTTAAATATAATAAAATATTATTATTATTAATAATTAGAGGAAGCTACCCCCCCCCCCCCTTTCATTTTCCACTCGGCTAGAGTGCAAAAGAAGCTCACGAGCCCCGTAATTCCGGTGTGTTTACTGGCGTCCACTATTATTCGCGATCCAAGTGTCTGGTGCTAAGTACAGGATCTAGTGACTTTAGTGCTAAGCTATGCCTATGCCGATTACTGCTTAGAAAGACAAACGAGAAAAAGTTTCGAGGGCCCGAGGACGTAGCTTGCGTAACTGCCGAACGTGCACACGCGCGCGGTGGTGCTAAGTGCACTTAGCCACGTCTTGTTCGCGCGACGTGCCTCGGGCGAAGATTCACGCAACGACCTACCTCACAGATTACCTGGGGACCAAGAGAAACACCGCGATTGTATGAACCAGCTGGTAAAAAATAAAGTGCAGTAAATAGCATTTATATACATGTATCTTCACAGTATAATCCATTAAAGAGGACTCGCTTAATTAAAATACCATAAAACTTCTTTTGAAGTCCCCTCTCCCCCTCCTCCAGACAACAAAATAATTTGATCATTCACGAGGAAGCCCTTTGCTGCCTATGGCGAGAATCGGAGTGTTAGGGCAAAGACATATTGGCTTAATTTGAAGAGATATACGCATATGTGCCCTAAAGCATAGCAACAGCGACACGCTAGGACATGTAGTCTTAAAGTGCACGTGTTGTCTTCCCGCACTCTCTGAATGGGTAAGAGATTTGAGTTTGGCTTCGGGCAACGTTACTGGAACCACTCAGATGGAAAACTGCCATAGAGACTGTCCTGAAAAAGTGGCACCGATCCGTACTCGCGAACCGAGCTAATGACGATCGCAACGCCGCCACTTCTCCCGCAGCTGCCACACGAGGAACTGCACGTGACTTCTATTTTGGCTTTCATCGGCTGTTTTGACGCCGAAACTGACACTGTGGAACGGGCTTCTGGGGAGCCACCTCGTCTCCCAAGTGGAGGCGCCGCAGATTACTATAGAGGTTAATATCCGCCTAGGTCGGGACGCGCTACCTGAAATCACCGCTGAGGCATGGTTGTATAAACACAATATTAATTGTACTACAAAACCTTGAAAACTAAAGCTTTTAGAAAACACCACGCGCCCTTCAATTTGTACTAAACTCAAATAAAAGTTACTTCAAAAATATTTTTTCCGTTGGTTTTTACGCAAATACATGCTTTCTAAAAGCTCAAGGTGCCCAAAGTAAAGACAAATAATAAAGAGAAGCTCTGTTGTTGTATTAAGCTCGGTCTCGGTGGACGCCACCGGCCCAGGTTTCAATGGTGAGTTTCCCAACTGAGGGCTCTAGGAACGCTGGCTGCGGGGCTTGCTGGCGAGGGTGGAATAATGGATGATCAAAGGATTACAATCACCAAAAGGAGAGCTTAAAAGATTGGCGGAGAAGGTCTGGAGAACCGTGAAAACATACAGAAATTATTAAAACGGAACCTGACGCAGGGGAAAAAGTTATAATAAACCCCTCTCCTGCCAGGTGCTATACTCCAACACATAGTGAGGGTGCAGGCGAACAGGTGTACATTTACCATAACATTAAAACGCCTGAGACCATACCTCGGCAAACTCACTCACAAACTCATTCATTCACGCTCACTCACACTCACTGCCTAATTTTGAGTGAATTTGAGTTAGTCTGTGATATGACTCTGAGTTCGTAATATAATATTGAATGACTCCGTGATATGAGTTTGAGTTCGTGAGACGATATCGAATGACTCCGTGATATGAGTGAGTTCGTGAGATGATATCGAATTACACCGTGATATGAGTTTGAGCTCGTGAGATGATATCGAATGACACCGTGATATGAGTTTGAGTTCGTGAGATGACATAGAATTACTCCGTGATATGACTGAGTCCGTGAGATGAGATTGAGTGACTCCGTGATCTGAGTTCGTGAGGTGATATCGAATGTCTCTGTGATATTACTTGAGCCCGTGAGATGATATTGAGTGACTCCGTTATCTGAGCTCATGAGATGATATCAAATGAGTGTGTTATATCACTGCATGATATGGGATTCAGTGACTCCGTGATATCACTCCGTGAGGTGACATCGAGGGACTACGCGTTGAGATTGTGCGTTCAACTGCTCCTTTGAAGTAAAACAGAATGTGCAACTATGGATCTGGAAACTTCACAGCGAGGTGCCTAAGGCTTTTTTTTTTTCTTGTTGGAACAAATGTGGTTGACCTTGAGGTGGGGCAATGGGGCTGCAATGTCGGCCGGTGGGGCGCCCAGAGTCAGACCATTCTTGATTTATAGGAGGGGGAGGAAAAAGGGGAAGTAAGGGTTCCTCGATCATTCCCAGCTCGCGGGTCGCGGGCGCGGCAGCAAAGGCTGACTTCGCACTGAAGACCTTATGGCGACTCATAGGAAAGGCGTATGAGGGACGCGTTTTGTGCTGCCGTACCATACGCGGAAGGGCTGCGCTTGCGTGCGCCTGCCGTGCACTGTCCAATTGACCTTTTCGGCATCACGTGGGATTTTTATGCTGTCCACCATGCAAGGACTGTGCAATTGGAAATCTCCTTTTAGGGGCGAAGCTCCTTAGGGGCTGGCCATGTCCGTCCGCCGTCCGTTGTCCGCCGTAGGCCGGCGTCGGGTGCTCGTGAGATCACGTGCTCACGAGTACGTGAGCACATGCTCACGTGCTCGTGTAGGGCAAAAAAAAATTGGAAAAAAAAGATGAAAAAAATTATTAAAAAAGAAAAAGAGGAAAAAAAAGAAAAAGAAGAAACCCACACATTCTCCTACTGACATGAATGAAAAGGCTCAAAGAAAAAGAAGAAAAAAAAGAGTAGGGGGTTCTGAGATGCCATCCCATCTGTCTGTTTAAAAAAAGAGAAAGAAGAAAACCACACATTCTCCTACTGACATGAATGAAAAGGCTCAAAGAAAAAGAAGAAAAAAAAGAGTAGGGGGTTCTGAGATGCCATCCCATCTGTCTGTTTAAAAAAAGAGAAAGAAGAAAACCACACATTCTCCTACTGACATGAATGAAAAGGCTCAAAGAAAAAGAAGAAAAAAAAGAGTAGGGGGTTCTGAGATGCCATCCCATCTGTCTGTTTAAAAAAAGAGAAAGAAGAAACCCACACATTCTCCTACTGACATGAATGAAAAGGCTCAAAGAAAAAGAAGAAAAAAAAGAGTAGGGGGTTCTGAGATGCCATCCCATCTGTCTGTTTAAAAAAAGAGAAAGAAGAAAACCACACATTCTCCTACTGACATGAATGAAAAGGCTCGGCATGCTGCGGCTCGGCGTCTACGCAGACAAGCACCACCAGAGCTTCGACCCAAGCAACATCATTCACCACGTGGAGATGCGGTCAATTTTTTTTTTCCTTCTGGCCTGCTCCCTCTCTAAGGTAGGCGTTAGTGCATGCAATGCATGAAAATATTCCTCCTTGACATGATTATTTTTGCGTGTTTTCCCGCGTCATACGGACGGTCTGCCGTAACAATATCACCAAGCAGACTCCCTTTTCTTTTTTTCCTTTTTTCGTTACAGCGTTCATAGTCTTTTTTAGTACGCGCCAGATGCGCGCCGCCATAACTGGCCTTTTGTTGTACGACCGAGGTGCCCAGACGCTCAAATAAGCAATGAAAAATGCATAAGGGGCCTGCTTCGGAATCAAGAACGCTGTGGTCACAGCGTTCGTGTTTTTGCAGTAACGTGGCCTGGGACCGCAGTAATGAAGTAAATTGGACGGAACACATGGAAACCGAAAGCGAAGGTCAGTTATAGCCGCGTCTGTGCACAGCTGCCTGGAAGGTTCTATATTTCGTTTCACCTTATGTGCGAACAAAGCCGAAGCTTAAAACACAAGCGTGCAGCCAGAATTCAATGGCCGCATGCACTGCACAATGTCGTGTGCGAGTCTAAAACGCACAAGTGTGCGCGTACACGGCTCGCGCTTCTAGATTTGACTTTGCTCGCACCTAAAGTGAAAATAGGTGTATACTGCCCTATCAAGCAAGAAATACTACAGGCGTAAGAGTGCAATCCTTTGTTAACATAAAAATTCGCACAACAAAGCACGGTCTTCTTTCGATCTTGCGATCTTCCCACAAATTTAAAATGGAAAAGATCGACGTGAACAGCGAAACCAGGATCCTTAACAAGGCATGCATCCTGCTCATCTCCTATTTTAATAACTTGAGCACTAGGTGAATGGTCCAGGCAAGGTTCTCTATTTGACCTGGCTCAAAATGAACTACTTCAATTGATTGGGTTCTAACGGAACAGGGCATGTGAAAGTCCCGCCCACTTCCACGAGAATCTGCTTCCGGATTTCCTGAAGGAAATCCAGGAAAACTAAATGAGTCGCTGTCACAAATTCCAGCGTATTTTTCGCGATATTTTTTTTATTTTTCTCGCGTTGTATTGTTGGTCGGTCTCCGCTAATCCACTGGGATGCCCGGAAGGTCGCGGAGGGGATATTGCTGTAACCTCCGCGTGTTCGAATTGTTTTTTTTTCTTAAAGTTTGTTTTTGTTTTTGGAGTGGATGCTTGTTTTGTTTGTTTGTTTTTTTTCTTCGAGCACGCATGCGAGGTGATGTTTGGGCTATGTGTGACCGCGGTTTAGTATTACAGCGACCCTCGGAGTCAGGCTTACCGTCTTTAGGTGATCCATTCACTCCTGACGGCCATGGCGCGTGTATTGTGAAGGTTTGTGGGCGAAGTGTCATCGTTGACCCTGGCCCTTTTGGTCGGTTAAGCTTTCGAGTTGCGACAAAGTCTCGGTCAAGGGTCTTTGCATACCAGTTAATTCCGGCAGACGAGGTTAACCTGGAGGGTGTTTTGGCAGAGAAAGGTTATAAAAGAGTTCTTCGAACAAAGGGATGCCAAATATATGCTTGAGTAGTATCACTTGTGCTATCTCTGATATTGGGAAACAAGGGGATAATAGTCGAGACTCATCAGTTTCAACACACAAATCACAAATGAAATCATCTTGTCGTGCGTGTGTCTTATTATCAGGAAATGTGTTTCTAAAATTAAATAAATACGCCTAAGAAATTTATGTATTTCGAAATTCTACATTAAAGCTTATGTATGTTATTTCTGGATGTTGATTATTTAGTCAATTACACAACTTTTATAGCACTTAAACAGCTATTCTTATATAGAAAAAACGAACTATATAACTGGGATGCGCTAGGCTTAAAAAAATTACCTTCTCTGCATAAAAACCTGACTATTAACAAGTAGTGCAAGGCGTGTTTATTGAAGCGTTCAAACAACAAACATCTGCCCACCGAAACGTTTGTGCACAGAAAAGCCCGTGCGTTATTAGACCGCACCGACATGCCCTGCACCGAAGCGTAACTACACCAAAATGTCCTAAACTCCTACAACGCTCCTGTGCAAACCCGGATTATTTCACCCATGGTCATTCGGGACGGCACTGTACCGGTACGTGTCTTTAAATTATAATCAGTTATGAACGAAGCCCTGGTGTTTGAATTGTTGTACGTGTTCACGATACCAACTCCAGTCTAGAGCGGTAGGTTCGTGTCTGGGGACAAGCTTATGTATTTATTAAAATGACGCCGTCGTTTATTGAGCTTACTTACGACGAACGTATCTGAAGTATTTATTTGTGGTGGGCACCAGAAACTATTTAGCCTCCGACAGAAAATATTATGGTGAAATATATCACTATACAACGCATGCCGGTATCTTCGATTCGTATGCCACATGATGCCCACTAACGTAAGGTTTTTTTTTTAATATTTAGGAGTGCCCGAAGACTTTTTTTTTCTTTTTTGGCGCAATCTTGTCGTTTGAGTTCTGACAGCTTCACGTATTTCAATGGCGTTTACAACAGACGCCGCCACAATAACAAAGGCTTCAAGTTTGTTTTTATTTTGATTGCATAATTATGAACGCAAACCTGATGGCTTATGCTCGCTTTTTTTACGTACGCCAACAGCTAAATATATAAAAGTAGTATTAGATAACTATGGCTGTGTTCAAGGCGGTCGCATATCAGACTTACCTGTAGAGATGCCACCAGATTATCGACCACAGCCTTTCGGGTTCGTATCCGTTTTACATCAGTATCCCAATCGAGTTTCCCTTTTCAGGCAAGTGTACGGGTGTTCGCGCGGATCAATACGGCTGTGGATGCCGTCATATTGTTTCAGGAGCTAATTTGGCTTTATTTTGTGCTTTCGGAAAACACGATGAGCCGTTGGTGCCGTGCGCTAGGGTTAACAGATGAAACGCAAAAGTGTAACCCTCGCGTAAGCACGCATCTCAGCGACTGGGCACTTAAGCTCAGCAAGAGCTCGCTCAATGATGTCCACATATCTCTTTGATAGGCTAGCGGCTGCATGAAACATTAATTATGTACCAACTTGCCCGTCTCTTCATTTTATTCCTCTTTGAACTATATACGGATAGGAAGGTGCCATTTTGCTTTGGAGATTCGTCTGCATATTAAGTGTCGCTTATGCAATGCAAGAAAAGTATGACAGGTCAGCTCTATCTCATGAAATTTAACACAAAACAACTAATCGCTTAATCATCGTTCCCATCCCTGATCCCCACTTCGCTGACTAGAGAAACAACGGCAATTTTTTTAGTTTTGAACGCTCCACAAACAGAAAACCTGCGGCAGAACTTCCATAAGCGCACAAACACGATAGCAGGAAGAAGACAGCCCTGACGGACACGTGCGCACACATATGCATTCCTGCGCGCATCTTTTTAAGGCTTTCGAAAAAAAACAGCAAAATATATAATTATAAGCTTCAGGTATCTGTAGAATTCCCTCCCCTGCCCGTTCCGATCTGGATGAGCATCGTGCAGGCACGCGTTCGTGTATCACTAGTACGTGAGGCACATTGAAGACCCCAGGCTAGCGGTCGTACCGCACTGGCTAAATTGCTCATATACAGCGGGAGACTCGTCCCTTCTATGAAATGGCTGTCAAACTCCACGCTGTCTAGACACCCCCACAACCCAATTATTTTTTCTTCAGTTTGTAGGATGAGGTATATCACAAATTATATTCACAAAATAGAATTACTATACTCACGTTACTGTAGTTTGGCTACATGTTCAAGTAGCCCCCCAAAAAATCATCTTTATTGTATAGACCGCCTGCATGATCTTAGTCTTCCAGGTATGGTGATATTGTTAAACGCTGTAGATGGACAATTTAGCGAGTGCAGTACGACGGCTGACCTGAGATGTGTAACGTGCATCACGTCGTAGTGATACACGCGCTAGCACACTCAGCCACCGTTCCCTTCCTAAATTTAAGTTAGGTAGTGGGTAAGTGGGACATCTAAAAGCGAAACGAAAAAAAATTGATTTAAAAAAATAGAAAGAACAGATTGAATTGGAATACAATGTCTGCCTCCGTACTCCGGGCGGGCATAGCTGATTTCCCTTAGGAAAAGGAAAAAGAAAGACGACATAAAAAAAAAACGGGAGTTGAGACTTTACAGTGACGCATTTATATACACAGGCATGCATACACACAAACGAGTAAAATTAAGAAAAACAGTAGGAAAGAAATGCCGGTGCCAGTGGGAAAGAGACAAGCTGATCTTCTGTGTCTTCTTTTATTTTTGCTTCCTTAATGGTATTGTTGGTTTTACGGCTTTTAGCATCTTTCGACATCCATCTGGACACTGGACTATGGAGTAGTTTGTCTTGAAAGGATCGTCCGCCCACTGAGAAAAGACAATGAGGACAGGCGGCGTTTTCACCCCCTCCTTCAATTCCCGTTTTCATTTTCAACGACAGCGTGCCAACGGTGTTAAGAAAACGTGTGTTTGTTCATTGCTTTATACATCTGTTTCTTTTTTCTCGTTTTTTAATTATTTTTTTTTTTTCTTTTCGTTGTCGTCGCCCTCCGGGAGGGTATTGTGCGGCCCCCAGAGTAGGAGCAATTTTGTAGCCTGCTCATTTTCCAAAGCTGCAGAGAGCCTGGTGTTTATTTTTTATTTTTATTTTTTTGACACAGCCAAGCAAACCAATATCACGCCAGTGGAAAGCTTAAAGTTTTCTACAAACTGTGGAAAACTGTCCTCACGAGAAAAAGTGCGAGATACGACGTACTGAGGGCTACTTTCGTGGGTAAAACAGTGCCCTTCAAGGTTTCAGCGGTGGTGGATATAATGTCAACTTTGGAGTCGAGAGGACTGCCCTTTCAACCAGTACGAAGTAGCCGACTATGACGCACGTCCAGGTCAACCGCTCTGTCTCTCAGTCATCAATACCAATCAATTCGAAAACAGGTGCGCCGTCTTTGTATTTCATCTTGATATAGTACTTGTAAGTAACCAAAATTCGAGTTACTTGACCTTTAGAGCACCTTGCCCGATAACGTGGACTAAATTATTGCTGAAAATATTCAAGCTACATTATTTTTTTGTCATTACAAATACTATTTATTTCAGTGTTGCAGACTCCCTTCCTGCTATATCAGTAATATTCCGATCTAACACAAAAATAAACAAAAACGATATTAACTAAGATTAACAACCCCTTAACAAGCAGAACCAGACGAATACTTGCTTAGTGCGGTGGTCGCCCAAACACGCTCCCTCTCAAGCGCTTCACAAACAGTAAAAAAAGATCAAAACACGTTCATTGGCCAAAGAAAGTAAACAAAATAAAGAACCAAAACGAGCGGCGTCTCTGCTGTCTTTTCTAAGCGTTTTCCGCAGTCGCCACGGAAAACCAAGCCGGAGAACCCCCGTCTCCCTTCCACCCCACCGGACGCTAATCCGCCTGAGGGGAGAGGGGTCAATCTGATTCTTCCCGCGCGGGGAAAGACAGGCCAGCCCAGCTAGTTCAGAGAGATGTCACGTGATCCAGTGAGTGAACTGACTCCGGTGATATGAATGATATTTTTTGAGTTTGACTCCTGTGATATCAGCGATAGTTCGTGATATCTTTTTGAGTTTGACTCCCGTGATATCATTTATAGTTCGTGATATATTTTTATACTCTGGTGATATTTTGTGATATCTTTTTTAGTTTGACTCAGATGATATATTTTGAGTTTGACTCCGGTGATATGTTTTTGAGTTTGACTCTGGTGATACGCATTGAGTTTGACTCGGGTGATATATTTTGAGTTTGACTCCGGTGATATGTTTTGAGTTTGACTCTGGTGATATGTATTGAGTTTGACTCGGGTGATACATTTTGAATTTGACTCGGGTGATATATATTTATTTCGAGCTTGAGTCGGGTGATACATTTTTATTTTGAGTCCTAGTCGGGTTGATATCTTTTGAGATTGACTCTGGTGATATTGTTTTTAGATTAACTCCGGTGATATCAGTTATATTAATAATCTCTGCGAGATGACTCTCGGTGAATTTGAGTTTTTGGTAAAATCGGTGATCTGACTCATATTGATTTTTGGATGGTGGAAAAAATTTGGGTTCTGAGCGTGAATGAATTCGGGGGAGAGTTTGTAAAAGTGGGATGATATTGAATGACTTCAACCCAAAATGCCAACCTATGCCTGAGACTGGGTGTGAAAAATCCTTGAAACTACCAAAAGTAGAAGAAACGGGGAAAGAAGACACTCAAACGACGTCTCAAACAAGTTTATTCAATAAACCTCTTATATACACTTTCAAACCAATGTCGTCACCAACCAACCCAGCAAACCAAAACAAAGTCATCGTTCCTTTTCTACTTTCCTATAAAGTCTACAGCCACCTATGTACAGATTTATGACATGCCATGATCTTGCGTGGTCACTCTAGGTTCTAACAAAGTTTAAACTTCCGAGAACAGCCCAAAAACAAGCCCTGAACGGCGTTGCTACCAAATACCGTAGAGACTAATACAGGAAACTCCGGGGTAAAATCGGAGACGGAAGTAGAAAGCGATCCTGGCGGTATGGAGTGGACAACTCGCCACTTTCCCCGGAAATGAATCAAGTGGGTGTGACTCACTAGAGAAATTGGTAGTCTATGAAATATTCGCTTTTTTTTTATGAAGAATAGGGAGCATGAGCTTGTGATATTGACCTCTTGGTATTTGATGTCAAAATGCAGTGTGCGGTATAGACCATTCAGGATCTGTATAGCGATTTTTTACAATCTAGATAATTGTTAACCCTTTCTGAGCTTGCTGATATATTTGTTTTATTCCTACCGAAGCATGTCTTATTAGAGGTCCTAGGCTCCAAGTCACCATAATTGGCAATAGGCATCAATTTTTCATAAGACCAACTTGAATGACTCTAAGGGACTAGAAGTGAATAATATTGATAATTATGTGATTTTTTGTTTGCTTACACTATGAACGGCTTCAAGTAGCTTTTGGTGGCTATTAGCATCTTCTTTGACCAGATTGACCTTAAATGGCTACCAATGGCTATTGATGAGATAATTGACAATTATCGATTTTGGCGTTGGTGAATGCATATGGCTTCAACTGGCTATTATTGGTTATTAGCCTCCACTTTTACATATATTTGCTAGATATGGCTACAAATATTAATCATGAGTAATGAAAACTGAGCTAAGTCTGTTTATAAACTGGAATGACTTCAGGTGGGTATTGTTGGCTATTAGAATATATTTCTGACCAAATTGGCTCAATGGCTACTTAGGCTGTTAGTCAGTATAATAGCAATTATCTGCTGTTTAAGTGTTTAAGAATGAGAATGGCTTCAGGTGGCTATTATTGGCTTTAAGCACCTATTTTTTTTAATCGATTGGCTGCAAATGGCTACAAACTGCTATTAGTAGGTAAATATTGCTTGAGCTATTTTTATATCTACGAAATGGAATGGCTTCAAGTGAATAATGTTGGCTTTTTGTATTTATTTTTGACCAGATTGAATTGAAATGGCTGCTGATGGATATTGATGAGATCATTAAACAATAGACCTTATGCTAAATTGCTTTGTGGTCTGACAACACTGAGTGCGTCGCCATTTTAATGTTGGCAAGCGTTGTCGGTACCGAAGCACGCTGGAGGCATCGGAGACAGCCGTACGGGTAGTGTGCGATGGCGCAGCAACTGCTTTCCGCCTTCTGACCATAATATGTGGACGAACAGTTTAAACAACCTACCGCAACTGTCTGACAAAACTCTCTGAGGCCTGTGCACGCTGGCGACAACCTCGTCAAAGCAGTGGACCAAGTCCTACGCCTTCTCTGTGGAAGCTTGCTGTAGCCAGCGTGTGCACAGGCCTCCGAAAGGACTAGGCCGTCATGTCTTTCATCTTTGAGAACACTTTTAAGTATTTTTTGATGCGTATTCGCTTGCAGTCGTACTGTTTAGCGGTATACTGCTCCACGCAAATACAAGAGTCAAAATTAGTTGTTTTTTTAGTTGTTACTGGCGGAGCGTTTTTTGGTGGAACGCTCGGTGTTATTCCAAAAGAAAGTGTGCCCTGAGCAATATTATTCAAGCGTTGCAAAGGGCTAAAATTGGTTTCAGATAGCATTGACCTCAAGCACAGTTGACGGATGTTGCGCAATTAATGAAGATTTGTTCAACCCTGATAGAATAACTGCTGTGACTTTCTCAAAACAAAATTTCTACCTCGGCTGCGGCAAAAAGGAAAAAGAAAAAGAAAGGAAAAGGCGGTTGTAAAATGAAGTTGGCACCGCCAGTGTTGCTTCATTCGACGTCCGCAACGTACTTTTTTGCCACCGCCGACACCGACGTTTTAGCCACTGCGGTGAAGCTAACTATACCACTGTTAACCATACGCATCCGCAATTATGGTTGGTGGCGTAGATTATTAAAACTGCCAAATTTTTGCCTCGCTTAACAGCCTTGGTCCCGTCCTGATGCATTGAGCTACTTGCGAATCAAGAGAAGGCAGGCCGACACTACAACGCACATAAAAGAAAAAAGAAAGTCATAAACAATTTTGGTACAACTTCATGAAAAGATTAGGGCCCATAGTTCAATAGTTGTGAATGGCTTCACGCCGCCCGATAACGTCCGCATGTTTCTTCTCGTTGTCACCGATTGTTTTTGTCAAAAGCTGCGTCTCAAGTAGCAAATAAAATAAAGAAAGAAAGGTGAACCCTGATCGCGTTTGCGTTCACGTCACGCATGAATCAAAGATTTATCGCTGCATCCGCAGCGGAACGCAGCAATCGTTGGCATTGCAACTCTCGCACGAAGCACGGTCGCTTGTTTACTTGGGATCCTTGCCGGTCGGGTCTCTGGTTTTGGTTTCTCGCCACTAACAAGATGGCGGACGTAGTTCTCGGCAAGCTACTAGGTGGCGCTCTACATTTCGCATATGGCCTATTATGTGCTATTTCAGTGCTTAAAAATGCGTATGGCTTCAAGCGGCTATTATGTGCAAGATTGGTCAGCGACTGAGTGACCTCCAAACGGATGTGAGCTACTTTGGGCTCTGCCTAAGGAAGAAGTTTGTGGATCCCAGCCTCTTCGGCTATCTGACTCAGCGGAGTCTCCCTTGGCAGCACCAGAAGCGGGATCCTGAAGGCGTCTCGGAATGTGGCAGGTCAGCAACTTCGCGAGCTCTTTGAGCTCTCTGATGTGTTGTGGAAAGGTGTGTTGGGTGAGGGGTTCCGCAGTTCTGTGGAGTTCGACAGCTGGACCTCTCTTCGGCTCGCAAGCTTACGTTCCTCGTGGGCTGCCAAGAAAAGAGAGGTCTTGAAGAAACAAGACTCGACGAAGAAAAGGTCAACTTTATCGGCTTCTGTAGAACGTTTTTTCAATACTGAAGAAGGTCCGAAGTTTTGCCTAGATGTGAAACCTTCATGGTTTGATTTGTGCTTAAATGTGCACGCTATTAGTACCAAAGTTTCTACCCCGGAGGATAGAACGACTTTGTAAATCAATCCTTGAGCAAGCTGAGTTTTCTGGTGGATCCGTCTTTCCCGGTTGAACAAAGAAATTTCAGGAGAGTGTCGGCTTTGAAAAGGGAATTGAGAGATAATTGTTTGACTCTGCTCCAGACTGACAAGAGTGGCTTGTTTGCGGTGCTCCCGGATGGGATTTTGAATGAGAAAGCTTTGGTGGCTGTTTCTTAGTTATTTGTGAAGAGTGACGAAAATGTTGCGATTTTAAAACGGGATGTGTGTAAGACTTGTGCGGAGGAGATCACTGCCACGCTAAACAGAGTGAGGGGCGCTTCACGCTCGTCTTTCGGCTTAAAGTTTTTGGTAAAAGATCATAAAGTAGATTTCCCCTTCCGGGCGGTAATTAGCGAAAATGGGTCTTGGCAAAAGCCGCTTGCGGTTTTCATTCAGGGATGTTTGGGTCATGTCAGTCTTGAGGGCAGTATTGCCCTTAGGAACTCGGAGGAACTAATCGAGGGTATTTCTCCCCTGCATAGGGGCTCGTGCACGTTGATGTCCTTGGACATCAAAGATTTGTATTATTCTTTAAATAGCGCGTTGTTGCTCGAAAGGGTTAGGGAGCTTCTAGAAAAAAATTTTAGTCTCATTTCAGGCCAAGGCGGGTATCTCGGTGGCTGCGGTAATGGAACTTCTGACGTGCTATCTGAAGGCAACTGTGCTTAACTTTAATGATGACTGTTATATACAGCGGAAAGGTGTGTGCATTGGTTCGCCGGTGGCTCCGCTGTTGACCAAGTTTTACGTTAACACTCTGGACAAGAAAATAACAGATTTTGTAGGCTCTTTGGGTGTTGAAGGGGTTTCGGTTCAGAGGTTTGTTGATGACATCTTGGTTTGTGGTCCGAATCAGCTTTCCGCTACTGAGATCCATGACTTTATTTTGACCGCTGCACCGGAATTGAAATTCCCCTCTGAGTCAGCGAAAGACGGGAAGTTGCAGTTTTTGGACTTGCAACTATTGAACAAAAAGGGGCTTTGTTGGTCTTATGGGAGGGAAACCGTGAAGAGGGTTCTTTCTAGATGGAGGGCTCATTCTAAACTTGTTAAAGGGGGGGGGGGGGGTAGTGAGATCACTAACTGGCAGTGCACTGAAGAAATCTTGTTTTCACTGTGTCGAGAACGCTTTCGGCGTTCAAATCAAACGTCTACTGTCGGCGGGTTATAGTTTAGATTTTATCGTTTCTATACGCGCCTCGGTGACCGCCGTAAGGGTTCAAGGTGGAACCTTTGCTGTGGTTCCTTATTTTCATGGTTTTTCTCATAGCTTAAAAGCTTTGGGCGCAAAATTTAACGTTAATGTGGTTTTTAAGACGGACTTTCGTTTAGACAGGCTCACCCTGTTTACCTTCAGACGTGAGGGATGTTGCGGGAAAAAACACAGCGATCCCTCAGTCTCCTGTGTCGCAGAGGTGGTCAACAAGATTCCCTTTGACTCCGGATTGTGTTATGTCGGTCAGACAGGGCGTTGTTTGAATGACCGTCTTGCGGAACATAAAAGAAATGTGAGAAATAGGGCACAGAGATCGGAGTTTACAAATCATGTTGGTTCTTGTAATAATAACTCCCCTCTTTGGGATGATACTTCCGCTCTGTGTAACGAAAAACAATTGTTTAGAAGGCTAATTAAGGAGACCTTGTGCATTCGCGAGCGGGGGAATTGTGTGAGCCAGCCGTCCTTGGTTATCGGTGATCGGATGAAAGAGTTTTTGCTTGTGTGAGGGGAGCTTTGCAAACTTGAGGGGGGGGGGGGGGAGAGGGGGAAGAAAATCAGAAAGCGCTTGCTTGGAAGTAGGAAACGAAGATTAGGCTTTAGCGTTTTGGAGGTCGCCGTGTGTGTCGACCTTCGGGTTGTTGTTCGGGAGGTGGGCTCCCTTTCCGAAAGTGCAGGAGCCGGGGGAGTGGCTCAGGCTGTCTGGGGCAAACTCGTTGGTCGTCTGGTTTTGCGTTTGAGTTCTTTTTTTCCCTTTCTCTTTTTTCCCCTTTCTTTTTTTCATTTGTCTGAAAGTGTATTTACTGGTGTGCTCATATCAATAAAATTCAGCTGCGTTTGAGGTTTTGTTGTGTTCGTCCGTTTTTTTTATCGTTCCCCATCTCAGGGTTTCCAAGATGTCGATTAATTACCAGCTCGCCTGCACTCTATCACTGCTTACAATCAAATTTTATATAAATTTGATTGAAATGGCAACAAATGGCTATTAGTGACTAGTGTTGATATTTATGGTCTTCTTTGTGTTTACAAACTGGAATGACTTTAAGTGGCGATTGTTGGCTATTAGCATCTATTTCTGACCAGATTGGCTTCAAATGGCTAGCAATGACTATTAGTGAGTATAATTGACAATTATGTGCTATTTCAGTGTTTATGGATGAAATGGCAACAAGTGGCTATTACTGGCTATAAGCATTTATTTTTACAGCAATGGCTTGATTTAGGCTACAAATGGCTATTAGTGACTAGTGTTGATAGTTATGAGCGATTTTTGTGTGTACCAAGTGGAATGGTTTTCAGTGGCTATTGTTGGCTATTATCATCTATTTCTGAGCAGATTGGCTTCCAATGGCTAGCAATGGCTATTAATGAGTATAATTGACAATTATGTGCTATTTCAGTGTTTAAGGATGAAAATGGTCACAAGCGGCTATTACTGGCTATAAGCATTTATTTTTATTGCAATGGCTTGATTTGGCTACAAATGGCTATTATTGACTAATGTTGATAGTTATGAGCGATTTTTGTGTTTACCAACTGGAATGGCTTGAAGTGGCTATTGTTGACTATGGCGGTCCATCGGCTTGTCAAGCCGCCGATAAAAGACGATGACGTTACTCGTCGATACGAGCCCGGTGGCACGAGAGAATAAACAGAACGTTTTCACGTAAGCTCGGAGTCGGTCGCACCATCTGCTCTGTCCTCTACATCGAACGCGCTACATTGGCTATTATCATCTATTTCTGTGCAGATTGGCTTCAGATGGCTAGCAATGGCTATTAGTGTGTTTAAACAAGTCTGTGCAATTTCAGTGTTTATGGATGAAACTACCTACAAGTGGCTATCATTGGTTGTAAGCATTTATTCTATAATAATTGGCTTGAAATGGCAACAAATGGCCATTAGTGACTATTGTAGAAAGTTATGAGCGTTTTTGTGTTTACTAACTGGAATGACTTTTAGTGGCTATTGTTGGCTTTTAGCATCTATTTCTGACAGATTCGCTTCAGATGGCTAGCAATAGCTATTAGCGAGTATAATTGAGAATCCTGTGCTATTTCAGTGTTTTTGGTTGAAACTGGCTACAAGTGGCTTTTAATGGCTATAAGCATTTAGATTGGCTTAAGATTGCTAGAAATGGCTAGTAGTGACTAGTGTTGATATTTTTAACCAGCTTTTATGTTTACTAACTGGAATGGCTTTTAGTGGCTATTGTTAGATATTAGCATCTCTTTCTGGCCAGATTCGCCTCAAATGGCTTGCAATGTCTATTAGCGAGTACAATTGACAATCATGTGCTATTTCACTCTTTGTGGACGAAACTGGCTACGAGTGGTTATTATTGACTACAAGCATTTATTATTTATTAAATTGGCTTGAAATAGCTACAAATGGCTATTAGTGGCTAGTCTTGAAAGATATGAGCAATATTAGTGTTTACTAACCGGACTGGCTTTTAGTAGCTGCTTTTGGCTATTCTCATTTATTTTTGACCAGATTGGCTTTAATGGACTAGCATGGCTATAGCAGGTATAATTGTGGATATTCACGAATAGCCATTCATATCCATTCAATGGATATTCAAGAATAGCCATTCATAGCCATTCGAAGCCTATCTGGTAAAACATAGATGCTAATAGCCGAAAATAGTCACTTGAAGCAGTGGCTTCACAAGGGGGGGGGGGGGGGGGGGGGGGGGGCGGACCGCCCCGGGTGCAGGGCTTAAAGGGGCACTGACACGTCAAAATCATATTTTTTTTTATTATCCGAAACGATTGAAAACGATGCCGGGACATTACCCTCAAAATTCGAAACTTGAAAATTCAGTATTTGTGAATTAAAAAAACAATTTCCAAATGCCGAATTTGAAGTTCCCGCGCGATCCGCGACAGTACAGCGAGTCAAATTTTGCGGTCTCCTGAGACTCGACTTTTTTTTAGACCTCCGCCGTTGCCACGGCAACCCCAAGCGAGATGGAGGTGATATCACGCCGGCGCGGGAAAGAACCGGTTTCTTTCCCCACTCGCCGTGTTGCTCGCCGACGACGCCGCCAAGTTTTCCGAGGGAGGGTACAAATCTAGGAAGCAACATCACACCGAACTCTGATTTCTGGTATTTCAGAAAGAGGGGTCGTAGGGCGCTCGCAATTGCGTTAAAAAGCATGTTTTACGATTGCCGTTATTAAATGTTAAAGAAATGTCACCTACAAAGCTTCTAAAATTCCTGATTTTGACGTCACCGATCAAAAGAAGCGAGGAGGTGAGCGCGGGAAATTTAAACGCCAAAAATAAAAAGGCGCACGCGCGCGCGGGGAAATTTTTTTTCGCGATGCGGTTTTTTTTGCGTGTCTGTGACTACAACTTGCATCGTTTTAGACAATAAAAAAAAATACGACCTTTGGGTTGTCAGTGCCCCTTTAAGGGGGTGTCGCGGCGGGCCACGAGAGCGGGGGGAGGGGGGGGGGGAGTCGCGGCGGGCCACGCGAAAGCTGGGGGGGGGGGGGGAAAGTTGCGGTGGGCCACGCGAGACGGGGGGGGGGGGGGGGGGGTGCGCGGCGGGCTAACGCCCCGGGGTGCCGTTGACCCTCCTGACGCCACTGACTTGAAGCCATTCCAGTTTGTAGACAAAAACATAGCTGCTAATTATAAATACAAGTCACTTATAGCCATTTCTAGCCAATTCAAGCCAACCAAAACAGGAACAGATGCTTATAGCCAATAATTGTCAATCCAAGAAAATTTTTTCAAGGATACGTGCTCTATAGTCGGTTACAAGTCAAGAAGGTAGCGGCAAATGCCCCTCAAAAGGAATTTTGTATTCCTCCGCCACCAATCGCGTCCCGTTGTTTCCGTGACGTCACGACCTGCCCGAACCAATCTTGTTTTGGCAAATAAATATTTTCAACATGGCTGCCGGGCAGATTTTCTACGACTCCAGTATCTTCCAGCAATTATTCTGTTTTTTAACGCGGTTTTTTACTTACCCGACCATACGTCGCTAAGTCGTAACCACGTCCACTTTTATTCGCAATAGTTTCTGCGCGACAGCGTGAAAATCCAGCGATAGCATTGCCATCGAAAATTTCGATGCGGGAGTAAGGCCTAGCATCGTACATACGTCGAACGGCGTCTGCTTCTCTGCCTCAGGTTCCGCGTCAACATCGTGATGGCAGCGGCCTTTCTTCGCAGTGGTTTCCGTGGAACGACGTTAAAATGCAGCGGTCAGCAAACTCTTCTTTATAAGTGTAGTGGACTGTGCGGGAATAAGTGAAATAAGTGAACCGCGAACACAGTAAGTGTCTTCACCCGATTTCGACCGTATCTTTGCTGGCGTTAATAAATAGTCTGTCTACTGAAATGACGCCTTCGAAGGAGTAGGTATTCATCTGTGAAACGTGGCGTCCTTGTCAAGTTTCCGCGTCGCAATCAGCATGCACGCTAATCTATGACTGCGATAGTACCCGCGGGAGCACCCTCGTTTACAATAATGAGCTGTAACCTATATGTGGCATACAAATGATAAAGCCAGTGATGCGTATGTTACAAACATTTAATTGATATTGTTTTGGACGTTAAGAAGCTGATGTCTTCTTTTGGAAAAAATATCAGAATTTGAGGGAAGCAGATTTGGTTCTCTCAAATGCTTCCGAACATTCTGCTTGCTCTCAGAGGCCCTGTCAGTCGTATGTTTATGCTTCGAAACCCGGGTGCATGACGCGTGTACCCCCACTCGCGTCGCGTCGCGGCCTGGGGTATTACCGGTAAACACGCACCAACTTTTAAAATTTACTTTAGAAGGAAAATGTGTCCACGATATTGGATCGCAGCTTTGGTTTAATAATTTGTAAAAGATGAAAAGTATGTCAATAAAAATTGATTGCAAGGGCAGCTTCCCGCTTCATGAATTGTGGCTTTCTTATATATGAAATATTTGTTTAAATAAAAAATTGAAAACATACCGAATACTCAGATGTCCTGATCTTGGTCCGAATGCAAGTGGCAGAATGATTTGTCTTTATAACAATAAAATAAACAATGTTTGAATCAAGCTACAGCTCAAACCGCCTAATTACATTTCTGATGTATGTTTATCTCTGCATTATACCAGGCCGTAGCCGCGAACGAGCTCTTCAGAGTCTCCCATCATCTTTCTGGTCTACCTTGGCAAAGACAGACTCGTGTAAAAAACATATTGAGCTTCTCGGAGGCAACTTCGCAGTCCTCATTGTAAGAGCTTTCATGAAACCATCGGAAAGAAGGGTCCCTGTCGGTCATGTGAATGGCAACAGACGTCCAGTTTATGCTTCGAAACAGATCATTGGCAGTTAGAGTTAACTGCCCGCAGTGCTGACGCACGTTATTATTCTTATTCTCAGCGTGGCCTTGGTCATGTGAATGGCGACAGACGTCCAGTTTATGCTTCGAAACAGATCATTGGCAGTTAGAGTTAGCTGCCCGCAGTGCTGACGCACGTTATTCTTATTCTCAGAGTGGCCTCGGACGTGTGAATGGCGACAGACGTCCAGTTTATGCTTCGAAACAGATCATTGGCAGTTAGAGTTAGCTGTCCGCAGTGTTGACGCACGTTATTCTTATTCTCAGAGTGGCCTCGGTCATGTGAATGGCGACAGGCGTCCAGTTTATGCTTCGAAACAGATCATTGCAGTTAGAGTTAGCTGCCCGCAGTGCTGACGCACGTTATTCTTATTCTCAGAGTGGCCTCGGTCATGTGAATGGCGACAGACGTCCAGTTTATGCTTCGAAACAGATCATTGGCAGTTAGAGTTAGCTGTCCGCAGTGTTGACGCACATTATTCTTATTCTCAGAGTGGCCTCGGACATGTGAATGGCGACAGACGTCCAGTTTATGCTTCGAAACAGATCATTGGCAGTTAGAGTCAGCTGTCCGCAGTGTTGACGCACGCTATTCTTATTCTCAGAGTGGCCTCGGTCATGTGAATGGCGACAGACGTCCAGTTTATGCTTCGAAACAGATCATTGGCAGTTAGAGTTAGCTGCCCGCAGTGCTGACGCACGCTATTCTTATTCTCAGAGTGGCCTCGGTCATGTGAATGGCGACAGACGTCCAGTTTATGCTTCGAAACAGATCATTGGCAGTTAGAGTTAGCTGCCCGCAGTGTTGACGCACGTTATTCTTATTCTCAGAGTGGCCTCGGACATGTGAATGGCGACAGACGTCCAGTTTATGCTTCGAAACAGATCATTGGCAGTTAGAGTTAGCTGTCCGCAGTATTGACGCACGTTATTATTCTCAGAGTGGCCTCGGACATGTGAATGGCGACAGACGTCCAGTTTATGCTTCGAAACAGATCATTGGCAGTTAGAGTTAGCTGTCCGCAGTGTTGACGCACGTTATTCTTATTCTCAGAGTGGCCCCGGTCATGTGAATGGCGACAGACGTCCAGTTTATGCTTCGAAACAGATCATTGGCAGTTAGAGTTAGCTGCCCGCATTGCTGACGCACGCTATTCTTACTCTCAGAGTGGCCTCGGACGTGTGAATGGCGACAGACGTCCAGTTTATGCTTCGAAACAGATCATTGGCAGTTAGAGTTAGCTGTCCGCAGTGTTGACGCACGTTATTCTTATTCTCAGAGTGGCCTCGGTCATGTGAATGGCGACAGGCGTCCAGTTTATGCTTCGAAACAGATCATTCGCAGTTAGAGTTAGCTGCCCGCAGTGCTGACCCACGTTATTCTTATTCTCAGAGTGGCCTCGGTCATGTGAATGGTGACAGACGTCCAGTTTATGCTTCGAAACAGATCATTGGCAGTTAGAGTTAGCTGTCCGCAGTGTTGACGCACATTATTCTTATTCTCGGAGTGGCCTCGGACATGTGAATGGCGACAGACGTCCAGTTTATGCTTCGAAACAGATCATTGGCAGTTGGAGTTAGCTGTCCGCAGTGTTGACGCACGCTATTCTTATTATCAGAGTGGCCCCGGTCATGTGAATGGCGACAGACGTCCAGTTTATGCTTCGAAACAGATCATTGGCAGTTAGAGTTAGCTGCCCGCAGTGCTGACGCACGCTATTCTTATTCTCAGAGTGGCCTCGGTCATGTGAATGGCGACAGACGTCCAGTTTATGCTTCGAAACAGATCATTGGCAGTTAGAGTTAGCTGCCCGCAGTGTTGACGCACGTTATTCTTATTCTCAGAGTGGCCTCGGACATGTGAATGGCGACAGACGTCCAGTTTATGCTTCGAAACAGATCATTGGCAGTTAGAGTTAGCTGTCCGCAGTATTGACGCACGTTATTATTCTCAGAGTGGCCTCGGACATGTGAATGGCGACAGACGTCCAGTTTATGCTTCGAAACAGATCATTGGCAGTTAGAGTTAGCTGCCCGCAGTGATGACGCACGTTATTCTTATTCTCAGAGTAGCCTCGGTCATGTGAATGGCAACAAACGTCCAGTTTATGCTTAGAAACAGATCATTGGCAGTTAGAGTTAGCTGCCCGCAGTGCTGACGCACGTTATTCTTATTCTCAGAGTGGCCTCAGACATGTGAATGGCGACAGACGTCCAGTTTATGCTTCGAAACAGATCATTGGCAGTTAGAGTTAGCTGCCCGCAGTGCTGAAGCACGTTATTCTTATTCTCAGAGTGGCCTCGAACATGTGAATGGCGACAGACGTCCAGTTTATGCTTCGAAACAGATCATTGGCAGTTAGAGTTAGCTGCCCGCAGTGCTGACACACGTTATTCTTATTCTCAGAGTGGCCTCGGTCGTGTGAATGGCCACTGACATTCAGTTTATGCTTCGAAACAGATCACTGGCAGTAAGAGTTAGCTGTCCGCAGTGCTGACACACGTTACTGTTGTTTTCAGAGGGGCCTCTGTCATGTGAATGACCACAGGCGTTTCCTTTAGACTTCAAAAAAGAACACTGGTACTGCGATTTCGTTCTCCGCTGTGCTAACACACGGTTTTGTTATTCCCAGAGGCCTCAGTCGTGTGAATGGCCACAGATGTCCCATTTATGCTTCAAAGCAGCACTGGCAGTGATCTGTTGTTGTTTTTCTTAGACAAAAAAGAGCTTATTTGCAATCAAAATTATATTTGTTGCGTAGCAAAGATGTTTGGACAGGGGGAAAGGCCAATCAGAGCCGTTTATTGAGAGAGTTTGGCCATACATTGGTTTGAATAGGCGAGCATCTCGGGCCAACCACAGGCCGCGAAACAGCCCCCAGCGGTGGTCGCGTGCTCTAAATCTGTGCCACGACTATACTTCGTTTCACCTTATGTGCGAGCGAAGGCAAAACTGGAAGCGCGAGCACGGAAGCTCCGTGCGTTCAGGCTTTGCTCGAGCGCGCGAGCTGGGGAGAAATGCAAAAAGCGCTGGTCTCGCGCTTCTAGCTTTGACTTCGCTCGCAGGTGAAGTGAAACGAAGTATAATTTGAGCCGTGCCGAGCGGAACTCCGCGTCTCAAGACGCTCGCGCACCCCACCCTTTGCACTGCTTTCTTTCAGCCAGTCTCAGGACGCTGTTCTAGCAGTGCAGACAAAGGCATTGGCACGAGCGCGTGGCTTTGGAAAGTGCCTCCTATGCACGAGGTCTCGTACAAACAATAGCGTTTCGCTGAGCTAGGCTCACGCGCCTGTGCCTTTTTCTTCACTGTCGACATTTGTGAGATGGAGTAGAGGTTTCCTGATTGGTCGACGCTTTGTCACAAATTTAGTTTACGCTCTAAGCGTGGGGGGAATATTCGGCGCTGGCGGCGGCCTTTGCTCCGCCTATTGTCCAAACTCTCCTAATATACGGCTCTGGGGCCAATATGGCATCTGATGTCTTTGCCGTAGATGGGCTGCAAACTTTTGTTTTCGCAAAGTTGAAATCTATACTTGTGATTCATGGCACAGTGCAATGTATAGACCAGCTTAGACATTATCGCAACAAAAATAAAAAAGTTTGTCTGGGTGCTGCATATCGAAATGCTATATGGCAACGAGCAGAGAAGCATGACAACATGAGACACGGGAGGTCAGTGGTGGACAAGAACAACGATCCGATTTTAAAGCATATGAGTGGTCCTTAAAAGGACCGATTTGTGTTCCGATATGTTCCACGCTTTCTCCATGATGGCGGCGTTAATCTTCGTCAAAGGGCTCGACACCAGACAGGTCACTCTCGGATGGGGTGTCCTCTCCATCCAGCTGGATGACGATGGGCTGGATGTGGGCGCTTGTGGCACCGCCTCGTCGGAACGTTGCTTCGATGTCAATAACGTGCATGACAGCATTAACCCAGTTGTGAGTGGTGACCTTGTCAACTTCTTCGTTGAGGAGTGTCCCCACGTCGACAATCTTGAACGTCGTGTTTCGGGCAGCAACGCCGTTCTTGATCTGCGCCCATATCAGTTCAATGGGGTTGAACTCGCAGTGATACGGTGGGAGCCTGACCACAGTGCAGCCAGCCGTCTCGGCAGCAGTGTCCACACGATACTTCAGGTGCTGTGGCTTCACCAAGGCCACAATGTCGAGCAGCTGCTTCTTCAGCATCTTGGGGTCCCATGAAACTTTTTTAGACGTCAGCCACTGTCGGATGTCGTGCTTGCGGGAACTCGTCGTCGGCACTGCTTCCAACCGCCGTGAATGGTAAGAAGCGTTATGCATGACGATAACGCTTCCTGTCGGCAATTTGTCGAGGACACCGTCGAACCACTTCTCGAAGCGGGCGCCATTCATTTCCTCGTGGTAATCGCCGGTCTTTTGTCCACGGAACACGTCCAGGCAGCCGTCGACGAAGCCTTCATCGCTGCCGATGTGGGTGACAATAAGACGCTGGCCCTTCCCCGATGGCTGCTTGAGGCCAGTCGAGAGACCACGCATGAAGGCGTCGTGAGACGAGGCCACGGTCGTGTCTACTCACACCCTTGAGGCAATGTGCCCTGCCGTCACCCACGTCTCGTCCAAGTAGAAGATCGTTCGACCATCTTGTCGGTGACGTGCGATCTCATGCAGGTACTTCTGCTGCCAGGCGACGATGTCCTTTTGTTCAATAAGCCGCGAGTTTCGTTCCCTCTTGTCATGCTCGAATCCGATGTCGTGGAGAAGGCGACGCACAGTCCAAGCCTTCAACGAGGGAAGTTCAGTGCTCGTGCAGAATTCGGCCGTTATCTTCTTGACCGTGGGGACCTCGTTCCGTCGAAAGAAACGGTGGACGCACGATCTCAGCGCGCACAACGTGAAGTCGCCGTACCTAACTTTGCGCCGCCTCTTGCCTTCACTTGCTGGGCGCTTCCGAGAAGGTGTCACAACTTGTCCCTCGGTTTCTTTCGCCTGCTTCCTAATCTCGAGGACGGTGCGTACACCAACGCCAAGCAGTTTGCTGACTTTGATGCAGGACTCCTCCACAGTGAGGCCGGGCTGGCCGGGCTTGGCGGGCGGTTCGTGTCGCATCTGAACGTACGCGTTCATTATCAGCTGCCGTGCAACTCGGTTGAGGACATCGCCGCTCTTATGCTTCTTGTAGAGGCGCCTTGGCGTAGACGGCGAGGCCAGGCGAGGCTACACCAGACTCTCTTGACGAAGCAGAATCGGAGGAATTGCATTCCGCTGTCTCCACGTTGGGATTCATAACGGAAAAGAAAAAACGACTTCGGATTTTTCAAAACGCGAATCGCAGGGGGTTTCAAAACCCGAAACCCATGGTTTTTGTAACAAACGCAGCAAATGCACAGAATGTACCTAATTTGTGTAGGAAGATTATCAAGCTAAAACCAACAACCATATATGCATTACTTATAAAAGTTACAATTTTCGTTGCACTGAAGCCTTCTTTTTACTTCAACCTTCCGGAGCGAGTAATTTGCCTCGGCTACGTGGCGCAAGCTGCCACCCGCTACAAGGTCTGTCTGTAGTCAATATCTATCCATTGAAGCAGAAGGGGCGTTTTCAGCGAACTATTTTCTCGACTGCGGAGGCGTCTGAAGCGGGCGCATCACGCTTTTGGCATTTCAATTTGTAGACAAAAAATAGCTGCAAATTATAAATACTAGTTACTTTAAGCCATTTGTAGCCAATTCAAGCCACCTAGGTCAGGAACAGATGATTATAGCCAATAATAGCCAATCCAAGCCATCCAAGTCAAGAATAGATGCCTATAGCCAATAACATCCAGTTGAAGTCATTCAAATCTATACACACTCGAATTGTATAAATTGTAATTAATAGTTGCTGATCGCCATGTATAGCCATTTCAAGTCAATCTAATAAAAATAGATGCTAATCGCCAATAATAGCCATTATTGGCGTCGTAGTATCCACCGCGCTTGGACGTCAGGTAAAACAGATTATAGAATGGGCGAAATAGGTCGTCTTTCTTGTATAAATTTTTTGTTCATTTATTTTGAAATAGGATCAATGTCAGATCTTTCATTTTGACTGTGTTGGTTTAATAACGCGACGACTCCGAGCTTCTATCGTGCTTTTTACACCCACCATGATTCTTGTTCTTTGCAACGATAAGCAGCCAGGATTACAACTCCAGGAGTTCCTCGCTCTTCTCTTTCGTTCGTGCAAGTGCTCGCAATCAGCCAGAGTTGCGAAATAAACCAAGCGATATGCTCCGCGCTGCCCTGCCATGTTTTATTTATGCCCGGGCTAGAGAGCGTTTTCCTTTGCCACCTTCCCTCTCGCCCAGCAACAATGGGACTTTTTTTTACCCGCGTGGGGGTGCGACCACGCTACATTGCCCAAGGTTGCCTGAGTGGCACTGAAAATCAGTTGTCCGACCACCCCGTAACGCACATACATCCTCAGCCAAGGGAATCACCAAACTTTTGGCGCTCGCTCTGTAGCTGGCATAGTGCTCTGCGTGTTCGCACTATGCCATACACGTCCTTGCCCGTGTTTTGTGATGTTGTAAGATAATCTCTTCTATAAAGCTAGAAAAAGTAACTTCACTGTAGTTAGTAATTTACGGTAGTTAGTAATTTATGGTAATTGGAACGTTTGCGGTAGTTGCACTTTTACGGAAGTTGGTAATTTACTCGACTACATTTGAAATAAAGTAATTTCTACTCAACTCAAATTAATTTTGACACAGATACTCATTAATTTAGATACCTTTCTCAGTGACCTGTAAACGTCTGGCAGAGTGCCGCTGTATATATGAACTCGTTGTGTTTTCCGCCGCCGGGAGTAATAAGGATTAACTGGTAGAAGACGTCTGGCCGGCACCGGTGTCAAATCAGTGTGCACTTATTTAAATTAGATAACAGAAATAATACGTCATAGAGAGGACGAAACACAGACGAGCCTAGTTCTCTGTGTTTTGTCCTCTTTATGTTTTATTATTTCTGTTATCTAGCATACTTTACCAACACGCTGGTTAGGAATGTAAGCGTTAATTAAGTCCGTCTTCTGGAGCGGAAGAGTCTCTCGCACCGTTCACTAAATGGGCATGAGTGCCGTAAGATGCTGACACTCGAGCGCTCTTCGCGGACCGAGTTTTTCTCCGAGGCCGCGTTCACACTTGCGAAAAACTCTCTCGTCGCCGACCGAATTTACTGGAAGGAAAAAGACTGCGCCGTTCACAAATTGCCATTTGTCGGCTCTCGTTCCTCGCGGATAACAGAGCAGACTGGCCTTGGCTCGAGTGGTATGAAACAAAAATGGTTGCTCAGACTTCCTCTTGTAATTGACGCTGTGCCGCGAAAATGTCCAAAATTATCTCGGCGACACGAGAAGGCAATAATAATAAAAAAAAAAAAAAACAACGAGAAAACGGAGACAACGTGCGTAGGCACCGCTCGCGCCAATTTTATTCCACAGATCTTTGTGGGCCCTGTCTCGTTGCTCAGACGCCCGTTGTCGAATAGATTTTAATAATTAAGCCTCGATCGGCATTTCTGCCGACACAACGATACCAGCGAGACGGCGCCATTCGCGCAACCTGGGAACACCGGCAACTCCGGCGGCAACCCCATCACCTCGGGCGACTCGGCCAGGATGTGACGTCAGCAACCGCCGTATTCTCCTGGCGCTCCGATTGGCTGCGACGGCGCGGAAACTTTTTTTGCGCGGGAAAAATCGGTTAAGGCCTAATTGCTCTCGCGGTTGAATCTTGCGTTGCCGGAGAGGGGATGCCCCCCTGTGGCGTCAATTTCTCCGCAGATTCGCCTGCTATTCCGCAAGTGTGAAAGAGCCATGAGTGCGAGTGACATTTTCGCGCTCCGTCACAATTTAAAACGAGAAAGATGAGCTCGCGCAAGCCGCAGAAGCGTTACCTATACTGTCGAAGCGAAGGGTGGAGTGGGACCGCTGCCTCTTTTGGAGTTGTCTAGTGATAAACCTAGCACGTAAAAACGATTTGATTTGAAAGCCAAGACAGAAATTAGTACTCCGACAAAGGTGCGTTTGTACATCTCGCTGAACGCGAATTCAAGCGCTGCATTTTGAACGGTTGCATGAATATGGCACATTGACAAAAACGTCGACCAGATGAGAACACAGTGGGACGGTCGCCCTTTCTTTGAGTGCTTAGTTCAGTGAGTAGAGGTGCTTCCATTGGAACGCTGAAATATCACTTAGCGGTCCGGAAAAAAATATTTCTAGGGCACCTAGCCCAAAAACGAACGGAGGTGTTACCTATTGAACGGGGTTAGTCGCTAGCAACATCAACATGCTCGGTTTCGTTTGGCGCTGCAAGATGAAATATATCTGACAAGTTTCACAGTTTCGACAAATTTGAGCAGAATGCATGGTAAATAAATCTATCGATCGGCCAACGTAACTTTCTCTGTATGCGCTCCAGGCAGTCTAAACCTTTCAGTTGAGCACACTGCCTTTCCACACAGGCCTTAATTCATTTATCTTCGAAATAACTTCGGCAGCTGCGACCCGCATCCACGAGATTGCCTGGTTCGTCAAAGCGTGCGGTCGCAAGTGGCTCATGCCGTTCGTTTACAATTTCGGGTTTTCAGGCTCCCGTACACTATGCTCCGTTCAGTTGCTGCGCTCGGAGTGTGAAACTCGTAGCGTCGGAGTAAAATTCATGGAGCGCGGACTCAACCCGTCCAGTCAAAACACGAGCACTCTCTCAGTGTTGGGCTGGCAGTTGGCTTCGCGACTTCCGTCCCTGGTTGGGTGACGGAAATGGCTAGGCGCCAGCCTATAGACCTTTTTCTCAAGGGCGCCGCCATCTTGAATTGTCATCACTTCCAGTATTGGCGAAAACATTGTTTTGCCGTCGCCACGCCATAGGAATACAATAAGGGTATAAGCGTAACCGCTACCGCTATTCGTTTGCCTCCTCTCTATTTTTTTACTATTTGCAGGTTGACATGTTTTTTATTTGTTTCGTCACCCATACCGGATATGCCTATCAGGTGGCTGGGGACGAGAGTAAGCGGAAAAGGATCTATAACACGTTGCCTGTTGAGACCCGATCCGTAGGCCCCGATTCAAGGAAAAATATGAAACACGAAAATGTCTTTCCGTTGTTGCGAAATGCGGATAAAGGGTCGATTTGTACTGCCAACACCGCATGGAAGACAAGGCAGTAGTGCTGACATTTTTGCGCCACCGGCGAATGCCAACGTTGGGAGACTATTGGACACGTGTGCCGCGTCAGCGCTCGGCTTCGAGTAGTGTTTGAGCCTAACGTTTTATACAATCATCGTGTCCGATCTGTACCAGCGTTGGCCTTCGCTGATGATGACAACTGTATCAGCACTACGGCTTTGTCATCTAGGAGGTGTTGGTACTACAGTCTTGATAAGTTAGAGCTCCTTTTTCTGCTTGCACAGATCGTGTAGCCGTATGCGTGCATTTCGCGACACTATTAGCGCGAACACGCATCGGCGCTTTTTTCTTCCCAGCTATGTATTCCCTAGTTCTAAGATCTGCCACTTAGGTTGGATACTCGCATTGACAGTTTTCGAAATATTCACTTCTCACATGAAAAAAAAAAAACTAGAAATATCGCCGATAGTTTGTTCATGCTAGCTTCGTAGCTCGGTGTGCCTATGTTATGAAATGTCAAATTACAATTGTGTGTCATGTTAAAAAATATGAGCTGCTCTTACTCCAGATTTTTGAAGACTCCAAAGAAATATTTGAAGTGGCAGTCCGTGCTATAGCACCGACACAAGCGACGTTGGACGATAACACGGCACGCTAAACTCCCCAATATTGGTTTAATCTTGCGTTTTCCGCTCCGGTAGCCATGCTCGATAAAGAATGCTCACAGCAAGGCTAGCTTATATACCGTTGTGAAGTACGAATATACAGAGAGCTAAAACGATTCACTAAAATTTCCTCATATAGGACGCTCACCCTTGCTGCCCTTTCAACTCGTGTAGCTGATGAGATCTGTAAATTAATATTCATCCCCATTTCGTTGGCCACCATATACTGAGAGTTAGTCACAATAGAATTTGTGCGCGCTGTACGAAAACAGAAACCCGCTACTAGATGTCCACACCTGGTACACATTTATGTTTTCCATCGTTCCCTATATGAGGCAGGTTTGAGCGTTATAGGCTGGAATTTTGAGGATGCTGAATATTTTGGGAACATGTAAGTCAGGCTCACATGTTGAGACCACCACATCTTGCGCATGCGTTCTGCACGCCTCATTTGAGAAACCAAGAATAACTAGGAAAAACACGTTCAGTGGGTGTGGGAGTCCATCGCCGCTCCCCAGTAAGCGTTTGCTTTGCCACAGGCTACAGCCAAACAAATTCGACAGCTCAAATGCGTGACTGCCGGGCGCAGCTTTCCAGCTCCGTAATACATTCACACTGAGGGCTAGGCTTTGCGAGGGGCCAAAACGTCTGCGGCTCATTATGGGCTTTCCTAGGCTTATCCTCCCAGAGGATGCCAGTACGAAAGGGAGACTCCCCCCCCCCCCCCTCGCCGTGCAGCTATACAAGAGGGAAAGGGCAAAGCAGAGGGAGAGAAGGAATTTCCGCCCGGCGAAAGAATATTCCTGCATGTCATCCTTTCAGCTTCAGCGTGTTTTCTTTCGTCCTGAAAAGCACTGATAGGAGATGGAATAAACAAGCAAGTGGTAATCTCCACGGAAAAAGACGGCAAGCGTAAAAATTGTTGTAGCTTTAACTCATCCCTGTTGGTTTCCACGAGAGAAATCTGTTAAATCCAAGCAGAAAAAAAAACATAAAAAGCAAAAAAAAAACGTTAAGAGTGCGACATACTTGTAAACCCTGAGACTGGAAATATCAGAAAACGATCACGACACAAAAAAGGTCAGCGGTTACAAAAATAAAGGCTAGAAATAAAATCGAATCTATATTTTTTTACAATTTTTATTCAATATTTAGAAAGACCGCCTCAGCAGAGTGAAGAAAATTTTACTTGCCCGAGATTGGTGCAGTTTCAATAAAGGGTGTGAGGTAGGTGATACTCTCAGCGTTCGTTCGTTCGCAAAATGCACAACTGCTCGTGCAAAAGCGTTAGCCTAAAGGCACGTTCATACACCTACGACTCCTTTTGACCGTGCGCCTTGGAACCTTTTAAAAGGGGCAATCAAGTGGATTCTGCGATCGCTTGATTACGGCGATAAATCATTCTACGGGCTCTGCTGAGCATCCTTCAAAGCTCAAATTATTTTCATGGGCGGCTCGATTTTTCTACTAAAGATCCATTCGAAGATCGTGACACGTCCCTGCTATCTGCGCCTCGGAGCGGACACTAGGGGGCGCCGTGAGACGGCGTTTTCAAACAATAATAGCTGCATTACGTCTCCTTCAACCAAATATATGACGCTTATACGTCAATGTCACCTTTTCTTGCTCAGTAAACGCACTCAGCACCATGAAACTCCCTATTTCAACCAATCTTTTGCAATTATTCATTCGTGTTCTTTTAGCCTCATACAGAAACAACCAAAAAGACATCTCCGCCGCGGAACTCGCCTCCTTCAAGGTCATTTCAGATATGTTTACTTCGCGGGATCATCACGGGGGAATATGCGGCGCTGGCGGCGGCGTCGCTTTCGCCGCTCCACCCGGGCTCCTGCCGGCTCTTCCCATTGACCGAACTCTTTTAATATACGGCCCTGCTCTTGCTGCCAGAGATTTAAAAAAAAGTTTAAGGTACACAGTCCTAAGTAGACGCAACTTCGTGTGCCAGCCTTTGTATGAAAAGTTTGCACGAACCTTTCTTGCTCGTGTTCGTGTTGGTCGCACCGTTAGCGAGGACGTGGTAATATGTGTCAGCAACGAAGCTCACAGCTATAGGTTTGACTTCACGGCGCGCGACAAATTGCGTTCGAGCCGCTCAGAGTATGTCTGTCTATGTAGAAAGTAGGGGGAGGCAGGGGGGGGGTGGGGGGGGGTAAGCGATAGGCTATAGACTAACACGCGGCTCCGATATTACGCCGCTGAGGTGGTTCTGCTGTCGTCACGGGGCGTGAGCAGACCATTCACTTCTTCAGAATCTGGTTTTACGGGAGGTGCAGTGGCCACATCTGGTGTGGCCGAACGCAAACTTGTCTTTAAAAAGCGTTTTTTGTTTGTACAAACATTTGTTTGTCTTTTAATCACAATTCTTACCGCGCTTGCGTCTCTCGTCGGTACCGGGCCATTTTCCAAGTGTTGGGGTCACGAGGAGGTTCCTTGGAGGTTGCAGAATCTCACATCCATGTCCTATTTTCTACAGCATATACACCAATAATCACACATTCGCTTTGCCGGATACAAAATTATTTTCGCAGAAAAACACCGAATCTGTGGAGAGACCCCGAAAGGAGTATATTTCGATATCCACGAGAAATAAACCTCGAAAACATGGAACCCTTGTCATTAGTCGCAGATCTAGAACGAGAAACCAGAACCTTTGGCATGATAAATTATGATCCTCGGCGACCGAATAATAGACAGGAAGGCGAAATTTAAACCGTCGTGGGTGACGCTGTTAATCGGAAGGAAATCTACGAGACAACCCTGTGGTCATTTGTTAATGATGACGTAGAAGAAGCCCGTCGAGCCCATGAATGTTTCAAACCTGCAAGGGCTCGAGCTTTACCAGGTTCCACTTTGCCGAGCATCTAAAGCTAATTTGGGCGAAAAAACTACGGCTGTGCGTCGATTTTAAATATTAACCCAATAAAACTTTCGTTTGGGCTAGTTGGTGCACATCGATGAAAAGGTTAAAAGGCGCGAACAAAACAGGACGAAAAAACACACAACACGGACAGGCCCCAACTTCGAACTGATTTAATGAAACACGAAACATCGTCAAACAGTCGATTTAAATCCCCTAAACACATGCGACTGCGAAAGATTCCTATAACTCATTACACACCGCCCTCAAGAAACACAATTTTTTTTTGTTTAGGAGATACCGTATTTACTCAAGTAATAGCCGCACTGTTTATGAAGAAAACCTGAGGGCTCGCTTTTCCGCAGAGCGCGTGGATTGCCAATCACCGCGATCGACAGCATGATTCCAGCGGTTTACATGAGAGAGATAACCTCTTCGCGCGAAGATACCATCTGTGAAGATGGCATTTGTATGCAGGCTTTTTTTCTCGATCCAGTTATTCCCTATGTTAATTATGCGCAAAGCGATGATTGGTTGTATATTTGCTTTTCGGGAAAGTAGACTCAAGGGCCTTGTTCATAAATAGCGCGGCTATTACTCGAGTAAATACAGTAAAGGGATGGCATGCTTAAGCATCTGTCAGCCGCTTTGTGTATTCCGAAAGCTTCGATTAATTCCCTTTCCATCGTCTCATCTTCTCTCTTAATAAACGTTGTGTGCTCAAACAAAGGTTCACCCCCCCCCCCCCCCACCATTCGCAGTGCTCCGCAAGATGCCCACCCGAATTATTGCGTACGGCATGCTTGTGTTCCCGCGCTCTTTCATTAAAGCATCGGCCGGTCTGACCGATTTAAACTTGGCCGCAACTAAACGGAATCTCATAAACCACCTTAGTCACGCATTCGGTATATCTTGTTACATGTTTTTGTGAGCACGTTACAAACTCTCGTTTTCACATCGCGGAGCATATATTTGAAAGTTTGCACAGAGATGAGAGCACTGCATTAACACTGTGTCTAACAGCCATCTTTTTTTTAAAATTGTGGGACACTTAGTGCAAATATGGAACCACCAGCACTGGCATATTGTCTGTCGTTTTCACGACACATGTCAAAATCTTTCATACAATTCGCTGTACAGCGAATTGTATGGAACATGATGTGGCATAAATTGCTAATCTGTTTAGATCACTGTCCGGCGGACTGAACTTCACTTGGAAAATGCCTAATGATGGCAGTATTCAGTTTCTAGACTTGCAGCGTTTTTTCTTTTTTAATATTGATAATTTGTGCTGGAGAAATTATCCACGAACTGAGAAAGAACTGCTTTTTTTCAGCAGTGCCCACTCAAAGCTTGTAAAACGTGGGATTGCATCCACCTGCCTTCGCGCAGCCATTAAAAAAAGCTGCCACCATAACTGCCGGTCAGCTTTGATCGCCATCTTACACGCTTGATGAGTGCCGGTTACCCGAAGAGCTTAGTGACAAGTGTGTGTGAAAGGCTCCTACAGAAATTAAACGAGAGGGTGGTGACAAATATCGTGAAAAGACAGACACGATGCCAGTGCAGGTAGTCCAATATTTGCACAAAGTGTACCACAATTTAAAAAAAAAAGATGGCTTTTAGACACAGTGTTAATGTAGTGCTCTCAGCCTCGTGCAAACTTTCGAAAATATGATCCGTGATGGCAAAACGAAAGTTTGTAACGTGCGAAAAATGTCACTATACTGGGCGATGTATTCTTGACAGAAGACGTTCGGAAGACTCTGGAAAATGCTCCAAAGTTCAGCTATGAACCTTCGTCCAATAGACCTTTTGCGAAATCACCCAAGCGCTCTTGCCCGCGGGCGAGGAATTGTGGGAGAGACTGTCCCTCGCTTGGCCGCTCTGCCTTGAGATCTCGTTGCCTTGTCGCTTGCCTCCTCTTAATCCGCGGTTTTTTATTTCATTACCTAGTTTTATCTATTCCAGTGAATTTTTTATTGCTTCTAAGTGTTTCTATTTTCTTCTGCGCGCGATATTTCTTGTATGTATATAGTATTTGTACCTTTATATTGCCTTTTTCGACGGGAGTGCCGACGGACAACACGCCGCTTCGCGCGTCCTTCCCCGGGTGAGTACCCGTTGCTACCGATTCCTATCGCGCTGTTAGCTGTTCATTTTGGTTCATTTGACCCGCTTGCAGTCGAGAGGAGCCGTTTATAAACACCCGCGCACAGGTTATTGGGATAGGCAGAGCTCTGAATCAACAATCGCGCCGCGAGAGCCGAGTTCGCTGTGATTTGGCCGCCCGCGCTCGCTCCGTTGACTCCCATTGTAGCATATGCCTTCGAGTGCCGCTTACTTGACTAAGATACAGCACGCCGCTTTGCCGTCGCGAACCATTTGTCCGAATGCCTGCGAAACCGTAACACCGTTCGGCATATCCAACGCTGCGTCGCCTGACAACTGCAAGCCGCGGCGCGCAGTTGTCAACGCTTGAAAAAAGGTGCTTGCAACTGACAACCGCTTAGCAGATAAGTTAAGAAGTCATACCATAAGCGCATACAAGCCTCGACGTTGGGCCAACGGCGCTTGCGAAGGGCTCGCGCCGCAGCGCGCAGTTGTCAGGCGCCGCAGCGTTGCATATGCCTCAGCTTCGCAAATATTCGGAGAAATGGTTCGCGACGGCAAAGCGGCGTGCTGTATCTTAGTCAAGTTAGGGTGCCTTCATGTGCGCTCATGAAGGCTCCCTAAGTCAAGTAAGCGGCACTCGAAGGCATACGCTACAGTGCGAGTCAACGGAGCGAGCGCGGGCGGCCAAATCACAGCGCACTCGGCTCTCGCGTCGCGATTGTTGATTCAGAGCTCTGCCTACCCCTATGACATGTGCGCGGGTGTCCATAAACGGCTCCTCTCGACTGCACGCGGGTCAAATTGAACCAAAATAAACAGCTAACAGCGCGATAGGAATCGGTAGCAACGGTAGTACTCACCCGGGAAATGACGCGCGAAGCGGCGTGTTGTCCGTCGGCACTCCCGTCGAAAAAGGCAAAATAATGATACAAATACTTTATATATACAATAATATCGCGCGCAGAAGAGACTAGAAACACTTAGAAGCAATAAAAAATACACTGGAATAGATAAAAATAGTTGTTGTTGTTGAAAACATCTTTTATTTTTGAAAAGAAGGGCAGAGGGTACTAGGAAGAAATAGGTGATCTTGATCGAGGAATCATTTCTGGCTGGGTGCCCCTAGTCCGGGGCTCCAATCGCGGCTTGCACCACAGTCGCTCTCCGTACTAACCAGTGTTGGCTTCCCGGATCGCTCCAGCGGAGGGCCGCGTTCCAGCTGTCCCTCGTCGGGTTCGGAATCGGATCCAAACCTTTAATGTGCTTGCACACCCACATCAAGTGGTACAGGTTGAAACATTTCCACCCGCAAAAGGAGCAAGTTGGTGAAGGATGGAGTTGGGGGTACCATTGATGGAGCTTCATTGGCGTTTTCATGGTTCCTGTCTGCAGTCTTCTATAGAGGTGCTCCTCCTCCTTGGTTAACTTCGAAGGTGGCGCTGAAAGAGTCATCCTGGCTTCCCTGATTGTCTTCAAGTATTCGTTGTACTTCATATTGGGGTCAGGGGTGTGTGGTTGAGGTGCGGACGAGTCCCGGTTCGAATGAAAGGCTCGGGCTGCGGCGTTTGCCGCCTCGTTTCCCTTGACACCCGCGTGACCTGGTGCCCAGACGATCTTCATGCTCGTAAACTGCGCCTTGGAGAGGATTCTCGCCGCCGTTTCGCCTATTTCACCCTTGGCAAAGTTGCGGCACGCCCGTTGCGAGTCTGTGATGACGGTGATGTGGTCTTGTTTGGTACCTGTGGCAGCCAGAGCAATTGCGGCTTCTTCTGCGTGTTCTGTGAGGGTTGTGTAGACCGACGCTGTCCTCACCACGTTGCCATGAGGATCGGCCACGGCCAGGGTGGCGGTGTTGCCTCTTGGTAGGATGGCCGCGTCGGCGTACAGAGTTCCGGGCTTCTTGATCCATATCCTGGATATGGTCTGTGCACGAACTCTTCTTCTGTTGGCGTTCCTTTCCGAGTTCATGTTCCTTGGGATCTTTTCGACCGTGATTTTGCCTCGTACAGTTGGTGTTAATTCTTGTTGGGTTCTTGGTGTGCTATGCCACCCGGTGTGGCCAATTGCAGCCGCTCCAGGAGCCATCTTCCGTTTGGCGTTTCGCTGAGGCGCTTGATTTGTGATATCTGCTGGGCTTCCCAGAGTTCCTCGATGGTGTTGTAGAGGCCCGTGCTGAGCAGGTCCTCCGTGGCCGCGTACTCTGGTAGTCCAAGGGCGCACTTGAAAGCTCTTCGAATGATGACACTGAGCTTGTTGACTTCGGTCTGAGTGAGTCTCAGGTAAGGGGTGGCGTAAATTACCCGAGAAACCACAAAGCCGAGAAACCACAGCTGTATAGCCTCCTTCTCTTTGAGTCCGGACCGCTGGTTCTGATTCTCCTCAGCTTCCCGACGACGTGCGTCGTGGAAGTGGTGAGCTTGTTGATGGTGCTAAGATTTCTTCACGACTGGGTGAGGATCTGGCCGAGGATCCTCACCTCCTTGGGCTTAGGTACTTCTTGTCCGTCGATGTAGGTGTTCAGGTCCGCAGGTGGTTGTCTGCTATACGGGTTCTTGAACACCAGCAGTTCTGACTTTTGGGGAGAGCATTGAAGGCCGCAGTCTTTAGCGTACGAGGACACGGCATTCGCCGCCCTCTGGAGGCTTTCTTCGACTTGGGCGTCGCTTCCAGACTTGCACCAGATGGTGATGTCGTCGGCGTAGATGGCGTGTTCAATGCCGGGAATGTTGTTGGGGATCTCTGGTAGTCCCTTGAGCGCGAGATTAAAGAGTAGTGGCGACAGAACTGCACCTTGAGGAGTCCCCCTTGGCCCTAGCTGGTACGGGCCCGATGTGTGACTCCCGATGTTCAGAATGGCAGTTCTGTCCGTCAAAAAGCTCTTGATGAGATAAAAATAGGTAATTGAATCGAAAAACAAACGATTAAGAGGAGGTAAGCGACAATTAAGGCAATTCGATCTCAAGGCAGAGCGGCCAGGCGAGGGACAGTCTCTCCCACAATTCCTCGCGCGCGGGCCGGGGCGCTTGGGAAAATTGCAAAAGGTCTATTGACATGAGCTCCTGGGCATGGTGGGCCGGGTTTCCAACCGCGTCAGTGAACAGGACAGAGAGCGAGCAATCAGCGAAGGAGTGGACTGTCTCAAGCAAACAGTGAGTCGAGACTCGAGAACCGAGGAAACAACCACCTGTTAGAAAAATTGTCTACTTTATGAGGGACAGTGGGCTTACAGTGTTACAAGTTGACAAAAGGTGTTTTTTTTGTCATGAGGGAAGATCTTTTGCAGGAGAAGGCATTAGCGGCTATTGAAAAAAATTTTAAGCCTGTCAAATTTCTCCCGAAGACGCAAAAGACAACTGCGCTCAGGTTGCTTAAAGGGGTAGGGAAACGAAATTACAGCTCTCCTTTTCTAGCTTGAATGTGTTGCATGTTGCACCCTAACCTCAAAAACACCAGTCTTCCGTTGAAAGGCACAAGAAAACTAATTTTAAAGCTAAATAAACGATATTTCAATGAGCACCTGGAGGATGTATGCGGAGCCTATGTGGGAGGTAATCTAGCAACGTTAGGGAACTTGCTACGTAGTCGTGACTTAGCAGATTCCTTTGGAGCAGCGCCGCTCTTTGGCATTTCAACATTTTCCTTCTTAGCTTTCCTCCTCAACTCACGAATCACGCATTGAACCAAACAGTCCAAGAAGACGGAAAGGGTGGACTCCCCTCTTTCTCGGCCCTTGTTTGTGCACCCGGATACAGCCATTCGCCCCCTAGAAGATTAGCCAGTCGCTCAAAACTCGTACAAAAGTTGCTTTGCCCACCCCGTTCAGCCCTAAGCTGACAGTGCTGTGGAAGCTACGTGCTCCTTGGGCCAGCCACAAGCTCGTCACCCCACGGGTACTTCGAACGGCTCGGTTGTAACGCGTTGACGCTATTGGCACCACCACAACGCTGACAACGCCACCAAGGGCAGAGCTCATAACCCCGCCAGCCTTGCTACGTCACGAATGTGGGGAATCTTTTCTTTCTGTTTTTGTTTGCGCCGGATATCCCATGACGCATCGCGCTCTCCGTTCGCTTCTCTTCGAGCGCTTGCTCGAGTGCTCCGTTTGGAACGAAAAATATAGCCAATCGTTCAAATACAAACGTGCGATTATCATTTACGGTTATTATCGGTCATGCTTGACTCATTTCCGAACGAAATTTGAATATTTTTAATTTTTGTTTCCGTACCCCTTTAAAGACGTGAACCTTGAAGGAGTAATAAAGGAATGTTTTTTTTTAGGTCTTCTTAGCAGCAAGACTCATAAGCCTAGTTGTCCGTTACGCGTCATTGTCTCGGAGAAGAGTGCCTGAGAGGTCCAGGTCAGCAGGTACTTACAGCGTCACCTAAGTGCATTAGCCATTGACGATCCCTTTTTGGTTCGGAGCTCCGGAGGATTAGTTAAAGTTTTGAAAGCAGGATTGCAGAATTCGGCCACAACCTTTTCTGTGGATGTAAAAGAGTTTTTTTTTACTTGGTTCCCCATGAAGGACTTTACACCGCTGTTCGTGAGGGCATGACGCAGTCAGAAGAAGTAGGTTTGCAGAATTCTAGGGGTGTCAACTGCGACCATTCTATGGCGCTGTTAGAATTTTACTTGCAGTCTACGGCCGTTGTTTTTAATGAACAGTTCTACGTACAGAAGAGTGGTATTTTTATTGGTTCTTCTATAGCACCCGTTTATGTGTGACATTTATCTTTGTGCTATGGAGGAGCGCATATGGGGTGCTTTTGACGGGATGATTGCGGTGAAGATCTTCAGCTATGTGGATGATGTTTTGGTTATTTCGGGGGAATGTACAGCGAATTGAACGGAACATGATGTGGCAGAAATTGCTAATCTGTTCAGATCACTGTCCGGCGAACTGAACTTCGCTTGAGAAATGCCTAATGATGGCAGTATTCCGTTTCCAGACGTGCAGCTCTTTTTTACTAAGGATCATTTGTGCTAGAGCTACAATTCACAAACTAAGAAATGCTTTCTTTCTTTCAGCAGTGCCCACTCAAAGCTTGTAAAACGTGAGATCGCATCCACCTGCCTTCGCGCAGCCATTACAAACAGCTGCCAGCATAGACTGCCAGTCAGCTTTGATCACCAGGTTGCACTTTTGACGAGGTCCGGTTACTCGAAGAGCATAGTGAAAAGTGTGTATAAAAAGCTCCTACAGAAAATAAACGAAAGGGCGGTGACAAACGTCGTGAAAAAACAAACAAGATGCCAGTGCACGTGGTTCCATATTTGCAAGAAGTGTCCCACAATTTAAGAAAAAAGATGGCTGTTAGACACATGGCTAATGTAGTGCTCTGAGCCCATGCAAACTTACAAAGATATGCTCCGCGATATTAAAACGAAAGTTTGTAACGTGCTAAAAAAATATGTAACAAGATACACCGAATGCGTGACTAAGGTTGTTTATGAAATTTCGTTCAGTTTCCAAGTTTCCATGGGTTTCCATCAGTCAGATCGGCCGATGCTTTAATGAAAGTGCGCGGGAGCACAATCTAGCCGTACGCAATAATTCGGGTGGGCACCTTGCAAACAATTTATGTGTAAACCTTTGTTAGACAACACAAGATTTCTTCAGAGAGGAAATAAGAAGATGGAAAAGGAATTAATCGAAGCTTTCTGTGTACACAAAGCGGCTGAAAAATGCGTAATCATGCCATTCCTTTATCTACTAAACAAACCACTTGTTTTGTTTAGAGTTGTGTGTAATGAGCCATAGGAACTTTTATCAGATGCATGTGTTAAGGCAATTCTGATCGATAGTTTGACGATGTTTTGTGTTTTATTAAATCAGTTGGAAGTTGGCGCATGTCCGTGTCGTACGTGTCTTTTTTCGTCCCGTTTTGTTCGCGCCTTTTAACCTTTTCATCGATATGTACCAACTAGCACCAACGAACGTTTAATTGCGTCGTAGAAAGCAGCCTTCACTGCGAACGATCCAATAAATGTGTTTCTTGGACACCTGCACTTTATCAAGTTCTTTAGCGACTGATTATTCTGCGTGCGTCCATACACTGAAAATTAAGTTACACCCTTAAGGGTGTTTTGCAGTGTATATATGTTGCACCCTAACACCCCAAGAAAAGGGTGCTTTGGATACAATAGCACCCATGTAATGGTTGTTCAAGCCAGCATTACACCCTACAAAAGCGTGCAAGGGTGTAAGGGTTTACTGGCTAACAGATTCACGTTTTTCTGTGAACGACTGTGTTAGGACCACTTGTGACTGCTTATGATAGAAGCACTGACGCCATCAGTCAAGAAGCCTTACAACACTTCCGACCCGTGTATAACCAGGCTGGAGGTTTTGTAGTATTTGCAAGATCAAATCTACGAAGGTTTCTTGTAACCTTTATAGATTTATTTTATGCCAATGTTGAAATTAGTAAAGCTATGCAAATCGGAAGTGTACCAAGACTTCTTTATAGATGGCGCTAATCTGTTATTCTTATAATAAGCAGTAAGAAGCAGTCGTAACGCAGTCGGCCAGAATCAACTGAAAATGTGCGAAAGAGCCACGCTTTTCTGTACCGATTGTAATGCACACGGTGCCTGCAAAAATAAACGCGTGCATCCACTCATGCATTAAACACAGAAATAGAGGATAAAGTTGGAACTCATTTAGTTTTTGCTTTCTGCATATACAGCTCTTTGACTGTGAATGACGCATTGTATTTTGCAAGGAAACGTTCTGCGATGAACATAAGTCTTGAAAGAGTAACACCTAGAAAAGGTGTTCCAATATGTTTCCAACGTTAAATGACATTCTCGTGTACCTTGAGTCAAAATATCAATCAACTGTGTGATAGGTTGTATTTTTTCCCCTGTGTCGATGACTCGAAGAAGCCAAAACCTTCCAACGTACAAGAGCGTGTCAGTCTCCTTGAAACTGGGGCTCGCGTACATGCCACAAGAAGTGAGGTTTTCTTTCTGCCTCCTGGGAAAAAAAAGACAATAGAAAACATTCTTGTAGATATAGTGGAATGGACACAAAACATTCCTGGCTCAACATCAAGCCCAAAATTAATGCTGGTAACATTCCACCCTGTTTGACTTTGCGTGGAGGCAATGTGCTCCAACTAATTGATTTTAGTGTTGTAGTCGATGATGCTAGCTGGAGCAGTCGGCAACATTAAAGAGCTATGGATAATATTACATTTTTAAATATCGGCTGTTATACAGGCCTTGAATGCGACGTCATATGGCACCGTACCATTCTCCTGTACCCGAACCTTCTGCTGCATACATTTGGCACCAACGAATTTGTGCTTGGCAAGCCTTGCCGAGAAGAACAAATTCGATGATGCCAAAATGGATCCTGCTCAAGGAACGGGCACAGGAGCATGGTAGAGAGCAATGGCGGCCGACATAACGTCAATGCCAGCCACGTATTCCTTTATAAGATGAGCCAATGCTTGAGAAATGAAACTGTCGGCAGTCATCTGCCGGGACTACTTCGGAGGCAAAAACCTGACGAGGTAAACCAGAATGTAAACCAAATACGGCCCAGTCACGTTTCACGACGAAGAGGAAAAAGAAGAGAAGCGCGAACATTGAAGAACGGCTGGCGGTCATTCGGCAGAAGGACTAGACCTCGGCATCGCTCCGGGGCAAGTGCACCAGCGGCTGGCCACGCTCCAGCACCGCTGGGACACTCCATCCTGCCGCCTATATTGCCGCCGGGACCATTGCCGCATGGACTTTTAGTCCGAAAGGACAAAGAAGCGGACAAGAGGCGAGAGAAAAAAAGATCATCTGAAGCAGCGGAGCCTAGATTTCGGCGACGATCCGAAGAGGGGCGCAGCTTCAGAATGGTGCCCCGAAGCCACTGGAAGGACTTCGGCGACGACCAGGGGAAGGCTCGGCGACCTCCGAAGAAGAGGAAAGTAGACCTCGGCATTGACTCGACGCTGGCGTGGGACTCTCGGCAGCGACCCGAGCAACCACAATGGAGCCGATCAACTAACGAGTGACAGATCCGATGGTGACCAAATCCTGTAACAGCGACTCCCGGCAGTGACACGAAACGAGCCCACAACAGAGTACTTCAAAACGCACACTGACCTGACCGACATGGGCTACACTATCAACAGCAGAGGCCGAGAATTCGATCGCCACGTGCAAACAACTTGTGAGAACATTGATACCTTTTTGTACATTTGTAGATTAGTTTATTAGTGATCTTTTTGCTTCCCTTTTTATGTAATATACCTTTATCTCTTTCAATATCGTGCACTCTTTTCTCCTTATCCAACGGATGAACCCGAAAACCGTGACATTTGGCGAGCCTGCCAGGATCCAACCACAGGATGAAGAAAAGTTTGCACGATTGAAGATCAGATCTCATATTAACACGAAATAATAATGCCATCATAGAACTGAAAAGAAGAAGCGATGTTTCGATATAAAACCAAGGGTAATACCGTTTCCGAAGCTGGAAAATGATTGAAATATTAAACTAGACAGCTGTAAAAAGGGTGGATAGGAAAATGAATGAGTTAGGTAGGCTTATTGCTGTAGGAAAAACGTTAGGATTGGAGGGCGGAGAGTTGAATGAGTGGATATTTGGTGAAGTGGCATACGTGTAAAGCTGGATTGAAGACAACCATGATTTGCAGAAAGCTTTGATATCTCTCGGGAAGTATCGGAATGTAGAGAAAGAATTGGTTAATTTAACCACAGAAACGAGCAATCTCGAGTTACAGTACCACCAACTGAAAAAAACAAACAAATCGAGCTGACGAGAAGAAATGAATCACTGCATGATAACTATGAAAGTGCTCACGAGGCTTGTGCGGGTCTGCACTCGATCACACCAAAAACGGCAGTGACAAATCAGACAAGTAAAGGAATAGACGTGGTTCTCGACGATAAGACCGCCGCGGGTGAAGGTACTGTGCGTATTGATATGAACGGAGTGGCCGGCAGTGCCCCAAGAGACTCGCGCGAAATTGAATGTCTATTGGTAGCTGAACAGCAAAAAAGATAGGCTGAAGGCTGGAGGTGTAACGTTGTGCCCTCGCAGAAGGAAATGCCGAACGCGTCAAAGACACGTCAGGCACAAAAGTCGAAAGCCGTTCGAGGACGATGAGGACCAGTGCAGATCTGCTCAGATGAGACCAATTATCATAACTAGCGATCACGGCCGAAGGTAGCGATATACCAAAAAGAGTAAGGGCTCAAAGGGAAAGGCAAAGCCAAGAGTCAGCCTAAAAAGGGAGAAACAAAATGAACAAGCTAATCAGAGCTCTGAGGACAGGGCAGAGCAAAGGAGCGATAATGTCTCTTGCAGCACTAAGCACGCAGACCCAGACTTGGTGGGTAGAGGTGCCAAGTATACCTGTAATGTCAGACATGATGATCGTACCGCTAATGTTTAGTTTTGTGCCGCGAGCTTCATTTTTTGTGCGTTCCTCACAAAGGCTGCTTCTAGTAGTGCAAAAGTTCAGAACGGGGTAATATTTTTTTGGCTTTTAAAGTGTCAATGCGCCTGATGTCTATGCAGACTTTAGATTCAAGTTTGAACTCTTGAAGCCTTTTACACATTTGGTTTGTGGGGTCCCAGTTTAGACATGTATACGCATGGAATGCGACATTGACAAGGTCGAGAAAGGGCTGAAGTGCCTACCCCAGTGCATTCGGTCGATCAGTTTTGTTTTCTTTTGGTTGTGATGTGTTGACTGAATGGTGAGGGAGTCGTGGTGTTATTGGTTGGTTCTGGAAAACTTGGAGGGTGACTTTCCGGAAGCTAAACGAGCAATTGTGAGGGAAACACCTATGGGCGTGTCTCAGAACAGAACAGTACTATTTAAGATAAAGCTGCTTTGAAAGGGTGGTCGAAATGCAAAGGGTAGTAATGCGGCAGTGAATGACAAGAAAGATTGCAGACTGTGCTGCTGTGACATCGGTGTTAACAGTTACTTTAGAAAAGAGGAGGGCATGTCGCTCAAAAAGATGTCTGAGAAGGAGTGACATTTGGCAAGCCTGCGTGGACAATGATATTGATAGAAATGTTCAGTTTATTTATGCTGCCGTGAATGAAAAAACTAGACTATTGAGTGTGGTGCTAATGGAATCAGTCAGACGTGTATTGGTTGGTAACGGTAGGACATGGTACTAGGTGAAGGAACGAGATTAACTTTGTGTGTTGTTGTCCCTCAACGTGACGAGTGAAATAGTTAGTGCGACTAACGTCTGAAGAAGGGGGTCATTGTCACGTTTCACGACGAAGAGGAAATAGAGAAGCGCGAGCATCGAAGGACGGCAGGCGGTCATTCGGCAGAAGGACTGGACCTCGGCGTCGCTCCGGGGCAAGTGCACCAGCGGCTGGCAACGCTCCAGCACCGCTGGGACACTCCATCCTGCCGCCTATATTGCCGCCGGTGCCATTGCCGTATGGACTTTTAGTCCGAAAGGACAAAGAAGCGGACAAGAGGCGAGAGAAAAAAAATTACACCATCTTCCCGAGGGGAACCATGGGGTGATGCGGAGCATCGGGGTGGTGCTGACGCTTGCTTGCGCCAACACACTAACTGACGGGACTGTTGCTTCCATCACACTTCATCGGAAGAACGGAGTGAAGTGGAATCAACAGCAGTGAACTGATGTAGCACGAGTAACTTTGAAAGTCTAATCAGACCGCACGGTAAGGCGGCGCAAAATGCCCTAACAGCTCTTGCAGGTTTCCTCGTTGAGACCGGGCTGGCCGGCGAGATCTAGGCTGCAACGGACGCGAGCGGTCGGGAAACGCTATAGTCGGTTACAAGTTAAGAAGGTAGGAGAAGCTCCTTCCACAAGCGTGGTGCGCCGGTTTCAAATCCCTCCGCAATCGAAAGAAGAGTTCACTGGAAACGCTCCTTGCTCCGCTTCAATGGATAGATGGAATCCCTCCGACCCCCACGTTTTAAGAAAGCGACCTTTGTATTCATCGGAGAAGGAACCGAGACCCTGAAAGCAGCCTTTGTATCAATCGGAGGGGGAAGCTAATCCCCGAAAGTCGTCTTTGTTTCCATCGGAAGGGGGGAGACTTAATCTCCCTCTCGTGGCTTCCACAATGCTAAGTCAAAGTCGAGAGATAGAGCAAATATGTACAGAAAGGCACGACCCTCCTCGCGCGTTGGCCGCAACGTCACGGAAACGATGGGACGCTATTGGATGCGGAGGTGGCGGAGGGATATATGATTCCCTTTGAGGGGCATTTGCCGCTACCTTCTTGACTTGTAACCTACTATAGCAGACGACAGCCGCGAAGTTGCGGGGAAAGCTCACCCCACTAGAAAGGCCTGGCCTGGCGCTGCGACCCGCGCGCCGAAAACTTTCCTCCTTTCCCTCCTCCGGGGAAACACGGTTTCGCCTCAGACCCCGCCCCGGTCACGTGATGGGGAACGCGCGCAGCGCGCTACCGCTCACACTTGAAGGAGAGGAGACTAGAGGAGGAGAGTGGCGCATGCGTAGTGTGAGTGCGGACTACGACGCCGCGGGACATAGACCCGAGCAAGAGATGCTCCACATCTAAAAGATCATCCGAAGCAGCGGAGCCTAGATTTCGGCGACGATCCGAAGAGAGGCGCAACTTCAGAATGGTGCCCCGAAGCCACTGAAAGGACTACGGCGACGACCAGGGGAAGGCTCGGCGACCTCCGAAGAAGAAAGTGGACCTCGGCATTGACTAGACGCTGGCGTGAGACTCTCGGCAGCGACCTGAGCAACCACAATGGAGCCGATCAACTTACGAGTGACAGATCCGATGGTGACCAAAACCTGTAACAGCGACTCCCGGCAGTGACACGAAACGAGCCCACAACAAAGTACTTCAAAACGCACACTGACCTGACCAACCTGGGCTACACCATCAACAGCAGAGACCGAGAATCCGATCGCCACGTACAAACGAACTTGTGAGAACATTGAAAACTTTTTGTACATTTGTAGAATAGTTTATTAGTGCTCTTTTTGCTTCCCTTTTTATGTAATATACCTTTATATCTTTCAATATCGTGCACTCTTTTCTCCTTATCCAATGGTTGAACCCGAAAACCGTGACAGGCCCATTGTGCTTCTTGAAATTTGACTAGAATAGAGCCTCCCAGCAAGCTTCCAAGATTTATGAGCTCCAATGCTATGTCAACAAAAACTTTCTTAAATGCAAACTAATAGGGCAATATGCAGAACGGGTTCGCATACTGTTTTAAATACTATGTACCAGAAGAAAGATGGAGTTTTCTGAATCCAACATATGTTTCACCAAGCCACCTCTCCAATCTGCACCCACCCACCCCAGCCATCTATTGTTTTGACGTGCCATTTAGTAAAATCATTGCCATCTTTCATGATATTATTTATCAATTGATCCTTCGTAAATGTTTGTCTCGCGACTACCAGACAAATGCACACTTAGATTCCAACAGCCTATTTTATTTGACTGCTTTCAGCAGAAATAATTTTACACTTTTGATACGTGGCTGCAAATACTATAAATCTCTGAATATCCATAACGTCCAAATGTTTGCGTGGCCTATTGTTCGCAATTGCAGGTGATTTGTGAAAATTATATTCTTTACAATTTACAGGAGATTAGTTTGACCGGTCTGTATATTATCCTATAAACAATCTAGACGTCATCAGAGAAACCATCTCTAACCCCGCCACTCTCCCAGGTAAAATTAAAAATGAACAAAGTTGTTACTTTGTACGCACCTTCCTGTCAATATCGCCGAGTTATGCTAAAACGCCAGAACCATCTTCTCGGTGTGATACGGCTTCCAAGTTAATCCCAGACTATGGTAGTGTGCCAGCCTGCAACGGTGATTGTATAAATCTCATGTCATGTTTTTATCCAAGAAAACTAACAGATGAATATTTGATTCCTTCGAAACGAAAAAGGAGCTGCAGTTTTGTTTGGCTGGCTTCAGCTAGTCATTGCGAGCACATGATACACGCATAAGTCACTACTGTGATTTTCATTACCTTAAAATTGCATGAATTTTACCCCTGCTGCAAATACAACTATGAACTAAGTTTTTAATTTTACTGCAAGAACATACGTAATGTGTTGCGATGAATACATATAAACCAGCCTTATGGTATCAAAGTCTATACTTATCTGGACTAGGGTTAACTGTAAGTCAACCAACCTGCCATTCATCCATTCTACTGGATGTCAGGCCCAAGTTGCCTTTGTCCCCATTATGGAGAAAAGGGAGACAAGGCGTCCGTGCAATGCTGCTAATGTGCAGTTCTTTTGGTTTCCGAAAGCTGCGGGCTGCAGCCCAACCAACTTTGAGTCCATCTTGCTGTCTCTTGGGTGAAGGTTTGTTTAACTGCTTTAGACGTCAACGCTGTGTTTCAGGGGCATCTGAAACAAACTAAAACAGAAACGAAACCAATGTTTAGCCTCTTTGTAAAACGGCTTTCATTTTTGTGATAACATACATTCAAGTGACAGGCAGCAGTGCGGCTTAAATTTAGGACAAGCACTCTCGTATCTATTTTTCAGATAGTGTCATGACAGAGTCAATATCAGGTGCAAGGCGAGTTTGTAAAGTTTAGCTAAAACATATTCTGCATGTTATGGCATGCACCCAAATATTAACAGGAACACAAACCTGTTAGTTAGCAAGAGCCCTACACAGGAACACTATGTCACTAGCTGTTTGCCTCCAAATGTTCTGAAACTGCAATAACGTTCCTGTACAGCCGTTCATTTGACTGACCAGGTTGTCACACAAAAAAGTAACCCAGAAAGACACGGCATTAAAGGATAACCTTGTGGCACTCCTGTTATTCACATAGCATAAAATGTCACGGACAGCAACATGAATAACTTGTTTCTAATGTATCGCTAAAATATTAAGGCAACCTCCCATCACCACCGCTGAGTTCAAGGTAGGTTTTCTACAATAACTGTCGCTGTATGGTTGTTACAAAAGGTGAAGCTCAGAACCACAGACAATGGAGACTGTTTGGCTTGAGTGTACTTACATGAGAATCCGTATAACCAATGACAGTTTCTGCTCGGCCGAGAATGCATCTGATATAAAAAGGGAGTTTTGGGGTTTTATGACACAATACCGTTGAAGCAATGGCCCCAAAGTCTCCACAAAAGGGACCACTTAGGTTTTTAACCCTAATTTTTGCGCTCCGGAAGCCAACATGGAACTTCAATGCCACAGAAGCACTGTAACGTGAGATTGAAACAGCATATATTATGATAGGTGAAACATGCTTAACAGCCACATTTACAGCACAAAGACTCGGTTCATACCAAAAAAATGAACCAAAGGTAAGATCAGTTATATTTAATTGCCAAACACATTGAACAACCTTTACTATTAGGTATTCGTAAGAAATGCATTCCTTTACCTGGGTTAGTGCTCTAAACTAGTCTAGGTCTTCTATTTAATACTTTATATCTTCATAACAATCACAATAGCAAAAGCAAGGCCCAGGTACTTGTTCGATTATTTTATTTATTTTCCAATTATGTAACATGATAAAAGTAGAAACCACGAAATTGGCGAATAATCCCGACTCCGCGACAAATGACGAAGCATGTACAGTTTGCCATACCTACTGCAAGGTAACATTTGCCCCGCACATCAGATGAAGAAACACTGTGCTTCTACAAAACCTTAACTTCAAAATAAAATTATAAATATTATATGCCTGGAAGCGAAGACAAGGGTTAATAATTCTGCAAGTTGGTAATTCATGACGGCAAATGCAGCGCAAAATACGAGGTCAAGAGAGGAACCCAAGCACGTTGCCTTGTTTCTGTCGCTGTCTTGTCCTCGTTTTCTACGCTGAAATCGTCGTCAAGCGAAGAAAACTTGAGAACTGGTGCTGAGAACGTTAATTAAATTGTTAAACAACGACTGATGCGGAAGCGATACACACATTCAGATGGATGCTTAAGCTTATTACGTAAAAACAAGAAACCTCTGCTCAAGCTCCCCACCGATAAAGCAATCATGTTTCCAGATTGCTTAGTTTCAATAGTTCGCGAGAAAAGAGGCGTCGGCGAGAATGCGAAAAATAAATCAGTAGCACTATCGTCGCGCCAAGGTAGTTTTAGCGGTTATGGCTCGAAAGAGAAAGCCGAAGCCAGCCAGCCGGTCATAACACTCGCTACTAGGGGTGGCGCGAACCGGTCGAGGTTCGAGTTCGACCAGGTTCGACTTTTTCGACCGTCTTGTGAAAAGTTCGACAAAGGTTCGACTCAGGTTCGACTGCTATGCGCATGCGCGACAGGCGTTCCAGTTGGCTTCGGATTGAATGGTGATGGGTAAGGGATGACATAAAGGGGAACTCCGCCGATTTTTTTAGACTTCGATTTGGCTGGAAATTTGCAGACCTCATCAAAAGCCCTTTCTCAACTGATAACCAAAATATTTTTAAAACATTAAATTTTTCCGTGAATTTATTAAATTTTCAAGTTACGCCGGCTGCGAGGGTTCCAGGAGGCGACTCTCTACTGGCAACAATGAAAAATCCCTACTTTTCCCTACCCGCGTACGTCACGGATGTGCAGGCGGACGAGCGACTCGGGCAGCCGCGAAGTGGCTTTCCGGACGCCAGCGATCGAGATAATTGTTTCGCAGCTTCAAGGTTGAAAGTTCCTTTGCAATGGGTAGCAATCTGTGCTTCACGATAGATTGTAGAAACAGTGCCGGGAAAACGCTTCTTCTTTACCCTTGTTTTCGTGGGAGAAAAAAAAAAGCGTTCCCCGGCAGCAATGGAGGCCAGCCACGTCAAGGTGCTTTTTCACGAGCTGTGTGCCGAGAGAACTAGTGTCACGTGAAACATTTTCACTTTTGCTCGAAATACTTTATAGCCGCGTGCTGCGAGTTGAGTATCCTCCAGCAGCTGGAACAGCTTCAAGAGCGGCAAGCGCTAACTCAAGCCGGCTGTGACCATTACGACATCCATCCAAAGAGCGCTAATAATATCGATAAATATAGTACACAATCTAGCAGTATAGTTGACATTTTGCACAGTCACATTTGTTATTCACAATTAATTCAGTGATTTTTTTATTTTTTTATAAACACTATATTTGTTTCGGACGTCGAATCTAGCTCGGGCTACTCTTGGAGTTCCACTCACGCGGCCGATATGTTGAAGACGAGAAGTGAAACGTCTAAACAAAGTTCAGAGTCTGAATTTAGACATGACTTTCGTCATATTGCTATTCCTGCCTGCTATTACAGAGGTTTATGGAGCAGGTGTTGAGCTCCATTAATATGCGATAGAGCCTTGCCTGGTTCGTCAAATGGTTGGCGTGCAATATTCTCTACAGAAGAAGTGATGAAAACGTCTTTAATTTATCCTATTGCGGAAAAATTTTATATAGGGCTGAAAAGATTTTTTTTTTTTTTTACCATGAAAATATTATGCCGTTAAGGGGATGCATGCAAATTTACAGCTGATGGAAACTGTGCTAAACCAACTTAATTTAAGAAAAAAAAAGAATCTTATATTGAATTACCCCCTTCCCATGTGCTCTCGTGGATGGGTGTTTGAACGCGTTGCATTCTACTCCAAAAGTAAAAATAAAAAATACGGGTACATATTTTTTAGTACCTTTTCTTAACTTATTTTGAATTAAAAGATTTATGACGTCTTTTTGTACCTCACGGACTATTGTATCTTCAATCAAATATCCTTTATTTGGAGATGAACAGTGTATTTGTGTATTTATACGCATTCCAGTGCACTTTGATGTTTGGCTTGGTGGTTGTGAAGTTCTTTTAACCGTCATTTTAACACGATCTTCATGACCAGCAACCTGCCATCTGATCTACACGAATGCAGTTCATTCCATTCTATACATTTCATCGTTTACGAGAATCACAGTCTACATGTCTTAGGTCCCAGCCCAGCACGCACATGTTCGTCGCTTTGGAAGGCGAGGAATGTACGCGCCACACGCGCGAACGCTGAAAATGTCATCGACCAGAAGTGCTTTTCAGAAATGGTCTACAGATTTTTTGCCAAATTACTTGAGCACCTAGGATCATATTCATGCCACAAGAGTAGTTACACGTGCTGACGCCTGCAACAGTAACTTTTCAAAAGAAAATCTAAAACAAATGGCACGTTCCTTCAGGTCATACGAGCGTGTGGGGCATCTGTACCCACATTCCGAGCATTTTCCGCGGTGCTTTGGCAATTTGTAAAAAAATGTATTGCGTGACCCTTCGACCAAATATCTTCGCCAGCCATCTTCTAATAAAAAGAGAACGCATTTACTAGCGATATCATCAAACTAGCGAGCCACGACTTGAGCGTAGCGAGTAGCAAAAACGGTTTTATGAAAATTCCAATTGCTCCCGTTTTTCTTTTTTTTTTTACTTTCTTATAGTTATGCACGTAGGCCAAGGCCATACTTTGTGCAAATATATAAAATTATCAACTTCAAACAGCAGGAACGCCCAGGTTTTCTTGCTCTTAGACGCGAGAAAGGCGGGCGCGAGCGTACCCGATTGCCGGCCGCGCGAGTCGCTGCACACAAGTGACGTCACGCTTGGGCGGCGGTGAAAACTGGGGAAAAACTAGGGAAACCGATGTTCCGGTTTCGGCAGCAAACAAAATATAACTTTTTCTAATTAACTAGAGTGAATCTGGGAGAACGAGATAGCATTTCGGAATCAGGAAGCCATCCGCATTCAGATTATGCCTTTGGATTAGTTGGCTCGAAAAGTCGGCGGAGTTCCCCTTTAATGGCAGCACTGATTCGTTATTTTGGTTAATACAGTACAAAAATTAAGTTATTAACTTCTTCAGTGATTTAAATTAGTTTCTGTTAATTGCAACTGTTTACAAAATTCAAATAACACTTTGGATAAAAAAACACTTCTTCAAACCTAGGCATCCTTGAATCAAGGTCTGGCCACACTGTCCACAAAGTCGAACCGGTTAAATCTGGTTAAAAGTTCGAATGTTCGACCCTCAAAATTTCGACTTAAAAATCCGGTTCGACAAAGGTTCGCGACGCCCTACTCGCTACCACCCCATTGAAGCGTTAAGCAAGTCGAATACTGTGTAAGCGGTATAAAAAGTCACTTACTGGACTCCCGTACAGATAAAGATTGCTCTACAAGCATGCTGCAGAAATATTCTCCCCTGTAATCGCGTCCACACGAGGAAGTGTCCCCGGTCGTAGTTCCAGCCGTAACCTAAAGCAGCCATCTTTAATACAAACGGGGATTGGCTACGACTTATGCCTGCCCTGTCTAAAAAGACTTCTTGCAGTTTCGGTTCCGGTATCTTGGGTGGGAGCTTGTTTGCATTTATTTCTGCTCTGCGTTTCATCAAATGTGGTTCTATATATATATATATATTTAATTAAAGCTTAGGTAAAGTTAAAGAGAAAGCTGAAGGACAGGACTCAGTGTCATTATTCTACTTAAACTTTCACTTTTACAGCGGTTTTTATTTTGCTGGTATAAATGCTGCGTATTCATCGTTTAAGTGGCATAACACTCGTAACTAAACCGACGGCTTGTATTGAGGATTTCTTGTTTTACGCTTTCGCCTGCGTGGTTTAACAACCCTTTTACGAAAGTGATTGTACCAGTCTATAATCACCAATCCAAACGGTTTTTGTTTTCTGAGATAAAAGTCATTTCAAATCGTTGGGAAATGCCTAAAAACGCTTTGTTTAGTACAGAAAAAAAAAATGATAATATACAGAGTAGAACCCCCAATTTCGGGACCTATTTGTTGCCTTAAAAATAATAGTGAGATGTTTCTAAATAATATTTACATCCTATTATCTTTCCGACATTTACCAATATTAGTACAGCGAAGAACGAATCATAAAGTTAAACGCCTGAACATAGAAGTCACACCCTGCATTTCTGAAGCTGTCAGTGCTTTTAGAAGATTTATCTGGTAACACCCCAAACAGATACATCCATGTGTTATTTTATTGAACTAAGTTGTTGTTATTTTAATACATTTAATCGTATTAATTCCTCTATTTTTTTAAGTGTTCTAAAAGAGTACGCTGTTAAATAGTTACTTTAAAATACTTGCTGCCAATCATACTAAAATGTCTGTTGTTTTTCAGGTAAATAATTTCAAGTTTATTTATGTTATAGAGATAAATGAAATAAATAAACTCGAAATGATTACTTACCTTGAAATATTTTGTGCCAATAATACTGAAATGTCTGTTGTTTTTCAGGGAAATCATTTCGAGTTTAATTAATGTTGTAATATACAATTCGATTTTTGGAAAATACAATTCTATTGACAAGTTAATACTCCCATGTTGCGCTTTAGAAGACGCGTGAAAGTTTAGAATTCATGAATATGAATCTGCATTTCCTCCTTTCTACAGATCGAAGTGAGGGAGGCTTTATTTTTTTTCTCAGAAACAAGGAACGTGACATTTCAGCCATGGCAATCTATGCCCAATCCTATAAGTATACATCATGACTAAGTGAACTTGCATTACTCGTTTATCTTATTTATTACTAAAGCTGTATATATACACCATCTGGCGGCTCTGACGTCAGGCCGCTGCGGTGGCGCTGCTGTCCACATAGCGGATGCGCGGACAATTTACCTTAAGCCAACGTTACTAGAACAGTCAGTTGGGAAACTCACCGTTGAAACCTGGGCCGCTGGCGTCCACCGAGACCGAGCTAAATACGACAACAGCGCCTCTCTTTATCATTTGTCTTTACTGTGTTCACCTTGAGCTTTCAGAAAACATATTTCTGCGTAAAAAAACAACGGAAAAAACTCTTTTTGTAGAAACTTTTATTGGAGTTTAGTACAAATGAGGGGCGCGTGATGTTTTCTAAAATCTTTAGTTTGCAAGGTTTTGCGGCGCAATTAATTTTGTTTTTCTGCAACCATGTCTCAGCGGTGATTTCAGGTAGCGCGTCCCGACCTAGGTGCGTCCTAACTTCGATTGTAATTCGCGGCGCGGCCGCTCGGGAGACGGGGATGGCACCCCTGTAACCCCTTCCACCGTATCTGTTTCGGCGCCAAAATGGCCGATTAAAGCCAAAATAGAAGACACGTGCAGTTCCTCGAGTGGCCGGTGCGAAAGAAATGGCGGCGTTGCGATCGTCATTAGCTCGGTTCGCGAGTACGGATCGGTGCCACTTTTTCAGAGCAGGCTCTATGGCAGTTTCCCAACTGAGTGGTTTTAGTAACGTTGCCTCGAGCGACTATGGTTTTTTGCGCATGCGCAGTGTCCTCACCTGATGTGGGCGAACGCGGGCATATTTCTAAAAAGGCACGTTGACTTATATAGTACATTTAGATGTGCGTCACCCTGACAAGCTCTTATGCCCGTAAAACGCAGCATGCATGTAATGTTGACATTCCAGGCTTCGGTATGTCTATACTCAGTTCAATATTAAGTCCGACCAAAGCCAACTGTGAGATTCACCCGGGCCGAGTAGACCCGGCTGGAATTCATCATTTACAGTCGGCCACTAGTGCCCGTATACGGAGCAACAGCGCGGCGCCATCGAGCCCTTCAGGCTTAGTCCCGCCGCCCTCTCCTCATTGCGTTTCCTGCCAAAGGACCGCAGCTTGGAGTCCGAATGTATACATCGGCGCATCGGGACTCCGGAGAGAACGCAGGGGAAGGGGAGAGCTAAACAACGAGGCCTTCTCTTTTTGGGGATGTAAGGGAAGAGATGGACAGTCGACTACCGAAGGACGAGAGATGCGCACGTGTCGAATACGGGGAAACCTCCGAAAGAAACAACGGAAGTCAAGAAACACGGAGAGGAGACCTGGTGGGGACACCTGCGAGTCAGCAGGCAACGACGGGACCAATAATCCTGCAATCGTAAGCCAGCACAGCAATGAACATTATGAATATAATATAATGATCAAAAAAGCAGCCTGGTCTCTGTTCCCTGAATTCCTAAACTCAGGATGAACACACAGTATAGGCCATCTTTTACACAACAGCACGTTTCCGTGGAGCCAGTCAAGCAAAATCAAAAGTGCATCGTCATGGCACTCGTCGTCTTCGTGCGTTTGCTCTTGCCAGCTAGACTAATCAAGCAGAGAAAGGATCACTGTGCCTGATTCGTCTAGCCAGTGACAGCAAACGCACAAAGACGACGAGCGCAATGATAGTACTCTTTTTAGAGCACAGCTCTTAGGCGCCCGTTTCCGGCTTGAGCGGCGTCGGCGTCACCGTCGGCGTCGGCGTAACCGCGCGGTTCATTATGAGACGCGTGACGTCATCGGCATCCGCATCGTCATCGTCACTGATGACATCAACGGCATCATCATCGTCACGTGACCCCCCCCCCCCCGTGGTCACGTGACCCCCAGGTAATGTGACCCCCAAGGTCACGTGACTCCCCGAGGTCACGTTACCCCCCTCGAGGTCACGTGACTCCCCCCAGGTCACGTGACCCCCCCCCCCCTCCCGAGGTCACTTGAACCCCCCCCCCCCCAGTACCCTTCCCTCCTCCTCCTCAAGAGCTGCACTCTGATTCGGCGTTACAGGGAGTTGTAAACGGCTTTCACTTTTTTATTGGCTTCATCGGATCGTAGTGTTGGCCGGAGTCAGCATTAATATGAAATAGCTTTCCACTGTTTCAAAGAACCAAACTCTAAACACCCTTACACCCTAGCGGCATCATGGGTGTACTCTCATTACCTAACCACTGTCTTGCACCCTCCTAGCACCCTTCTTACACCCTTTAATATTCTAAATTTGTAAAGAGGGTGTTTTAGTCATGTCAGACACCCTTCTAACACTTTTCATGTTGAAAATGAGGGTGTTGGAAGGGTGTTCTGAGTGTCATTACACCTTTAAGGGTGTAAAAAGTTCACTGTTTATGACGTCCATAAAACGCCCATGCGTTTTATGCACGTCATCTATGAAACGCAAAATTGGTTTATGCAACATATGTTAACACTCTTACACACAAATATAAACAAGTTCTGCTGCTTTTTTACGTTTTGAGAGTAAAAGAGCAATCCAAACAATGTCTCCGCAAATCCGCCCGCATTTTGAAGGGAAGATGGGTGGGGTCAGCACACTTTTTAAACGTCTTCTAATGTTTACTCGAACATGCTCTTTGAAGGATAGGTTCTTCAAGAACCCTTCTATTTTTCTGGGTGCAATTTTAAAAACGTTTTTTTTTTGGCGATTATACCTGTTTACCCCGAAGCGTTTGATAAAACAGCATTCGGTGATACGGCATTTTTGGCATTTCTACTTCCTAATGAAACATCATTCAGTGAAATTTCAGGAAACCACTGAATGTTTTGCATTCAAAATATATTAGGTTAACGTTGATTTCCGTAAACCAACAATCTAAATCTTGACCTTCACGCTCGAACGTTAAACGTAGGCCGTGGTGTTATATAAAATGTACACACTTAGGGGAAACTAAAAAAAAAAAACACAAATGCAGGAATACGCGGGAAAGAAATTAAACTTTGGTCCTAGTGTTTCTAAGCCAGATATTAGGTCGGCTTACCTAAGTAGAGCAGGTGCGTGGGGAAAGCTTACAGGGTGCTTATAAAGTCAAACATTTTGATTAGCATAATTAATCTGACAGACCGGAGAACAGATAATGTTTGGAGCTACCATTCCCACGAAGGGTGTGGTTGTGTTAGCCACGTACCCATCAGCCACACCCTCTGTCAGACAAAGACAGCACGCGTATCCAGTACATGTCAAGCGTACGGTAACTCAAACCTATCTCTGTCCTCCGGTCATTGTCAGAATGATCAAATCTGTGTATTTTCTTTTTAGTAAAGATTGCTTTTGCAATGATCAGAGCGCTTTTTTTCGAACACCTCAAAACACTAAATTAATATATGTTTGTCAATTTAAGCACGTAAAACCCCTTTAAATCAATCAGTCAACCATTTCGAATAACAATGAAATGTCATACGGTCGGCAAAAAACGAGAGATGTTCATGGAGTTTTTTTACGGCACCTGCTATGTCAAAATATTTATGACGACATTAACCCAATATAACGTGAGCTTTAGGCTGACGCTGGGTGTCACTTTCACAAAGCTCGATAACCTTTGAAACGTTCGCAGTAGCGGATAGCAAGTTTAAACAGTTCCTATTTATTCCCGCCATCAGCTAGTGTAATTAGGGCAAAGCATTCCTCAAGCTTTTGTTAAGAAATGTCTTTAACATACAGATATTCCTTGATAGGTGTTTATTTTTTTATTTCAATATCTAAATTTTGCTTACGCAACGTGAGGACTTACAGAACGTCTGGGAAAGCGCGCAGTGTATGAATTAAAGTAACTTTGTCGAAAAATCTCGACAATTGTATCTAATTATCATATTTCTTCCTAAAAAACGGAATTTGCAAAATCAGAGACGAAAGTGTAAGTTTAAGATAAAAATCGTTCAGCCTTTCCACTCTCTTGAAGAAGGAAGACCAGCGGAGCTGTACTCGATACACTGTGTGCTTCTTCTTCGTTGTCGTCTGTTTTTCACGCTGTTTCCTACGATGAATTCCCACCAACGCGCCCACCTATCCATTCTGCTATTATAGCTGGAAAGGTTGGCGCCATCTACGAGCGACGGCGGAAACCATACTGGTTGTGTGCTTGCCGCCGTTGCTTATAGATGGCGGTAGCTGTGCAGGCAGGTTTGTGTCGACATACACGGACACAATCCTGGGGAACCTAGCCCTTAACAGCTCCGCTGTAAAACACGTAATAGTAGTGGAAACACAAAGATCCCCCAATTACTATTTGTTTCGAGCAACCTCCGGAATCATTGTTTAACTCCAAACACGAAGGATCTTTCATAGTATCAATATTTCGCTTTAATGGGCTTGAGGCACGTTCAAAAAAACAGTCCTGAGGTTTTGGACGCATTAAAATAAGTTCTCAGAAATCTCTATGTTTCTCTATCAAATCGAAGCTTCGTTAAGGCTAGAGTACGCTTGGAAGTCCCGCAATGTAATTTCTATCAGAAGAGACGAATGAAGGATTTTTAAGTTAATCAACAAACAAAGCACTTTTGATTACGGCTTTTCTCTTGAATTTGGGGTATCGGCAGGGGATTTTTAAGTTCGTGGCTCCTCAGAAAGCTTCAGAACCGTCTTCCTTTTCGAACTTGTCTGCATACGCGGACGTCTAACCTCCGGCCGGGGATTTTCCAATTCATTTGAAGTCAGATCGCCGCCGCCTCGACGATCTCTTGCGGGAAACCGAGCAGCGACAAACCATCCCCTTTGTGAGTTTGTTATCACGATTATCAATGGCCCTTGAAGCGACGATTGTCATTGAATTTTTATTTACTAGAAACTATCCTAACGTCCAATCGCTCGGTGTCCGTTTGAATTATCAGATGTCTCGTGATATGTTGTGTTCCAATTTTGTAATTTAAAGTCTCTCAAAAGTGTTTGGGAAAATAATGAAACTCAGATCTCTATGTTACTTTTACAAAAAAGGCTATTGTTGAACCCCGGCTGAATATCTCTTTGTGTGGCGCACAAAAGTGCTTTCACACATCAGCATATTACTCCGTCTTAAAAAAAAAAGTTCGTTCGCGTAATACATAGCGTTCTATTTCGATGTGCACAAGGGTTCAATACTTAAAGAAGTTCGTACCTCTCTTTTAGGTATTCGATTATTCACAACTCACGCAAACCGGATATGGCCTTCGTTGTATTCAGCTATTTATTAAACATATCCCGAACACAAAACCAAATTTCAGAAGGAACAAAGTTCGTGAGGGGCAGCGTTGAAAATAACTCTTAAATTAAATAAATTACGGGCTTTCAATGCTACGATATAATATTAAGTTTCTTTAAATAAGCATCAGAAATATAACGTCATTATATTGAGACTAGGTGTTAGTGAAATCAGACATATTTTTGTTACTTGAAATTTTACTTCTACTCTAGGTAGGAAGGTTAATAGGATTTTATACTTTGTTGTAGATTTTTAAAGTTTCTGTATTTTTTGTGATTATCGTGCAAATGCGCGTATTATCTTTCGTAGAGCTGCTTTGTTCCTCTTATCAATTTGTGTTGCTACTTTGACTATTGATACTTGTGTGGTCACTTGTTGTTGTTGCATGCTTTGTTTGTGTGCTCAAAACCTGCGCAATGTTAATTTCGAAAGTTTGTGGACAATATTTAAAAGTTTCCGTGTTTTTTTTTTTTGGACAGATCAATGTTTTATGTCAAATTAAGTATTGATTGATTGAATGATTAAATCACTCCGAGTTTGGACATCCCTCATTGCTCAGTGACTACACTCTGAGCTTGGGCATTCATCATTGCTCAGTAACTATATTGCGCATGGTGTAACTTAAATGGTTTGAACAGGCTGTATTTTCAGAGGAATAATATTTTTACCCGATTTTATGGTAAATTCAGGCTGCCAACATCAAACAGTTTCTTTTCTGAGATCCCTCCGAGCTTAAATTAAGATACTAAACGTCTCGGCTTCGGTCGGTCATTTTCGCGCCTAAACTCTTCATGATTACAAAACAATAATCCTATATTTTTGTTTTGATTAAAACAAAAATAGTGTTTTTGCGACCCTAGCAATTTTTATTACTACTCACTGACTTTAAGGAGATTCTAAGAAATACAAACCCAAACTAAAAACGGCCCTATAAAAAACAAAAATGGCCACAAAAACTAAACGCGTGAGAGTAATCTGAGGCATGCGCCTCAAACGTCGAATATGTTCTTTCCCCGTATTTATAATTTTTTTTCTCGCGAGTTTTTAGTTTTTTTTGTTAACCATAGCGTGCCGGTAGAGTATCCTTTGCACAAAACAGTTCTTGGCCACATAGAAGGAATAAAAAAAAAAAAGGAACAGGAACATTAGAGTAACCGTTTTTCCAGCATGGGCAGAGGCATGGAAGGTCGATTGGATAACACGTGCCCTAGATATAAATTAAATGTTATGCTCCATCTAGGTTTACTTTAAAACAGTTTTCAATTCGGGATTTTCTTCTTCGCTGACACCTGGCAAGCATTTTCCCCAGCCTACTGGGATGTACACGTGCGGTCGGCATCACGCATCTCGAACGGAAAATCTAACAACATAGAAATTATTTTGAAAGGAAACGATGTGGCAAAGCGTGCAACAAAAGAGACAAAAGCTTAGTTTCCGGGCCTGGAATCTTCACTCTGCCGAACTACGTGGCTGGTCTGCGTGGAACTCACACTTTTAATTAAACACCCCTGCTCCGTTAAACGCCTATTTCGCATACCTACGTTTCAAACCGCACCAATCTTTCAAGAGTAGATATTAAAAACACAGACGATAAGAACCAAATCCGTAGAATACAACGATAGCCCTTGCCTGGAACGTCGACGGCCAGCAATTCAAAGGGACAATGAAGGCAATTTCGGGTATTTTTTCGACGATTGAACTGGGTTCCAGGCCCGTCTCAGGCCACGTTGCCCAAATTTCAGCCGAAACCGGCGCTTGTGTGCCGCGCAAATCAATGAAACAGTCGCGGCAATAATCGTACCGGGATCGACTGGGACGACGCCCCGACAGTGGCGGGAGAAGCCAGGAGAAGCGGAGCTCAAGTGACCGATGCGGGGCCAAGAAGCGCGACGTCACAAAAGACGCGTCAGCGATTGGTCGGAACGAGTGACGTGCCCTCGGTCACGTTTTGGTTCGCAGTTTTTAGGAATACTGTTCTAATTTCCGCTTGAATAACCATGAAAAGTATGAATCGGACCGGAGATGATTACTAAACCGTAGATAAAACAGCATGCTTATTTTTTTTTCATTGCTACGCTGGACGCGAAACGGGCAACGAGCAACTATGGGCAAACGAAAAAAAATAATAAAGAACGCAGCTCGGAGCACGCTGGAGACGTCGATGTCGTGTTTACTTTGGGAACACGGTACTCGAAGGATTCTGCAAAGTGGTAGTCATGCCAAATTTGTGCGCCGTAGATGGCTGTTCAAAGGGTCAACTGAAGACCAGTAATCGTTCTTGCTCTTTGACGACGAAATGAGTGGACGTCCGACTCTGGTGAAAGCAAAAATTGTGCTGTTTATTTTCTCCTTCTTGGGGAGCGTCCCCCGCGGAGGAACCGGTTCCAGGGTCGCTGCCGCTTCCCCCTCGGCATTTCTTTCGCGTCCCTGTCGGACAGGGACAGGGCCTGTCCTTCGGCAACGCGCCGCTGTCGTCTCGCCCGTGCGAATGTTGCTCACAGCTTTGCTGCTCGGAGCCAGCGGGCCGCTCGTTGCCGGCTGGGCGGTCACCGTCGGCCTCGGGTGATAGCGAAGAACGCCACACACGTACTCCCGTTCCGTTGGTGTTAGGTCACTGAACGGAAGCCCGAACAGAACTCGCTCGCGAGAGTGGCATTGTCGTCCATGTTGACAGATCCGACGAAACAGTCGCGCTACCGCGGTGCTATAACCCACCGCGGTAACCAGTCTAGATCTCCTAAATGCTACCGATACCGACTATTCACTTATGACGTCACTTTCTACGTCACCTCCGTTTTCGGAGGCCCAGAAATGCGAATGGAGATAGTTCAGTTTCGGTTTCTTCAGTTCTTTTGTAGGCACAGAAATATGCGTCACAAATGTCTACAAAAAATTGGGCAGTATGCCAGGTTCCCAAGAAGCCTAAAAACACCATTTAAAAAAATTAAATGAAATCGCCTTCATTGTCCCTTTAACGCCTGGCGCGGGCTCTTGCGGTCCGCTCACTTTGCGCCGATGTTACCGCGTGTAAGGGCTAATTAGCTTCGAGGTACACCTAAAGAAAAAAAAGAACGGTCCGTGCGTGTACTAAGCCTCGTAACACGAGATGGAGCGTGCCCGCACTCTACGAAGTTATAAAATCGTGTTAGAAAAGTGTATCTGCATGATGCGAGACTGGGTTAACTGTATCAAAGCGATGACTTCATTTCGAGTGACGGGCTTCTGTGGAGCTATTAGGGAGTTTTAGCAAGTCGTTTCTACACGAACGGTTCGCCCTCCAACGCATCGGCGACGCCACTGCGCATCCGCGCGCGAGTCCATTCGGGGCGTCGGGAGGCTCTTCTCGTTCGTTTCTCCCATTCCGGCCGCTGGAGTGGTCACCGGAACGCAGCCAGCACCGTTCACGACTCGGGTAAAAAAAAGATGGCGGTCGGTTTGGAGACTGACTCCGCCGACCCAGCCAGCGTTGGACCCAGCCGAGCGTTAGGCTTAGGACACCGGGAGGCGATTTGCCATCCTGTTACTCTGCTTCATTTGAGACGTTGTACCAACTCATTTCGAGGACTGCTCGCAATGGTAAGCGATCGTGAATGCAGTAAACTGCTCATGCTAGTAAATTTTTGCGATCTGCGGGCAGACTAGCCGCCGTGGCGACCGCGAGCATACGAAATGATTTGGTTCGACGGCGCACAACATGAACAATCGTTCAAGTTTAAGATGACGGGGACACACCACATACCTTTACGGTCGTTCAAATACTTTTTACTCCATCTAGCTTCGCAGCTCTTGAAATTCCGACCAGCAAATGTTACGTCCGCCGTCTTGTTTACATCAGTCGTACGCCAGAAGCATGAGCCGCCGCGGATTTACATGTTGCTGAATGTTTCACATGTTTACTAGAAGATGGCGCCTCCGTCAGACACAATCATCATCAATTTCTACACGGTTGCGCCAGTTTCACGATTTGCTAAAATATGTCAAATTTCCCGTACGGTTTCAGAGAACGGACCAGATGCCCCGTTAGTGCTTTCGGAACCGTTGGCTTGAAAAACGACTCGTTAAAACTCCCTATCTGTTCGTTTGTGACGTGGGCAGCCAATTTTTGCTTTTCATCAAACACGAACGTGGATGTGGACAAATCAAATCAAATCAAATCTTTATTTCCAGAAAACGGGAGTGATCGCCAGACAAAAAGCGGTTAAAAAACAGCTTGACTGGGTCTGGGATCTCTTTACAGCGGCAGCAGCTTTGACACTGAAAGAACATATGATATATATATATATATATATATATATATATATATATATATATATATATATATTGTGGGGTTTGAGGCTAACGGCGCTGAAAAAGAACTCGTGCTCGGCGCCCGGCGCGAAACGTGCGCGCGAGCCACGCTCCAGGCTCGGGGCTCGGCAGTCGGTTGGCTGCCACCAGAAAGTAAAGGTGTGTTTTTTTTTTAGATCTGCCTCGTTGGTCCTTCTTGCGGGTGAGCAGTAGCACCGAACCCTACAATATATATATATATATATTGTCAGGAAGACAGAAGCTCAACGACCGGTCTCAGTGATGATTATATTCGAACTGGCCCGCGTTGGCGAGCACGGGCCACGCGAGCTATCGGTGATGGCGATGATGGTGGAGATATGATGATGCCCGATGACGACGATGAGGGTCTTCATCACATTACCCCCCTCCGCGGGGGGGGGGGGGGGGGGAGGGGGGCGGATGTGGGGAGAGGCTATTGCAGAGGTGGGTGGTACGGTTTCAAGCGGTTCACGTGTAGAACTTCCGAAGGTCGACGGCGGCCATCCGAGGAGGAAGAAATGGGCTCGGCGAGGTACGAGACAGGTGATGTTTTCTCGGTCCACTCGGCCAGGTTGTCGGGCTGGAGTCCAAAGCCACACAAGGTCACCATTGGAGTAAGAAGTGTTCTTGTGGTGCTTGTCATAGCGGTCCTTGGTGACCTGTTGATGCCGCGACGTACGGAGCTGCGCGAGCTGGCGGCATTCTTCGGCGCCAAAGATGAAGTTCTCTAGGAGTTCACTTTGATTGTTGATTGAAGGAGCGACAGGAAAGATGGTGTCCATAGTGCATGATGCTTCGCGTCCGTACACTAAATGAAAAGGGGAGTAGCCCGTGGTAGACTGGAGGGCAGCATTATAGGCAAAAGTTACGAACGGGAGTACAGTGTCCCAGTTTGTATGGTCGGGGGAAAAATACATAGATATCATGTCTGCAAGGGTCTTGTGAAAACGTTCGGTTAAACCGTTTGTCTGTGGATGATATGAGGATGTTGTTTTATGAATTACGTTACTGGCTTTCAGAATAGCTGTAAGTGTACTCGAAAGCAACTGCCGTCCTCGGTCGCTTAAGAGGACCTGTGGCGCACCATGACGTAGAAGTATGGTGTGTACAAAGAATTGAGCAATTTCTTCAGATGTCGCAGAGGTCAGCGCGGCAGTCTCGGCGTATCTAGTTAAGTGGTCAGCGGCCGTGACTATCCAGCGATGACCATGAGAAGAAACGGGGAACGGACCGAACAAATCGATTCCTACTCGTTCGAAAGGCGCAATGGGGCAAACTAATGGTTGCTGCAAACCAGCAGGGACAGTGGTTGGACGTTTTCTACGCTGGCATTTCAAGCAGGACTGAATATATTTAAAAACAGTTGTCTGAAGCTGCGGCCAGAAGTAGCGTTGCCTAATGCGAGCGTACGTTTTGTTAAACCCCATGTGTCCTGAAGTAGGGTCATCATGAAATGATCGAAGAATGTCAGTGCGCATATGGCGAGGAACTACGAGGAGCCAGCGGTTTCCTGAAGGGGAAAAGTTATGCCGGTAGAGTATACCATCTTGAAGAGAAAAGTTCTGTAACTCATTTCGCAACTTTTTGTGAACGAAGTTATTCGGTTTATTAAGATGGTCGATGATGCCTTTGATCCATGGGTCTTTGGTTTGCTCATGTGTAATAGAGTCGAAATTGAGTGCTGAGACATCAAAAACGTCATTCATGTTTTCAAGCCGTTCATCTGGTTCGTCTACTGGACATCGAGAGAGGCTGTCAGCGTCTGTATGTTTGCGCCCAGATTTGTATACTACTGTATAATTGTATTCCTGAAGGGCAAGCGTCCATCGACCAAGTCTGCCAGTGAGATCTTTCAAGGAAGAAAGCCAACATAACGCGTGGTGATCGGTCACAATAGTAAAATGTCTGCCGTAAAGATATGGCCGGAATTTGTTAATGGCCCAAACAACAGCTGGGCATTCTTTCTCGGTTATAGTGTAATTCTGTTCGGCGGCGGAGAGCATTCGGCTCGCATAGGCCACAACATATTCTTTTAGTGTGTTGGGATCGCTCTGCAATAGAACAACACTGGCGTCGGTGTGCAACTCTGTAGGGGCAGAGTCATTAAAGTGCCCCAGGATTGGATCGGACTGGAGAGTGGCTTTGAGAGAGTGAAATGAGTCTCGACATTCAGGGGACCAGATGAATGGTGTATTGGCCTGTAACAACCGTGTAAGTGGGGCAGCCAGTTGGGCGAAGTGAGGTACAAAACGGCGGAAATACGAGCAGAGTCCTAGGAAACTACGAAGTTGTTTGATATTAAGAGGAACAGGAAATTCGTTTACTGCCTTGAGCTTGTCTGGGTCGGACCGAATGCCATCTTTATCTACTAGATGCCCAAGAATCTTAATTTGTCAAGAGGCGAAGCGGCACTTTTTTGTGTGGAGTAGAATGTTAGCTTCTGTGAGACAAACTAACACTTCGGACAGGCGAAGGAGGTGGTCGTTAAACGTACGAGAAAAAATAATAATGTCATCAAGGTAGCAAAGGCATATGTGCCATTTAAGACCGCGAAGAACGTTATCTATCATGCGCTCAAATGTTGCTGGCGCGTTGCAAAGGCCAAAAGGCATCACGTTGAACTCAAAAAGACCCTCAGTTGTAAAGAAAGCTGTTTTTTCTTTGTCTTCTTCTTTCATTGGTATTTGCCAGTAGCCGGACTTTAAATCCAAGGATGAAAACTATTCGGCTCCTTGTAGGGTGTCCAATGTGTCATCAATCTGTGGCAAAGGGTATACGTCCTTGCGAGTGATCTTATTGAGTCCACGGTAATCAACGCAGAAACGTATGCTGCCATCCTTCTTTCTTACAAGGACTACTGGTGAAGACCAGGGGCTCGAGGATTGACGGATGATCCCCTTACGCAGCACGTCTGACACCTCTTGGTCAATAATACTGCGTTCTCAAGGAGACACGCGATATGGACGTTGGTGAACTATTTCTCCGGGAGGCGTATTGATCGTATGTACTACCGACTTTGTTGTGCTTGTGAAGGACGTGTAAACGTCAAAGCACGATTGGAAACGAGTTAATAAATTAATTAATTGCTTTTTATGAACGTCTTCCAGGTCAGAGTCAATGGCATTCAAAAGTATTTGGTTGGAAATAACAGGCAACGTTGGAGGGTCAAAATGCTGTGTTGATTCGAGCGAAGCAAGTTCCAAAGAATTATGTGGTTCGATACTTGCGACGACTGTGTCCTTTACGAAAAGAAGTGGCTGGTGTGTAACGTTACATACAGGGAGTACTGTTTTGCCGTCGGTAAGTTTAGATAGGGAATAGGGTACGACGAACCCGTGCGATAGCAAGATGGTAGACAGAGGAGTTACTAGAAAAGTCCCCGAAAGGCTTGGTTCGCTCGAAAAATTCACCAGGAAAGATGCTAGCGGGGGAATGACAGTATCTTCACAGGCCCGTAATTTGGTTTCAGCAATTATGGAATCAGACTCGCGGTTATTTGAATTCCCCAAACTGACGCCTTTGCAATTAATGACAGCTTCAGCAGATTGAAGAACATCCCAGCCTACAATCAGGTCGTGCGTGCAAGAGGACAAAACCATGAATTGAATGGTGTGGCACGTACTTTGTATGAAAATGCGAGCCGTGCACTGAGCGGTGGGATGAATGATGTCTGTGGACGCCGCCCGTAATGAACAACCATGGAGGGGTGTTCATAATATATATATATATATATCACAGCAAAAATATGCAATCCAAAATCCCACTACGCAAAGCGCACCCAGTACAGGCTTGTAGCCCACTTGTAGCTTACACAAGAACACCCCCGACTACCAACTGCGTTTCAATATGGTGTGCCATTTTTGTTTAGGCAGATAAAAGTGCATAAAAATAAATTGCTACTGATCGTGTGACTCCATCCACTCATCCTCCACGTTACTTGTAGTCAGTGAGAGCGTAAGGAATGCAGGGCGTGCTTATAATGTTAACGCTTCTTGTATTCGTCCTTTTGCGTCCTTACCAGCCAATGCCGTAATCTCACTGGCTGTGGACCGATGATAAGATGCTCAGTACCTGCAGGGCCTTTCTTTTCGTTAGCTTGTAATGACACACTGCACAATACATTGATTTATTTTCTGTGGAACGCAATGGAAGGAACGTTCACGCTAAAATCCATCTGAGCGTCCAGCAGTGCCAAGAGCGCCTCATCGCGGCGCTCGTCCTCAATGTTCGTTTGCTGTACCCGGGAAAAACGAATCGTACATAAAACAATATCGCCGGATCAGGAAGCACCGATCGGGCGTGATTGGTTTAGACGAGGATAGAAAACACAAACTTCACCGGTGCCGTGACGAGGCATTTCTGGTGTGGCTTCATTGGCCAGATCGGATCATAGCCTCGGCGGCGCTCGAACCTGGAGTGAAACCGACTGTAAGAACCTAAGAAGCCAAGGGCGCGGCAGATCCGAGCGACGTCAGACGATAACAATGCCGAAGGACGAAGCGCAAAACAAGCAGCCTTAAGATAATAGAGAGCTTCAGTAGACCGTTTTTGCTTTCACGCTCCGCTCTATGGAAAGCGGAGTCGTCATCGCGCATGCGCGACCCGCTCTGGGAGTTAAGCGTAAAGCGTTAGCTCCGCTTTTCTCGCCATTTTAGGAAGCGCGTTCCACTCTCAGTAAAGCTTCAGTCGATGGTGTTTTTCTGGAAGGGAATTCGAAATGGATGCTTGCCACTTGAACGCATGCTTGGGAGCGCGCTTGACCGTTATGAACCTCGCTGCACTAAGATGGCTGTGCTTTGTTTGAAACGGCGTCCTCCAGAAAACGTTTCACGGTGGCCGAGAACCTCTGGCTGCTTCGGGAAATCGCTGGCCGTATTCCTTTCACGGCCCCTGAACGGTGGGAACAGGTGCTGTCTCGTTTAAGCCAGCGGGCTCGATTTTTCTATGCGAGCAGTCGGCAAACGGACAGATATCTTGTTAGGTTACTTTAGGCAGCAAGACAGTGCAAATTAGCGAAAGTGAGTGCTCCATATATATCTCTACTTTTTTTGTTTTCCCAATGAAACGAGTTTTTTTTTCTTCGTCTGCTTTGGTTTGTGATAGGGTGCCTTGGTGTTTATGTACACTGCGCGACACCATTAGCGGGAACAATCAATCTCCTGTTTTTAGTTTTCACCTTAAATTCGAGGGGCTGACATCAACCTATTGGTGTGGAATAAAGCGCTCGGTTAGGGCACTAATCTGAGCGACAAAATTTCAGCTCTCTCAATAGCTGTCAAAGAAATAAACTGCAAATAAAAGCGATTTTATCCTGGTCGTATTAACAGTGCAGCGCAGTGTACGTATCTGCCTTGGGGATGACCTGAAACCATTTTGCTTGGCTACACTTCTTTTCATTTCTTTTGCGTGTTTTTGAAAGTGCGCTTTTTAGCTCGAGCTCCTGCCTAGTTTCAGCCTCACTTGTGCTACGGTGTTTTCTTGCAATAGAAGGCCACGCAACACAGGCTACTTTTACAATGCTGAAGTCAACATTAACAGTGTAATTTGATTAGATGCAATATTCACACGCACATATCAAAAGTAAAATGGCAGTCGTTAGTAAATGTTCTTTTATTAAAATATTTCTAGATGGCTCTTAGCCTAGTTGGACAAGTATTTTGCTCAGTACAAAAGCTTAGATATGATTCACTGCGATCAGTTTACGAATTGTAATATTGAACCAAAAAAAAAAAACATGTCAGGCCTCCTGCATTATGCACATGGTCTTCGTAGGGTTCGTCCAGCTGACATACTATGCCGTCTGTGCACATCACTGCCTGGTACTTCACGACGAGCACCCTCTTGTGACCAGAAAAGTATGGCTTCTGATTCTTTGATGGACGGCATAGGGGCGTGCTGTGCGGTCAACGAAACCCCAACAGTTGTCCAGGGGTGCTCCCTTGTCTTTGACGGCCTAATAAAAAGAACAAAAAGGCACACTTACAACACGGCAGTGTTTAGACACTATCAAAACATGTGATATGGGAGATGTTACTTATATAAGATAAAGCGTATTTCCATGGTAGGGTTGTAAAAAATGAGTATCATAAATTAAAAAAAAGGATTTAGTTGTTGCTTAATTCCGCTAAGCTCTGAGACCGTCAAATTGTGCATGCGAAGCCCGCTTTGCCGGAATTCAAAACGAAACTTCTGAAAAGCGTTCTAAACTAAGGTTATTGCGTTGAAATCCAGCGTTGTGGTTGCTAAATTTTGCATTGTTTATGCCTCTCTGGTTTTCACCAGACAAAAACTTGACGTGAATATTCTGTCGACCGTTTTTGGTAACACTTTTCAAAACACCACCGGGTAACATATTCGGCCGCCATATTTTGGAAATCGCTTTTAGTACGAGACTTGTGACTAGAACCGAAGTTCATATCCAGCATTGACGCAGCATTCGTGTCTAATACATTTAGACTCGCATCCGCGACAAACAATGACGCAGCTCTCTTGCTCCCTAGACGCTTGGCCAAAATAAGGCGGCCTCGAAGAATAGTGGCAGCATGGCATGCACTTTTAAAAAGGTTGTATTCAAGTCTCTATTATTTTCTTTATCTAGCAAGGAAATCCAAGGCGAACATTTCTGGAAGAAAGTTACACAATTTAAAAGTTTCCCGCGAATGTGAATAAATAAAGTTTAGAGGAACGGTTTCTTTGGTGCGCTTGCGAGCGCTATGCTCGCGGACAACTTTCAGTGGGATTTTCGACAGGAGGTCGCGTGTACAGGTATAATCGGAGTTCAAGCACGCGCTCCCGTACATCTGACTGCATAGCCATACAAGGTCCACAAAAACGCGACGACTTTACCGACACCGTGCTGGTTGCAAAGTGATACTCGTTGACTTCGTTTGATTATGATATTTTGTTTTACATAGAACTCAAATGAAATGGTTTACTTTTCACGCGTGGGGCGTACGCTTTACTTCTTGATTCGGCCTCTTTCAGGCTGAGGTCACGGTGAAAAACAAACGCATATTGAGTAAGAGCAGCCATCTTGGAATCTAAGCGATCCCGCTAAGGACGCTGAGGGCAGTCCGCTCTGCAACTTGTGAAGCGGAGCGCACGCTCACTCCGCTAACTATACGCTCCAACTCACAGCGGGCCACGCATGCGCGGTGGGGACGATGCTTCTTGCAGAGCGTAAAGTAGAGCATAGAGGGCTCATAAAAGTGGCGAACTAAAGCTCACAGATTACAAACGCGCTCGTCATGACTTGTCCTGACACTGCCCATGTACATCTTGCTGTTTTTTTGTGCCGAAACAAAAGTTAAGACGTAAATTATTGGCGTATCAAAAAGAGTAACATTTTACCAGACAGAGCAGCTGTGCTAGAAACAATGGAAACCCAAAATTTATACAAACCATGCACCGTCTCACCTGTGAGCACAGCTTCAGTTTCGCGAGAGTCAAACCTGTGTTTGTTCAGGTCAGCAGGCAGGTGGCCGAACCTCTCGTTGATGTGACCCACCATGAGCTTCACAATACTGGAGAACACCGACGAGTTCCGTCCAAACGCTCATTCAAGTCCGAACAGGCAGTTGGGATAGGCCAGTCGACAAAGAAGCATGCAAAGCGTCTCGCCAGATCGGCAACACCCTGCGCCGATCTGCTGAGATTTGGAGGCCCCCTTGCAGAGCAGCCAGGTTCTTCTGGATTAAAGGATTTCTCTCCTACACACTAAACGAAAATATACCCAGATGGGAGCATATCGCTTGTCCTCTAGCGCATTTCCTTCTGGGAGTTTGATATACTCCGCCGGATGGGAGTTCGGAATTGACTCCCATGCAGGCCAGAGGTTTTTGGGGGGTGCAAGGGGGTAAATACAGAACTCCCATCAGTACGGGAGTCTGTTCGTGGATCAATGGTAGTATTTATTTACTTCCATCAAAGTGTTCCTAGGTGGACCCATGGGAGCATTCTTTCACATCCTTATGGGAGTTTTTACGTGGACTCACGGGAATATTCCTTTACATCCACCTGGGAGTCCTTACGTGGACCCACGGGAGTATTCTTTCACATCCATATGGGAGTTTTTTACATGCATTTATTGGAGAATTTTTTCACATCCATTTGGGACTTTTTACGTGCATTTATGGGACTATTTTTTTTCACATCCATATGGGAGTTTTTATGTGCACTTGTGGTACTATTCTTTCACATTCATATGGGAGTTTTTACGTGCATTTATGGGAATATTCTTTCACATCCATTTGGGCGTTTTTACGTGCATTTATGGGACTATTTTTTCACATCCATAAGGGAGTTTGTATGTGCACTTGTGGGACCATTCTTTCACATCCATATGGGAGTTTTTACGTGCATTTATGGGACTATTCTTTCACATCCATTTGGGAGTTACTACGTGGGCCTATGGAAGTCTTCTTTCACATCCTCCTGGGAGTTATGTGTACCTACGGGAGTATTCCTTCGCATCCACCTAGATGTTTTAATGGTGATTTCTGAGAGTATTTTCTTCCTACCTTTAAGGGGTTTCTTCAAAGTCAGGAAGTGTGAAGGGAAAGGCATAAGCAGGTAGCATCATGCACGAAATAAATTTATTGCACACATTATGCACATTTCTTGCACACGTCGTGTGGCAAGAGCTCATGTTGCCTTGGGCACAAACTGGCTTATACCCTGTCAGACGGTCATTTAAATGGCCTTCCGAGCAAATTTCTTAAAATATCTGCGAAAATGCGAACACTGAAGGGCACAGGCAGAGCCGAGATCGTGAGCTGATTCGTCAATTCTTTGAAGGAGTTCATTCTGAAGGCCATTTAAATGCCCGTCTGACATGGGTATTTACTACAGTGTAGGGTACGCTAAGCTAACTGTGGTACACAAGCCTCGATCACTCTGTAGAAATTGACCGATTCCAGTACCTTCACCCGTGGCTTCATGTAGCAGTCCCCAAAACCATGCTCAATGAAAGTCAGCATCTTATGTGCCTTCTTCGCATACTGGATGTAGAAAATTCAGTAGGCGGCAATGAGATACGCTGCACCCTGATAGAGCCATACCATAAGGTCACAGGTTTTCCTTAATCAGTCCTAAAATATTTAAATAAATTATTTCAAGCTTTACAGAATTTGATAAGGCATAATATGAGAGTCAAATTTTCCACCTCAACTTATTTATATTAAACACCCCGACTGCTCCTTCTTAGACGTCTCAGCTTGCTCGTAACACCCTGACTGCTCCTTCCGAGATGTCACAGCTTGCTCGTTATCTGTGGTAGTGGCAGATGCAATTACTCTTCCTGCAATCAGTCCTCTGTTGGCCATTCTCTTCCCTGCATAGTGCTGGAAGGGACCTGTAACCAAAAAAGCACAAGCGTTTAAGTTAAATGTATTGACCATCAACAGAACAGATGTTTCCGACGTCATCGTATGAACCTTGCAAACCAGGCGGGGTGTGGACTTCTCAAAAAGTGAATTGAAGACAGTTTCTTCAAAGCAATACCAATACTACCTATATTGAAAATATGGTAAAAGGGCAGAATGTTTTCAAACCAATACTGCAACGAAATTGTAGTGCCTATTTTATTGTTTAAATGTCAACCACGTTCTGGCCATACCATGCCATGGAGACACCAATTGTTTGCTCAAAAATACACGAAAACGTTATTTTAAACTAATGTCTCAGGAGATCTCCCGATATGCATCGCGTTTGTGTCGTCTGGGTCGTCTTCAGTCAAGGCTACAGGGGGGCTGGCGTGGCTGTGAGCTCCGCCCCCCTTTGGCGTCAATGCACCACAAGCTGGCCATTCGAGTTGGCCCTCCCCGCTCTCCGCAGGAGTTGAATAGGCACAGGAGAAAAAAAATCCGGTTCAGCCAAGTTAGACAAGGCTGGGACGCACACAGCCTGCCCTCATGTTTCCGTGTAGCGGTGCTGCTTTTATGCGGTGTGATGCGACAGTATTTGGTTTATTTAAATAATGTTTTGCAGTCTTTTTTAGCAAAAAAATGTGTGTCTCCGTGGTGTGGGCAGAACATGGTTGACATTTAGACAATAAAATTAGTGCTAAAAGTTTGTTGCAGTAACCCTTTAAAAAAAAGAAAGAACACAGTACACCCTTATTTTTAATAGTTCACATCAAACATGTTTATAACTATCTACCCTTTTGTGCTAGTTTCATTTTCTATCGTTTCATGGTCTCAGTAACTTTAGGAGTGAGTGACGGTCCCGCAAAAATGTCATCAAGCATGTAAAAAAGTTCAAAGCCTGAAAAATTGACAGCGTACTGCAAGCTTTTGAAAAGTCAGACCAGACCAATCAAAACGACCCATGGCAAAAACTGTACGATACCTGTACTGCTGAAATTGAAATTAATATACAATTCTAGCAATTTACTCCTACAAACTATAATTTTCTTCACTCTCACACAATCACTAGGCGAAAGTAGCAAAAGCCCTTCCATTATCATAATTGTGTGCACTGCTAACATGCAAGAGTTATCAACTTTCTGAGAAACATCCATAAAGGATAGTTCACATATACGGCACAGAGCTAAATCAACAATAAAACAGTGCTGACTTGAACTTAACTTAGCACTGATACAGCAGTGTACCAGTGTCGGATCATTAACAAAGAGCAAAATCGGCACTATTCCCAGCACTTACTAATAGTACTGCTATATCGCAAGGTTCCGCATCTGGGTGAAGCTTATCAAATCACCGCATAAATTGGCTTCACAATGCATCGCGCTACGATTTACCACACAGGCGCCTGAAGGTAATGAAAGAATCTCAGAAAAAAATTTCAAAGAACAAACTGGTTTTGTCTACCTATGGCACCCGTGTGCTATATGCGCACCCTTCGACTGGCACAAAAACCGACAGATGGCGGCAACGGCACAGACGCCTTATGGCAGCTCAGTAGCTCCACGGTAACGGCAAAAGCACACCACATGTAGCTGAAATTATTCGACGAACCATCGGTTTGATTAGATTTGTGTCCATTTAATGTGTTTTATCGGGAGTGAAAAGAAAATAATGTTCTGACAATTATAGCACCGAAAAAGTGTGCACCGTTTATGACTCAAAATGGTTGTCTGGTTTTGGTGCGACTGGGCGGCTGCTGAGCAGCGACGAGCCGCAGGGGCCGATGTTGCCATCCGTCGGTTTTTGAGCAGGTCAAACGGTGCAGTTAGCAGACAGGCGCTATAGGTAGAAAAAGAAATAGTTATTTTTTTTTACCTTTGAACTTTTTATGCAATGATTCGTTCAAACACCTCCGTCGTAAATCGTAGCGTGATGCATCCCCAAACCGACTTATGCGGTCACTTTAAAGGCTTCACCCAGGTTCAGAACCTTAGAGGGATGCTGAATCGAAATTTGGATTTCACAATATAAGGCGGCCAAAGTGTTCAATGGGGCACCACAAACCCCGAAACACCACTCATAAAGCAATATTTCGAACGGATGGCTGTATTTTTGTAAAATAAGGATTCAGCTGAGTGAGAATCACAACGTCGCGTTTCCTGCAGGATAGTTTTCGCGTCCTCGCGGAGTCAAAGCGAGAAGAGAAGGAAACTAGAATCGCTACGCCACGGGCCTTTTTGGCCATTGTTCAAGCGAGCTCTTCTTTCAAACATATACGACCATCGGTTCGAGATACCGCTTTATGGGTCATGTTTTCGGGTTTATAGCGTCCCACCTAGCGCTTCTGCATTGCTTTGCGAAATCAAAATTTTGCTTCAGGATGTACACCTAACAATTATATTCGGCAGATATTGAACAAGGAATCACCTAACTTAGCAAATAATTTCAATTTTTTTAGTTGTAATAGACCGACTTCACAGGCCAGTTTGGCAAAGCCACTGCTGCCACAATGCATCGAGGGAACTTGCGTCTTTCTGCACGTGCCCCAATCTCGCTGGAGCTCTGTGCATGCAAAGCACGAGACGGCACGAGGTGTCTCAAGCACTGCCGCCTGCCTCTTGTGAACTAAAGTTATGGCGGCTAAACACATGCACCGAACGTCAGGTGAGATCGGTCTATTCCACTCAAAATTAAAGATAAACATACCAACAGGGCCTTATCAATCTTTCATGAGTCTTGATTGTTTCAAAAAGCAACATGTCCTCTATACTGTGTTTCATTATGGTAAGTTACAGCTCAAGAAGATAGGGCGAGGGGAAGGAAGGCCGGGGAGGAGGAAGCAGACAAAATGCTGGAGAGGAGGAGGAAGTTCCCCCTCTCCTCTCTAGCATTCCATCTGCTTCCTCCTCTCCTCTCCAGCATTGCGTCTGCTTCCTCTTCCCCGGCCTTCCTTTCCCTCGCCTTACCTTCTTGAGTTGTAACAGACTATAGTTAAGTGGAGTACAGACGATGGAAACGCCAGACGAGGGGAGAAAGCCCAAGCACTAGGAAGGCTGGGGAGGAGAGAAACCTACTCTCCTCTCTAACGTTCCTCGTGCTCTCCCATTCTCCCCTTGCCCTCTTCTTCTGTCCCGCCTTCCTAGTACTTGCCCTTTTTTTTGCCTGGCATTGCTTCGCCTACATTGCACACAATTAGTGACGCGGACTATTAGCAACGTGCGCGACCAAAGGCGACACTGTGGTTGAGGTTTGCGATTCGCCGAACCATAGCTTCCTGTATACTGATAATGCTTACCCAATCGCCGGCTAACAGGGAGGGAAATCCTGTCAATTACATGAAGGTAGAGGCAAATATTGCCAATCAGGACAAGGCAAATTTTGTTTGTGACGTCACGGACGGAAACCAAGAAAGGGCGCCACCGAAACATCTCGGAGCTAATAGAAGTGGAGCATAAATAGCTCTGATGACTGCCCGGTTCAGTCCTCTAGCTGTGCAAGGGCCACTAGTTCTCTCACTCAAACTGTGCTTTCAGCTCTTCATTCTGGTACTTGGGCCACAAGTTGTGCTAGCAGGCTTGCAGCACCAGCTGAAGGAGTTGAAGGCCCACTTCTGAAAATACAAAGCATAAGGGAATCCTTCACTTAGAACAACAAAAAAAATACAATCATACAAATTATTAGAGTAGAGCTTTGAAGATTCATCTCAACCACCCAGGTATTGTGAAGATAGATGAACCTTGCAGCACAGTAAGCCTCAGTCAAATTGCAGGCACCTCGGTCTGGTTTACAACCTGATAACTCAGGATCAGAGGACAAAAACTTGCAACAAAGCCAAGTTACAATTAGTGACCAATAAGACAATCACCTCTAAATATTTAGAATGCATTGACAAAGAAGATGAGCACGACCATAACAACCTGCTTGACTCACAATACCAAGTTAAGTGTCTGTCAACCAAACAATGCTCTTACGCCCTTGAAAACTGTGGCTCGGACAAAGACTACCACCAAAAAGATACCTCGTCACCATGCTAAACCCTGATCTACAAACGGAAGTGTGAAGAGCAACCTACAAGGGCCACAAGAAAGGACTTGCCTCTCAAACCTTAGCTCCGCCACAGAAGATGGTCTACTTTGATAGACAGGACGTAGCCTTGCAGCTATTATTTCAACTATCCGCTCACGGATAGTATACCAAACATCTATATCAGAACGAAGATATAGTTTGACGGTCAAGTTTCTTGACTGATTACGGAGAAAATTGCACGGAACGGAGGAGCCTGTTTTAATCTGTTGGTCAGCAAATGTGTGTTAAAAAATTTAAAAAGGCACTGAACCACTGTCTTTGATAATCTATTTATGGAAATTCAATCTATCACTAATATCGCTACTTAAATCCGTATCAGAAATCGATTCCTCGGGAACTATTGCAGACACGCCCAGATTTATGACCGTAAATAGACTATCAGACAGTGGTATAGTGCCCCTTTAAGAAAAAAGACAGTCATTCTAACACAATGCTTGTATGTGTATGGAGCTTCAAAGAAACTGGTGGTGCAGCTAAAAGGCTTTTGATCGCCTTGTGAATGTGCATATTGGCGCATTCGCACGATAGATCATTAACTCTGGAGAAAACCGAGTATGTCGTAGAGCTGTGAGAAGGAAAAAACGAGAAGGAGGAGGCAGTGCAGAAAATCCAAGAGAGCATTCGCACAACCGAGTCGGAGTTGCCGGAGTATTTTCTTTTTCGAACGTGCTGGCAACCTTCGGGAACTCATCAATCAAAAGGCATAACATTTTTTTTAAAAAGGCGCCCACCTAATTGCTGTTAACTGCAATCCCCCCTAAAAGCGCGGAGACAATGGAGGGGGCCTGGTCACTCCGACGAGACAACGGACTTTCTGTGGGCTGGTCACAAATTCCCCTCGGCTCCCCATGAGCTCGGGGGATTTGCGAACATCTGTGACGTGGAGCACGTGACCTCGAAGCTCGATTACGTTTAATCCTCTGCTCGGGAAGAAACTTTGTTGTGCGAATTCTCTATTAAGAACTCTCATAAAGATGCTGGTCTGAACTCGTAAGTTTCGATTGATTCTGCTTTGACTGCTCAAAACTGATCTCGTCTTAGCGGTAGAAATTAACTGAGATGAAACGTTTGTAATGGCTGTTTCACAAACTTGTGACTGCTTGTGACTGGAGAGGCAAAAACAGATTTTAATTTCTTGCAACTGCTTAGAGATGGTAGTGCCGCTGCGCAGTTAGTAAGAAGTTTCACGAGGCTTCAAATCCGCTTTTAGCCTTACTCTGGAAAAGAGAGGATGTAGGTGCGCACCCCCTGGCGAGCGAGGTCGTTTCCAACTGCTCACAGGACATTGCCGCATCTCGCCGTGCGAGACTGTCCTAACCACAACCGAACCCTGAGGCTGAGAGTCTCTGGCACAAGCACAGAGGTAGGTGCTGCTCGCTCTGCGGTACAAGTGCTTGTAGAGTTCCTGTATAGGCTCTCTACGGCAGCCAGAGTTGCGTGTTCATCCCCAAAGCGCCGTCTTTCCTGCACGGCATGTTGATCCTGGTCCTCACGTGACTGAATTCGGCGAATATCGGCACCGCACGTTCAAGGCGCGCTCAAAAGCAAGGGAAAGTACGCCGGGGCGCAGGCAACGTCTACTTTTCTGCACAGCATTTGAGTCTGCTCCTCCCGTGATTCGGCGAATAGCGGCGCGGCGGCACGTGGAAAACAGACGCGCAAGTCTGGCTCCCGTAGGGAGCCTATACATGAACTCTAAGTGCTCCGAGCTTTCAGCACCACCTGTGCTTGCTATGGAGACTTTAAAAGCTCCCTCCAAAATGCAAGTCGTGAATCGCTGGGCCTACACGGGGGCCGCCCCTACCGAGCAGCTCAGCTATATTCAGTGCACTTATGGCAATGAAAGCTTGTGTTGGTTCTCAGAAGAAAAAATGCGGGCAACACCCAGGACCACATCCAATATTGCTCCCCGCCGATGAGAATGAACACCACCTAATTCTCAGCAGTTCACCCGCTCCCGCAATGAGCGGCTTCCCACAATTCTCTGTATAAATGCACATTCACCATCTAGAGCAGGGGTCTCAAATTTATTCGAGTGTGGGGGCCAGATAGCGAACCCCCGAAAGGAAGAGGGCCAATGGAGGCGAGAGAGGGGGGGGAGGGGGGCAACATTTTGCTATTTTGGGGCAAAAAAAAAATAATTAAACAAGCAGCACTGATGTTTCACGGTGCAAAGCAGCTGATTGTCCCAGTGACACCTTGGAGCTTTTTAGGCAGTGAACTTTATGCTTTCTGCTTTTTGTAAGCTCAACGATTTGCCCTCTTTGGTTCTTGTTTGCATATACGACTACTTTGGGCCCACACTTTGTCATAAAAAAAGACATAAAACACCAACGTACCACGGTACTGGCAGTTTTCTATAGAACGAGAACAAGCACACCATCCTTGCCCTGTCACACAATTCACTTGGCTCGACAGGCATAGAAAAAAGATTTCATGCAGCCGTTTTTGCGTTTTGAACATTTTCTATAACAGCATTATAAAAGAAAATAGGGTATTTTAAAGGTACTGTCCGACAGCTAGAAGCCTGGGCTCATGGCTTTATCTTTGGCCGTTGCTCCTGCTGTGCAAGAGTTCACGCAGCCAAGGTGCCTCCATGAGCAAAGAGCTCGCACTTGTATACCCAGTAATGGTATTGCCATTCCGGTGGATTTCCATAAGCCTGAGAAGTAAGTATTTAAACAAAACAATACTTGGTCAAAAAAAAGAAAGACATAATAGTGCAAAATGCGTACACAGAGCAGAGCTCCTTTTCGAGCAGAAATGAATCGACAATATAAAAAAATTCTTTATAGCGCATGCGGCGCTCGAGGGCTGCATCCCAGAAAGTCGTCTTTGAGACCCCTGGGGCCCTGCTACATCGCGGGACCAAGCGGAACCAAGAGACCGGGACAATGTTTTCTGCTGCATAGGTCACTGCCGCGCCACTGACAAATCGCAGCAGATGGCGTAGTCCTGGTTCCTCGCTCACACTTGGTCATGTTGTGTAGCATAGGGCCCCTGGTCTAGAGACTTGAATGCGATGCAGTGCCTTAACGGTGTATGCTGTTTACATGAACGCATTGAATGCGATTATTGGATTCGATGCATTCAGTGCTATAATGGGAGTACCCGTTATCTCCTTGTACATATAGTTAGTTGTACAGTCGGGAACAAAAGTTTCTGGACCACGGGAGAGTTGGCCGATAGGCATTGTTGTGCCCTCTAGAGTCGAGACCGGCGCTTGGCGGATGCGCATCCTTCCATACTCGCAGGGATGCCGACTCTTTAGTTTCCGGCAGCCGCACCGGGATTCTCAATAACTTGCCGTGTGGCGCCGCTTCGGAAGCATTCGTGCCTAGCTGCGCCAAAGATTCGCGCTAAGTAGCACTGGCCTGGCAGGCAGCGCCTTTCAATCAGCGGGACAGGAGGATTAGCCGATCTTGCAAGCTTACATGGCGGCACGAGCCGCTTTTGCGGTAACACGCTTCGCCGTTTATGAACACCCGCGCACATGTCATAGGGGTAGGCAGAGCTCTGAATCAACAATCGCGACGCGAGAGCCGAGTGCGCTGTGATTTGGCCGCCCGCGCTCGCTCCGTTGACTCGCACTGTAGCGTGTGCCTTCGAGTGCCCCTTACTTGACCAAGATATAGCACGCCGCTTTGTCCCCGCAAACCATTTGTCTGAATGTTTGCGAAGCTGGGGCATATGCAACGCTGCGGTGCCTGACAATTGCGCGCTGCGGCACAATCACTTCGCAAACGCCGACGGCTCAATGTCGCGGCTTGTTTGCGCTTATGGCATGCCTTCGTAATCTATCTGCTAAGCGGTTGTCAGTTGCCAACGCCCTTTTTTAAGTGCAGAGATCTGTTGCTGCGAATCATTTGTCCGAATGCCTGCGAAGCCGTAACACCGTTCGTCATATCCAACGTGCGGTGCCTGAAAAACTGCGCGCAGCGGCGCGAGCCCTTCGCAAGCGCCGGGCCCAACGTCGCGGCTTGTATGCGCTTATTGTATGCCTTCTTAATCTATCTGCTAAGCGGTTGTCAGTTGGAAACACCCTTTTTCAAATGCAGAGATGTGCTGTCACCCAGGCAGTCAACTTGAAACTCGTAGTTCCTTCGATACTTTTATTTCTCGAGTCAAGATGTCAGCTGATGCTCGAGTCAAGATGTTAGCAACTGACAACCGCCGAGGAGACAAATCATGAATGCAAGCCAAAGGCGCATACAAGCCACGACGTTGAACCGCCGGCACTTGCTAAGGGCTCGCGCCGCTGCGTGCAGTTGTCAGGCGCCGCAGCGTTGGATATGCCGAACAGTGTTACGGTTTCGCAGGCATTCGGACCAACGATTCGCGACGGCAAAGCGGCGTGCTGTATCTTGGTCAAGTTAAGCTTCACTCGAAGGCATACGCTACAGTGCGAGTCAATGGAGTGAGCGCGGGCGGCCGAATCACAGCGCACTCGGCTCTCGCGTCGCGATTGTTGCTTCAGAGCTCTGCCTACCCCTATGACATATGCGCGGGTGTTCATGAACGGCTTCTCTCGACTGCACGCGGGTCAAATAAACCAAAATGAACAGCTAACAGCGCGATAGGAATCGGTAGCAACAATTCACCCGGGAAACGATGCGCTATGCGGTGTGTTGTCCGTCAGCACCCCCGTCGAAAAAGGCCAAATAAAGACACAAATACAATATATATACAAGAAATATCGCGCGCAGAAGGGAATAGAAACACTTAGAAGCACTACAAAATACACTGGAATAGATAAAAATAGGTAATGGAATCAAAAAACAGAGAATTAAGAGGAGACAAGCGACAAGGCAATGCAATCTTAAGGCAGAGCGGCCAGGCGAGGGGCAGTCTCTCCCACAATTCCTCGCGCGCGGGCCGGGGCGCTTGGGAAAATTGCAAATCGTCTATTCTGACCATCGGGTCCTTCCAAGACAGTTCGAAAGCAGGACACACAAATTGAAATCATCCGCATAATTAAGTACTGAGTAAATGCACGCTCGTTTACCATCTTGGGACAGGCTTGGGCTGTAAGGGCAGATGGGGAAGACCCTGACAGGACCGTGACACAGCTGGCCACACCAAGAGTATCAAGTTGCTGTAAGAGAAGCAAAACATGTGCACGTTAACACATGTCAAGCAAAACATTAAGGTGTTTTACAATAATGTACGCAATTTTAGCCCATGCTAGCACTAATTTTAGCGCTTGCATTAGCGCACGCTGTGCCAGAGTGTTTCAGAATAACGTTTCTCCACCGCAACGAAAAAGCCTAAGCACCTCGTGCTTGCAACGCCACAAAGGAACAGCAACACTTTTTTTTTGCACACGAAATCCTGTAACTTGAGAAAAAAAACAAGTTTCTTGGTCCAGAGTAACATTTTAGATTCGTTTACATATGAGAATGCAACGTAAGCGGTCGACTGGTAATGTCCATTTGCGTATCCTTGGCAAGGGAGGTCTCGTGTACTGACCTTCGCACACTGTACCTTCGCCGAGAAACGTTTGTGCGTCGCAAGCAGCAAGTTGCCGGCAATCATTGCCCACCTTGCTGGGTCCTCTTAATTTAAACGTTTCTGACGTGCACCTCCTATAGGAATGCAATGTCGTCCTGCGTTGTAGATCGCAGTCTAGATGATGTGGTGAGGGTCTAGGACAACTCGTCGACGGTCAACTCGTCGGCGGTTCATTCGTCCAATAGGCCGATTCGTCATAGGGCAATTCGTCGCAGGAACACTCGTCGCAGACGCTAACTGGACGCCGCCTTTTTACAAGCCTAAATATTTTTTTTTCCTGACATTTTAAAACAAACACTGCGCTTTAGTAATCCCTAGAATCCTGCAGGGTAATCGATCCCTAGTGTGCCCTTCCTTGTTGAAAATAACAACTTGCCACTTTCAAGGTGCAGTGCGTAAATTGTTTTTTTTGGGGGTGTGTCGGGGGGGGGGGGGACATGACCGAGGTGGCTGGGATGGTCATGACCCGGGGACGGAGGGCTGAAGCCCCATAACCCTCCTCCCTGGCTACGCCAATGCAGTGAGGGACGGTCACTACGTCGCGCAAGTAACACTGGGGCACGTATTAACCGACCCTGTCCACCCGTTCAAGCCGCTTCGCGGCGACAGTCTGGGACGACTTGTTACAAAAAGTAATAAAGGAAATTAACAAAAGGACAATCTCGAGATGACACATTAATCAAATTGTCTCAAGGGTCTTTCATGTCTTCGCCCTCTCAAGATTTTTTATTTTTTTTTTATTCAGTCTTGTGGCCTAACGAGGGCACTGCGCTCAGTCCAGACATAGAGTATCGCGTTCCTTTTCCTTCTGCCGCCAACTCCGAATTGGCGGAGAAGACGGTCAAGCGGTCACGTGCACCGAGCTGGATCCGACCTTTGTGCGGGAAATTTCTATCTTGCTGGGACCTCCTCTCCCCTCTCCCCCTCATACAGCATTTTGTCAAGGGCGCCCCCCCCCCCCCCCAAAAAAAAAAATCCTGGCTACATGCCTGCGCTGCAGTGAAAGAAATTTATAGTGGTCAGCGTGCTGAACAACAAAAACAACCTCCTTTCGTCCGCCACTTTGACTGACCAGCGCACTCCCTATAGTTCGCTGGAGTCGCAAATAGTTGAGCTGCTCGGTGAGGGCGGCCCCCGCTGTGGCCTTGCGCATCGGAGGTAGTCCCTAGAGTAAGTTGTAAGCAGGAACGGCGTCAAGAGCTCCAAGTGTTGATACCGCAGATAAAGTAGTTCATACCTCAGCGCTGCTCCTGCTTGCACCGGAACCTCTCGTCCTTGTGGTCCAACCATGATAGAAGTAGCGGTATTGTCTTGAAACCAGTTGGAAACGATCTTGCTCACCATGGCGTGTGCAGTATTGTTCCCTCTGTTCTAGAATGGCGAGGCCCAGAACTCTCAGTGCTTTCTTGCATCCTGTAACTTCTTGCAGAGCATTAAAGACAGGGGTTAAGATCTTCATGCTCATCAGAAAGGCCTCCGCATGCGAAACACAGGCCAGATAATGCGATTACAAAGTTCGGCTCACGCCGGAAACGCAGGTTCAACTTTGAGATGTGACACAACATGGTGCCATCTTAGCGTAGGACTTGATGTACATTAGCATGAATGTTGGCACATCAGCTTAGTTCTGAGAATAATTAAAGTCGACGCACCCAAGTCACATTTATGTAAACGTGGCAAACCTGAACGAGATAAACGGGAATTGAAGGTAACAATACTAGGCAGGAGACTGAGGGAGAGGGGGAAATGCGACAGCGTAGGGACATCAGAATGCCGAGCTTTGGTTAGAATTAGGGTGCCTTCATGTGCGCTTTGCTTAGGGTGGAGACATGTGGCCATTTTGTCCCACACTTTTATTTTTCTTTTTTGTTCAGAAGCGCGTGAAAGAGCGTGTCCCTGCACGCGTTTGTGGCGCTGACTGTGCTTTGGCGACATTTTGTTTTCGTCAATATCTTTGTATTTTACCCGTAAGCGAGTGCTGTCGGCATCGGGTACTACAAAGGCTGGCATCACCCTAAACAGAAGGACATTGATGCACCCTAGTTGGAATGATTGGTGAGTAGATCTAAACCTAGCTGCCTTTGTCTTCATAGGCCCGTAGCTCTCAAGTTTTGAGCAGCGCTCCAGGCGAGCAAAATAGAAGATTTGGCTCGCGTTTCGAACATGCATCAATACGCTTCCCCACTATACTTCGTCTCACCTTAGTATGGACTATTGTTAGCCGCGCGTGCTAAAAGCGCGAGCTAGTCGCTTTGAATGAAGCCACGGCGGCTGCACGAGCGCTCGTGCAGCAAGTGCTCTAGTCAAGGCAGTCAAGGCTGGCCGCTCGCGCTAGCTCAGCCTTCCCGGTTAGTCCATGCTAGGGTGAGACGAAGTATAGAGTTTGTTTTCTACTCCGTTCCATTCTAAGTGCCAGCGTAGCAGAGGCTACGAGAGCGAGCTGCGAGCTTTCAGCGTCCCCGCCAAGCACGCGGGCTCGTGCAGTGCGAGCATCGTTCAGGAGGACGCGCTTTTGCGAGTAGCTTTGGCTTCGCTGTCACGTAAAGTGAAATATACGTGCTCGCGGAAGCTGTGAAAGAAAGGAAAGACTAGGGTGCCTTCATGTGCGCTTTGCTTAGGGTGGTGGCATCTCGCCATTTTGTCCCACACATCGTGTCCCTGCACGTGTTTGTGGCGCTGACTGTGCTATGGCGACATTTTGTTTTCGTCGATTTCTTTGTATTTTTCACGTGAGCGCGTGCTGTCGGCATCGGGTACTACAAAGGATGGCATCACCCTAAACAGAAGGACATTGAGGCACCCTAGGAAAGACGAAAGGAATGTTTAATGGGACGCTGCGGCCGCAAGCTGCATAATTCTGTTCTTTTTTTTTTTACTTTTTTTAGACGTTTTGTTACAGCACATCTACAGATGCTGACAGCGGCTTGTATTCGAACGTGGCACGTGCAAAATCGAACGTTACAGCGCCACACGGATGATGCAGCCAGCATAACCTGGTCGCCTCTTGCATAAATCTTCCGGGCGCGCTCGCGCCTCCTGCCCCAGAGCAACGGGTCTATAGACGAGTTGCTCTGGGGCAGGGGGCGCGAGCGCGTCCGGAAGATTTACGCAAGACGCGACCAGGTTATGCTGGCTGCATCATCGGTGTGGTGCTGTAACGTTCGATTTTGCACGTGCCACGTTCGAATACAAGCAGCTGTCAGCATCTGTAGATGTGCGGTAACAAAACGACTATAAAAAAAGAACAGAATTATGCAGCTTGCGGCCGCAGCTTCCCATTAAACATTCCTTTCATCTTTGCTTTCTTTCACAGCTTCTGCGAGCGCGTATATTTCACTTTACGTGACAGCGGAGCCAAAGCTACTCGCAAACGCGCGTCCTCCTGAACGGTGCTCGCACTGCACGAGCCCGCGTGCTTGGCAGGGACGCTAAAAGCTCGCAGCACGCTCTTGTAGCCTCTGCTACGCTGGCAGAATAGAACGGAGTAGAAAAACCTCTAGTGGGGAAGCGTATTGATGCATGTTCGAAACGCGAGCCAAATATTCTATTTTGCTCGCCTGGAGCGCTGCTCAAGACTTGAGAGCTACGGGCCTATTGCACTCGTCAAACAAGTTAGAACGCGGAACACCAGCATCTGGCGTTTTGCTCTTGCATCAGCATGTATTCGACACATGTAGTGTAGACCAAGGCACCTGGCGTTAGGTCCACTCACTAATCATTCCAACCAGAGCTCAGCGTCCTGACGTCCTCGTACACTCTTGTCTCTTCCTCTATCTCAGTTGCTTGGCACATTTGACATACTGAAACCCGTGACAGGTAAAGGACAGACACAACTTCGCTATTCAGCAAATCGCCCCAGGCCACAAGTATACTAGTAGCACTAGGGTGCCTTCATGTGCGCTTTGCTTAGGGTGGAGACATTTGGCCATTTTGTCCCACACTTTTATTTTTATTTTTTGTTGAGAAGCACGTGAAAGAGCGTGTCCCTGCACGCGCGTGTGGCGTTGACTGTGCTATGGCGACATTTTGTTTTCGTCGATTTCTTTGTATTTTACCCGTGGGCGCGTGCTGTCGGCATCGGGTACTACAAAGGGTGGCATCACCCTAAACAGAAGGACATTGAGGCACCCTAAGTAGCACCTTCTCTTGGCAAATAGCACGCGCTCGCCGGACGGATTCTTTCACCCAGTCTCAGCTGAGACGCTGTTCTATACTTCGTTTCACTTTATCTGCGAGCGAAGCCAAAGCTAGAAGCGCGAGACCAGCGCTTTTTGCATTTCTCCCCAGCTCGCGCGCTCGATCAAAGCCTGAACGCACGGAGCTTCCGTGCTCGCGCTTCCAGTTTTGCCTTCGCTCGCACATAAGGTGAAACGAAGTATAGAACAGCGTCTCAGCTGAGACTGGGTGAAAGAAAGCACTGCAAAGGCTGAGGCGCGCGAGCGTCTTGAGACGCAGTTTGAGTCCCGCTCAGCTCGTGCGCTGGCTTTGGCAGTGCTTTCTTTCACCCAGTCTCAGCTGAGACGCTGCTTCTAGCTAGGGTGCCTTCATGTGCGCTTTGCTTGGGGTGATGACATCTGTCCATTTTGTTCCAAACGCTTATTTTTATTTTTTTTTTCTCAAGCGCGTGAAAGGGCGTGTCCCTGCACGCGCTCGTGGCGCTGACTGTGCTACGGCGACATTTTGTTTCTTGCGATGTCTTTGTATTTTCTCTGTGAGCGCGCGCTGTCGGCATCGGGTACTACAAACGATGGCATCACCGTAAACAGAAGGACATTGAGGCACTCTACTTCTAGCAAGCCGGCCCTGGAGCCCGTACAGCGCTCGCCGAGCGGCCGCGTTTTCAGACCACGCTAGTCGTAGAGGGAGCTCGCGCTGCCACTTCGATGCATGCTCTGAAGCGCGCGCCCGGAGCAGTAGAGGGTAGGGATGTCGCGAACCACCCTAGGTTCGATTTCGAAAGGTTTCGATATTTGCGAAGCGAACTGAAGTTCGATTTCGAAAAATTTCTATATTTTCGTACAGACCGAGGTTCGACTTCGAACAATTCGCAACTTTCGAATTCGAAAAGTTCGAAGCTTTCACGGTTTCTAAAATTTCGGGTTCGAATATTTCGAATATTTTTTTACTTGAGGTTCGAAAAATTCGAAGATTTCGAAGTTTCCAAACTTGAAATTCGAGATATTCGAAAATTCTGAATTTTTAAAGATCTGAAGTTCGAAAAGTTCGAAGATTTCGAAATTCTTTGGAAATAAAATTCGAAAACTTCGAATTTTTATAGACATGAAGTTCGAACAATTCGAAGATTTCGAATTTCTTTCTGCATAAAGGTCGAAAAGTTCGAAAGTTTCGATTCTCTTTTAACGCGGAATTCAAAAAAAAAAAGAAAAAAAAAAACTTTGAAGATTTTGAATTTTTTTCAAGTCCAAGTTTTGAAAGTTCCAAGTCCAGTTTTCAAGTTCCTTCACAGTTTCAGTTTAAAATAACGTTTTCACGACTCACTCGTTTTCACGAAATCAAGTTTAAAAAAGTTAAGGTGTGATACCTAGGCTCTGCGAAGTTGGTCAGGCAATTAAATGAGACGACAAGTGTCCCGGATGTGCTGGAATATTTGCCAGTGCAGAGTGACGTGTGACCATAGATCAGTAATTGTGACCGCCAGCCCGGGGGGGGGGGGGGTTGTTCTTTAACGTGCATCACGCAGTAGTGATCACACGAACACACTGTTTTACGATACTCATACAGTTCGAAATGGCCAGGAGCGGGCAGGAGGTTGAGGCTCAGAAAAACCTTGAAGCAACCTGGCAAACTACATTCCCACCCCTTGCACGCTGGTAGTAATCCAATCGAACGCCACCCGAGTGACGCTGGCATATAGTAAGTTAAGTTTGTAATTTTCCTGGAGGTTTATTTTCTGGGACGGAGGAATCGCCTCGCAAAAAGCACAGAAGCCGACACAACTCGAGGTCGAGGAGCGTTCTACCATACAAGTGGCGTCGGAAGAGGAAAAACGGGGGAGGGAAGAGGGGGGAAGGGGGGAAGGGGGGGGGCCTCAGCCCCCCCCCTTCCCCCCTTCCAGATATTTCGGACTGTTAAAGAAAACAATACGGGGAAAGAGGGCGTGGTCGAGCTTATTTTAATCTGAAATTATTTATGCCTATGTATAGCTACTGTCGCTCTTCACTGCATAAAAGATCGCGTAGATGGTCATTGTTAGAAACTCGTTGTCAGAAGGCACTACTCGTCACATGCTTAGTGGTTCGGAAGTTCAAAGCTATGTCTTTACGACCTAAGTAACTGTGCCAATGGTAAAAACAAAAAAAAAAAACCATTAATAAATGCGGGGATAAAAAGCTGGAGAAAGAAAAAACTATCAAGAACTCGCCGGACACATGTGTTGTATTCTTGCATATTCAGAGGTTCAGAACTTCGAAACAACTTTCTCCTACCAAAATGTGTACAGGCTACAAGAAACACGTCCAGGAACGTGAAGCGAAAAAAAAAATGTTTTCTTTTAATGACGTGCAGAACTTGAACAATATTAGAAATCTTCTCCCATGAGTCAATTTATTCCTTAACGTGAAAAAAACAATTAATACATTATTTTGTATTCTGCAGATGGCAATGATATGTACTGTCTGTGGTGTTAATTTAAATGCGATACCTCAAACAACCTAGACGAAAATAAATACCAAGTTTAGGGCATAATTGCATGTAGATACATGTTTGGACATTTCTTCGAAACTCACCTTGCATAACAATAGTCATATCTTAAGACGACACTTATCTAGGCTATACATAGACCATTCTTAAAAAGTTTAACATCTCTACCATAAATAGCTTCGGCTACATCGCGCTTCAAATCTGACATAAACGATAATAGTCAAAAACCCGTCGTCCTTCCTCGCTTCTTCGGGAATTTATTTCTTTAAAACTAAGCATGCCAGAACATTGAAATAAACGGCTTTGTCTTTCGTAAAGAACGGAGCACCGCATGTAACAGTTCGAGAAAAAAAATTACGAATGTACCTCACTACTTGAATTCAAATGAAACCGTCCGCCGGTGTTTCGAAGTTAGACGAACGTCGAACTTTTACCCTAAAAGTTAGAAGTTCGTCGAACTTCTGACTTTTCAGGAATCGAAAGTTCGAAACTTTTCGAATTCTATTGATAAATAAGTTCGAAACTTCGAAAATTATCGATTTCCTCAGCATAGGAAATTCGAAAGTTCGAACAGCTTCGAACTTTTTAGTGCAAGAAATTGGAAAGTTCGAAAATCATCGAATTGTTTGGTCAGTCAAGTTCGGAAGTTCGACAAGCATAGAATTATGCAGTGTGATAAGTTCGAAAAGGATCGAATTTTTTAGCGTGATAAGTTCGACGGTTCGAAAAGCGTCGAACTTCTTGGCTTAACAAGTTCGAAAATTCGACTTCCATCGAATTTTACGATATAGAAAATTCGAAATCTTTCGAACCGTCCGAATCGCTTGATTCGATCATCGAAACTTCGAATCGAAAAAAGTTCGCGGCATCCCTAGTAGAGGGTCTCTGAAAACGCTCCAACCGATCCGCGGGAAATTGGCGAAGAGCGTCGAGCGAGCCGCATAAGTTCTCTGCGCTGCCTTTTTCGGAGGAGTTTAATCTGAAGTCACTCGCAACATTTCAGTTTCAATATTTGTGTTGGCGATGTTGTGGCAGTCACGAAAGTGACTGTGCCAGTCAGTGGCGTCACGAGGGCCAGCGGCACCCTGGGCGGTAGCCCGCCTCGACACCCCACCCGCTCTCGCGTGTATCGCCGCGACACCCCCCCCCCCCCTCCCCCCCCCCCGCCCCTTCTTGTGACGCCACTGGTGCCAGTGCCACTTCGCAATAGAAAGTTCCGTGGATATCTCAGGGATGCGGTGCTGTTACAAGCGCCGTTACGAGCATCGAAGCTAGGCGATGCGATACAAGGCGGTGCCGTCGCTCAATCACGAAGACGAGTCCGAGTGCGAAACAAGCGCTCGCTATTTCCCAGGGAAAGGGGCGATAGGTAAAAGCATAGCTTAGCAAGCCCACGGCAACAGTGGAACACTTCGTTCTGAACAAAGAAAAGAGTTGTGCTTACCGGACGTTTCAACTTTCCCTAGCCCTCCCGCTGTCAGCCAACGGTCACTGACTAGACGCGGCGTCTCCCAGACACCGTTTGACACTCTTGAACAAAGTACTAGTAAGAAACACCCATAACTGAGGTTGTTAAAAGTAAAAAATAAGCGCAAACCGGAGCAACCACCGACAACGTACCGCCGCCGCCACTCCGAACGCAAAGCTATGGACTCTCGTCAAAAAGAAGACTTGAGCGGGGAGATTTTGGACGGTAGCTAGCGCCGCCTGCCCCACGCACCCTGTTTCGGTTTCGGTTTTAAAAACCGAAAAAGATAAAATCACTTTATCGGATGCAAATAATACTTAAAACCACTAAAATCATCAGAACCTTAATTTGAAAGGCAGATTGGAGATTCTGCGGTCTCTTGTTTTACTACAAAATTGGTCTTTTTTTTTTGCAAATGATTCCGTATTTTTGAGTTTAATCATTTTTGCACGTGATTAAATATAAAGATCGGCGACTTGAATTCAGAGTATGATTGAAGTTGTTTGTGTGCCTAAATTTTGTCACTTTAGCTGCTGATATTTGACGCACATTTTACGCCATATCGAAATAAAAGGGCACAGCGAGATTGGTGCGTTTTCCACCCATCGTAGATAACACGCCAGCTCGTGGTCCTTTTTAAGCATTGCACGGCGATCCGGTACGCGAACAGTTAGAAAGCAGTCTGCCAGTGCTGTAGCCAGGAAATGTTTTTAGGGAATGTTTTTCTTTGCTCAAACTACTCGAACATAAAGAATAAACAAAAAGATTTAAGAATGAGGAAAAGAAATCGCACAAACACAATTTTGGTTACTATTTTTTGTTTCTCAGATGACGAAAATTCAACCTGTTTGATTTCGTTCGTCCGATCTTTAAAGAAGGGAACTTTAATGTGGAACAACGAAAACACGCAATCATAAAATATAATAATGGGCTTTGAACAAAGAAGTCCAGACAGGCTCACAAAATATTCCGGTGCGTTCACTTCTCTGCGGAACACTCGGGTATCCAATGACTGAAAACTACGTAAGAGTGCCAAAGAATAGCGATGTTTAGAATACGATTACACATAAAAACTGCAATGCGCACCGACCGGGACAACGAGCAAGTGAAACGTCATGTTCATTGTTCCTGCGCACATTTTTCAGAAATGATCGTGCTATGGTCATGTTTCGGGTTCTTTCCGTTCTTCGTTGTCGTTTTACGAGAAAGTGGCAGAGAAAAGTACCAGTTTCTATCGTTTTTGGGGGTCTAAACATTTAGTGGAAGCCGCCGTCGGTCGATAGAAAGAAGCGAGAGGACCCTTTCGGGGCTGTCTTGGATGTTTCCGTGAATGTTCGGAAGCGCAACCCCTATGCTCCGTTCATCCTTAGCTGATACTAGAAGCTCGGTCTTCAGTGCAAGCTTTCTGCCCTTGGTGACACAAGTCTGAAAGCGCAGGCGCGCGCAAACAAAGCACAGCGGCAGCCAGCGAGCTTCTGGTCTGAGCTTAGAACGGAGTAGCAAGCGCTCCTGGGACGTTGAAGTATGAAGGACGAAGAGGTATGGCTTCCGTCTTCGGAGTCTCGAGAACGAACGTTTCGCCTCAGCGGTGCTAACGGGCATGGTGGCCAGGATTTGCAGCAGGTGGTTTACATTAGAATACAAGACCTGGGGACCAAGGCAAGTTGTCTCTACCGCTGAGACGCGCTAAGCGGTGCGGTCCCTTCACATCTGTGTCCAAACCAGAACTTCCTCAGACAGTTTGTTTAATGAAACGAATGCTCCACAAAGGCTGGTGATTTGCCCAAAACCGAGGATTGCGACATTGAATCCGACGTCGTTGGCCATGACATCGCTCTCGCTTAGGGCGGACGATGCTGCCTGACGTTAATGTGTAGGGTGACCATATCCCTCAAGGTAGAAAACGGGACATCCCAGCGCCGGCGGGGATTGTACTAAAGATTGAGATTGGGAGAAAAACAATTGATGAAATAACTGCTGTTAATTCAAAACGTCACCATATTGCACTACATTTTTCTCTCAGGGTAAATAACCCCCGCCTACGTTCACGCCGCTTCTCGGGGACAGTATCCACCGTACACGCCTCTTCACTGCGTCCAGCCGGCAACCCAAGCTAACCCAAGCGTCCGGAAAGGGAGTCCCATACCATGTAGTTCAGCGAAATTTCGTCGACAACATTCGCCTTTTTTTTTTCAGTGTTGATTGTAAAAAAGAATAGAAAATATAGCCAAATGCATGACAAAAAAAAAAAAACGCTTAACAAAGAAATGATTGAGAAAAAAAAAAGCATTCTCTGTGGCTTGAACCTGGGTCCGCTGCGTATGAAGCAGGCACCTTTCCTAAGCTACGCTACTTTTTTTTCTTTATTGCAAACTGAAACTCGTTGTAACCATTTCCGGTTGAGGTGCCCGGGCTTGTGCGTATAGCTTAACTCATATTTTAAAGTACCTTCGGTTATTTTTGTAAAATATACTTGTAACGAGAAAGCATAGTTTCGGTTTGCTTCAACTCGCTTGGTGCCGATTTCGAAACTATGCACACCTGCGAAAACGGGACATGATTCTTTATTGGGACAAAAAGACGGGACGGCAGAAGCGGACCTCAAAAACGGGACTGTCCCGGCCAAAACGGGACGTCTGGTCACCCTATGAATGTACCGACTCTGTTGGATACGTTGATGACACGCTTGAAGTTGTAGGTCAATTATTATTCTTGAAAAAAGCGTCAAGCGACAGCTTTGGAGTGCTCTAATTTTTGAGAGTCTATATACGTAAAGGAACTTTCACGACTCACGTGTTGAACGCAAGATTATAAACATCACCCCCTGCAGCGATTAAAGAAGTAAACTAGGTACGCTTTGAAACCAAAAGAATTATGAGCATTCCAAAGTTGCTTCCACGGTGCTTATGCTGCCGCTTTTCTCTCCCGCTTTTTTTTTTGCGTTTTGGGTGATGTATTACTGAAACTAAAGGAGTACAGGCGAATAACCCCAAAAAACAAATAAAAAACAGAACGAAAAACAAAAAGCTAAGCTGTTTGTTATTTTGTCGTTTTGTTTGTGGGGTTGTAGGGTTTGCAAAGTCAGAGTATTGCTATTTTGAAATTTTGTTTCGCTGCCCTGATAGTAGCGTGGAGTCCTTGAGACTCAAAGAGTAGGGGAACTTTAGTCAAGCCGCCTGCATTTTCCGAGGCGAGGCCAGCGTCCTTCGAGGTCAGGATTTCGCGGCATATGTGACGTCAGGAGCGGAGTCATTCGCATAGAGATCAGTGTTCACCTGCGAGCCTGAAGAAAAGCTTCGGTTATTACGGGTCGGGTTTGGTAAGAGCTCTTCGGAGAGCCGGAGCCGGAATTGTATTTCTCACGCTCACGCAGTCCACGGACAGTGTCGTCATCTTCGTTTTGCTTTGGAATGTTGTGGGTCCGGCCCCTCGCCGTAGTGGGTTGTCGAACAGAAAGAGAAGCACATAGGACTTTTAATGTCTTCACAAAAAAAAAAAAAAAAAAAACTGGCAATGGAAAAGGGGAAGAGGAAAACCATGAAATTTCGGGGGTGTTTCGACCAGCGAGGCGCTGTTTCGACCCTTGACCAGCGCGCCCCGACGAGCTGCCACTTTGCGCATGCGCATCTTCGTGGCAACCGCGTCGTAACAGTTGCTTCGTCTTTACACGTACCGTACGTCGGCTTCCCAGTCGGTAACTTTTCGTTCTCGTGGTTTGGACACGCATCGAAACAACGATTCGGGGCAGTGGTTACCAGTTCGAAAACAAACAAATGTTGGGGGATGACGAGTGCAGACCAGCATTTATTTTCTCCAAAATCTCACACAAATCACACTATCGCGTTTATCGAAGCTAGCTGCTTGGCAGATTTGCCGGACTCGTGCCCAGCGACTCTGGTGATTCCGCCGGAATGCTTCGATGAAATCGATATTCCACAGCGACCGCTTTCTGACAGAAGGCCAGTCTGTTATCATCATACATAGTAGGCTTTCACCACGCCGATTCAAGAAACTGACAGCGAAGAGAGCGGACGAAGCCTAATTACGCAATGTACGCGTTTAAAATTGTAGCGCAATTCACAGAACCTTTACAAACAATACAAACTTCAGTCCAACTTCCATCGCGTACCGCTACTATCGTTTATCTAGCCGAGACACTCCAGATGAAAATTTCTGGTCGGCTAATGGTTCAAATGTTTCACTGGGTCCACCGTTCTCGTACATTCGATGGCGCTTGTTTCGATCGGAGCGGCGGCCAATGCGTACGACTAGCACATAATAAAATATAGCACACACATTAGGTCATACCTAATTCTAATGAACTCTACCTTTGGCGCGTCATGGAGCTTCCCGCTTTTGCCGGCACCTCACCACCACCACCGGCTGTTAGGCCTATGGGCCCGAGCTCGTTAGACAGATATAGGCCTAACGGCGGTAGCACATCCTCGGAGCAGTCCACGTCCACGCGCACAATCGCCCAGTCGAGCGCACGAATGTTAAATACGCACACCAGCACGGGAAAACGTGGACTGCAGACGACACGCGGCAAGAACGGCAGGTTCAGATCGCAGAAATGGGCGCCTCGAGCATCACACTGGCCCCAGCTGCCCCGAATTCCCGAATGGGGGAATGGGGCTCTCGCGCGTGGGCTTCTAGGTAGTCAGCGTCGTCGGGCAGCGCTTTCCGCGCTCGTCAACGACGCGAATAGAGCATTCTTGGCGGCGGCATGCAATGTTCGCGCTCGTCGCTACGAGTGCACAAAAATTGAGAAAGCTACCACGCGCCACCGAACCTCCCATGCGCCACCGACCTGTACGCACCCGAACTAAATTTTTACTCATGCACAAATCAAGAGGGGGTCAAAACATCCCGACAGACCCCCCCCCCCCCCCCCCCCCCTTAATCCACCACTGGGCCCCGCCAACGGCTCGCTTATCCTTTTGAGATTACGTGAAAGCTTTTTTGAGAGGCCGTTGGCTGTGTTTTTCTTGAAAAACCCAGGGAGATGCAGACGCGCGTTTTTTGGCCCCGTTCAGAGGGCAAATCCATTTCACGAAACTCGTTTCGCGAGTCAAGATGCGCCAGAAAAATGCATCGCTTGAGAAGGGCCATAAAACAACACACAATGGTTACACTACACTCGCGTCTCTCTGAAAAGAACTGGATTGTCTTCTGCTTCCCCATATTACCCTCAACTTTTGGGTATTCGCCAGATTGAGCGAAAAGTTCGTATTTTGTGATTGGTTTTTCACTGGTGTAATATTTGGTGTTCGCGGGCGTCGGGATTTTGAACAAAAACCAGCCCCAAAACGCTTTGGACCCATTATAATGACCTCTCCCACGACGGGAAACCCGTTGGTGCCAGAGCCGGGACTGGGTGGGACGGGGGAAACGCCGGCTGCGTCAATGGCGGCCGATCTCCCGCAGACGGGTGGACGGATGAGAGTATTTTCAACTCCCATTTCGTCTTGCGGAGTGGCGTCATACAAGAACTCCAGTTTAATATGGGAGTACAATCAGGTGATGTCGCTTTTATACCCCGTCCATTAGCGACCAGAGTAAAGTGGTGGTTTCTAGTTTTTTTACTCCCATGAACGGGAGTGAATGCTTTAGGCTTGGGAGTTTAATCGGCATCTCATTCTTTAAAACTCCCATCCGGGCTACTTTTCGTTTACAGTGTACGTTAGCAATGTCCAGCAGACCGCGTTCGGAAAGGAAGCTTTGGCGCTTCATGGAATGAGTGATATAATTTATAGATTCCATGTCTCGCCAGCTTAATCTCGTTAGTAGAAATCTCCCTCCTTGAGAACAGCGGGGATTCATCGTGCAGGTGCCTTAATAGCCATGTGCAACACTGCACTCGTACTTCGCAAAAGGGTGTACTCGCAATGCGTAAACTTCGTTCTTTTCTTTCATTTTTCTACTTCGAATACGTAAATCCGTTTTATTATTAATTTGAGTGGAGCAGAAGCTACAAGAGCGAGTGCCGGCCTTTCAGCGTCCTTGCCCAGCACGCGCGCTCGTGCAGTGCAAGTACCGTTTAGAGCAACATGCTGTTGCTTATACCACTTATACCTTCGGCTTCACTCGCACAGGGGGTGTGCCAACTCTTTTGTGTTTATTATTCTCGCCATCGTTTTTACTACCTCTAAAACCATGCTCCCTTTCACTCTTTTGGTGTTAATGTTCAGTTGTTTTGTCTGACTAGTACAATAAAGGTCCACTTGTGGGGCTACGCAAGTGAATTTTTCGAACGTTCTCGAAACGCTATTACGCTGAAGAGAAACGGTCTACTAAAACGCGTTTTTGGACCTCCGCTTTCCAGTCCGGCGAAGCGGGCCGCGCATGCGCAGTTTGGCACCCTCAGAGCGGAGCGGAAAATTGAAACGGTCTACTAAAACTCTCTAATAAGGCGCGCCCTGTCTCTCTTTAGGGAACTATGAAAGCGGTTTGGAAGTTTTAGTTGACGATTGAGATGGGCGTCAGACACGTGTCGAATACTGTTGAAAAAGTTCTAGATCGAACAGAGGTTTGGGTGCCGCACATATCAATTAAACGGTGTGGTAATAATCGCGCCCGGAACGATGCCGGAAACCACCCGAAGACGGTGGTAGAAAAGTGCGCCGCGTGACGTCAAAGCTCGACATCAGGTTATCGGTTGAAACGAATGACGGGCTCTTGGCGTTGGGGCGGCGTTGTCGAGTCGGCCGGAAAGTCGCGAGAATAGCCTGCTCTGGATGGTACGTTTACACCTGTGAAGAAATCCGCTGCTGCGGGAGTGAATTCGCTCCCGGCGGCGGGGGCGACGAGCGGGTTGTGTTTACAGTTTGCATTTCTTTCTGTATTGGTGCTTTCAAGCACTATGTTTTACTTGTGTTTAACAAGTGTGATGCAACCATCTTTTATTTATTTAAACCCCAATACTGTAATGCCCCTTGGGCTATGTAGCTACCGTGTAAATAAATAAATATTCCCTTTCGAGGGGCGGCGGCGGTGCCGGCTGCGGCAGTTGTTCTCGTAACGTCCCCACAAATATGACAAGAACGCACGAGAGTTCCCACCTAGGCTGTCTCTCCCGGCCCCGGGCGTTGCTGATCCGAGAAGAATGCGTACTCGTGACGTAGGCAGTGTTGCGCTGCGCAAGAATGTCACTTCCGGTCAGCGAAACACCTCGTTCGACGGCAGAAATCCCGTCTTCTGCCCAGCGTTTCGCCCCAGAGGCAAACGCTGGGCGGATTCGCTAGCGGATCCGCAAGTGTAAACGTACACATCGCGACACTGTTAGCGCGAACACGGCGTCGACGCCTTTTCGCATTTAATTAGGAATAAGTATTAGTGGGCACACAATTTTACCTCATATATTGCAGCCCTAAATGAGCTTTTTCTATAACAATAATATATTTGATGACAACCTTTTGGTTTTAAGAGAAAAACACAGAAAACTGGCGATCGCTTGTTCGCGCTAACAGTGTCGCGCTCTGTACCATGAGGCAGCGACGGCGGCGACTGAGGTGGTCGGTAGCCACAACAATATTTGTCATGAATTGGTAAGAATAGGGCTAAAGTAAAGGAACGTCGTTTGCTGAAATTGTTTCAATGGTTTTCGGCGCGATGAGTGACTCTTTGTGATGCGCCAATATACGCCGTTTCACCTTATGTTGTACCGCAGCGAAGGCTAGAAGCGCGAGCTCAAAGCGTTGACAGCTGCCCTTAATGCACGAGAGCTTGTGCCACCGAGATGTGCACTGGAGCAAGGAGCCCGCGCTTGCTGCCTTCCCTTGCGGTACATAATAGGGTGAAGTAGAGTACAGACACAACTATGTTCTTAGCGCTTAAAACCAATAAAAATGAACAAAAAAAATCAAGGTAATATAAAATGTTCGCACACAGCGTTTTTAGGCAGGACAGGGCAACAATACACATCTAATTGCTCTTGAAAGTTGAAACATAGCGAGGCTTACTGACCTGTACCAAGAACAGACGCGGATGTACGGACAGTCGACGCCGTAGCTGCGCTGCCCTGCAAACTGACGAAATCAGTCGCACCAAACCGGGGGCCTGACACAGGAGCTGTCGATGATTGTGGAGCGGCATGTTCAGTCCGAGGAACAAAGATACCTTAACAGTCGAAAAATAGACCGATCCCACCAGACAGTTTCACTCTCCACCGCTGCCGTAATGCATCGAGGAAACTTAAGTCTTTCTTCACGTGCCAAACCCCACTGGAGCTCTGCGCGTATGGAGCACGAGACGGTACGAGCCCTCGCATGCACGGCCGTCATGCCTCCTGTCATAGCCTCCTCTTTACTGACAAAGCCTGGCAGATCGCCACGAGACGCGGCCGCCGAAAGTGAAAAAGTAGAGCGGCAGACATTAGATGAGAAGAGAGGCATGTAACGGGCGCCCTGCTGCGGCGTGACGCCGAAACACACTTGTCCCGAGCGATGGAATGTCCTCTCGCAGTGCTTCTCGTGTTCCTCGGACTACCGCTTCTTTTCTCGTCGGGTGTGAAAACCATGTTTTGGGTCCCCGCCGCTGCAAAAGTTGTGCGCTGAATACCAGGTTTCCCGAGAAATGCTCTTTGCTACCAGATCCTCGCGCTCCAAATCTGCGACCGGGCACTCTATGGCTCCGTCGTAGAACCGCCAGGCTTTGTGAGTATAGACGAGGCTCTGCTCCTGTGAACTTAGGTTATGACGGCGTCAAGCATGCGCCGAACGCTTACTGAGCTCAGACTATAGGGATTTTCACTGGACGCCATATTTGAGGGCGATGTTTAGAGCGCATGCTCAGATAATGAGGTCACATTAGTAGCCTGTTAGTACCGGCCATCTTGATGGTGCGGAATGCACGTTGCAAAAAAAAAAAATTGACCGCATCTCTACGTGGTGAATGATGTTGCTTGGGGCGAAGCTCTGGTGGTGCTTGTCTGCGTTGACGCCGAGCCGCAGCATGCCGAGCCTTTTCATTCATGTCAGTAGGAGAATGAGTGGTTTTCATTTTTTTTTTTTTTTTAAGCAGACAGATGGGATGGCATCTCGGAACCCCCCACTGTTTTTCGTCTTCTTTTTCTTTTTTCATAATTTTTTTCATCTTTTTTTTCAATTTTCTTTTTGCCCTACACGAGCACGTGAGCATGTGCTCACGTGCTCGTGAGCACGTGATCTCACGAGCAGAAGCACGAGCACCCGACGCCGGGCCTACGGCGGACGGCGGACGGACATGGCTAGCCCCTAAAGGTGTATCCACACGACGGACCGGACCGCGGACCGATTGATCACGTGATGCGCGGCCAGCAGACCGCCCGGCTGCAATGAGCATCCACACGGCGGACCAAAAGAGCAGACGACAGAGCGAACGGGCCGGTCTAACCCTCGACCTCACAGCTCCGCCAAACGCATGCAGCGAGCTGCTTTGAGGCTATTTGTAAGGAGCCAAGATGGAGGTTAAACGAAAGAGACGTTTGGCCGCGGTGGCCCTGGCGTTGACTGTTGAGGACGAGGAGGACTTAAATGAACCGAAAAGGGCAATCACACAGAGCGGGGAATCGCTCCACGAGCGCGATGAAGTAAAAAGTTGCATCGTCGCACCATGCCGCCATCGTTGCACAACAAAAGGTTCGTCTTCAGCAGTTGGCGCCAAAAGAAAACGATTCCAATCCAAACAACAAAAGTCAGCTTGTTGCCAGACTTAGCGCTTCAATTATACTAAAAACGCCGCGGTCCGCCGCCAAGGTCCGGGCAAGGAAAGTAGCTTCGCATTTCTCAGAAGCGCGGGCCGCGGACCGCCCGCGGACCTCGAATATCGGTGACGTAAGATCACGTGATGCACGGCCCGCGGACCAAAACAGCAATTTGCGGTTGCTCGCCGTCAGCACGAGCACAGGAGTCGCGCGCACAGCTTAGCCCGCCAGTGATTACTCCTTATTGGAGACGAGCTCGGTCCAGTTGACAGAAGAGAGCGAAATCAGGCGTGTTCCTTGATAAAAGATATGGTTGACAGCTGGCTCGTGCCACGAGCAGCAGTGCGACGCTGCGGTGACACTCTAGGCAAGCACCTGTACCCAGCCCAGAAGTGGGTTTTGTCGACGTCCGCACCATAGCTGCGCTGCCCTGCCTGCCAGTTGAATTGAATTGAGTCACCACCTACATGCGCCGGCGAGGATGACAACGAGGTGCTTTTCGGTGCTGTCAGGGATGACAGTATTGCCGACGTGAAACTCTACGACCGAAATTCTGCGCCGTGATCAACCGACGATTCAATCCAAACAACAAAAGTCAGCTTGTTGTCAGACTTAGCGCTTCAATTATACTAAAAAACGCCGCGGTCCGCCGCCAAGGTCCGGGCAAGGAAAGTAGCTTCGCATTTCTCAGAAGCGCGGGCCGCGGACCGCCCGCGGACCTCGAATATCGGTGACGGGGTTAACGAGATCCCAGTAATACAAGCGCTGTCCGTGGAGCGGCTGCGTCATTTGCGCCCTCTTGCGCAAGACGAATTTGTCACGCCATCCTGCTCCATGCTGCGGAAACTGCGCCACAGCGGATATCTCGCGCCATTACGCACCAAATCGCAAAACGTGCGCCAAAAAAATTGTATTTTGTCTTGGTTTTGGTTTCTATTGACTCGATTGGCAGCAATGAGCGCGTTTAGCTTCGTCGGCTTTGCAATCCTTTGCTCTCTTTATTCTCCCTGTGTATCCCAAGTCGCAAGCGCGCGAAAATACTCTGGGGTCGGATTCCAAGCACTACACCACCTGCGACTGGGTTGTTGTTCTTCAACCATCAGCCGTTAAAGATCGGTGACCAGTTCGCGCTTTCCACTTTCCCTCCCCCTATTGAAAAATCCTGTATAAAATTTATCATGGGTCCTGTATACATATTTATACCAGCCTATTGGATATGGGTCCCATAAATTTATACAGGAGCCATATAAATGTACGGGACCCGTATATTCATACAGGACAAGGAGGTTATAATGGGCAGGAGGTGGCGTCCCTATCCCCAATGCATGGAGCGAAGTGTAACGGAAGTAGGCGTGGCCACGAGCCGCGACTAGCATTTCTTGACCAATGGGAAGCCTAGTGAGTGGGCGCCGCCATTACTTTCGGTGCAAACAACCGCGTTGCGATGACATTTCCGTGGCAACGCGATTGTGTGCACCGAAAGTAATGGCGGCACCCACTGTTATTTGAAACAGCGCTTAACGGGAGACTTTTAAACCGGTAAGGTCGGAATTGGATGAGATTATTATAAACGAACGCCTGGTTGCCCAGCAGAAAGTAAGTGACTAGAGTTGAGACGCTCTAGACGACGCACCGACTGAATCGGTGTCGAACAGGCGAGATTTCGAGCCCAACACTTGCCTGACCAGTAGGACTAGGAAGTCGGCGTGTAGCGGACGCTCTCGACACCGCGCGACCGCGCCTGGAGCGTCGTCTCGAACGAGTCGTCGTAGCGCGGCTTTGGAAAGCGATCGCGAGTCAGTCATCGTAGGCACGAACGCTGAGAAGGGCATCGCGGGTTGAGAAAGCCGTACAAATTCTGCTTCGAGAAGATGTTGGTTTCACTCCGCCGTGATGAGTATTCGGGTTCGCATCGAAACATCTTTTGGTGCGCCGATCGAATCGAAAGCCAGCTGCGACAGCGAGCAGACGAAGCAGACCGCAGGCACGGAGCAGACGTAGCCTAACGACCGAGCGGAGAGCAGACGATGGGAGCATGGTTGAATTTAGTTTGGATGAGAGAGCGTCGGTGCGCGGGGCAGTCTGGGATTGGGTTGTTCTTCCGGCGTCGCTGAGTATGACGTCATGCCGGGTCCTGCCCTATTTAAACGTCCTTGATACAGGACCTGTATAAATCTACGGGACCCATACATTTATACAGGACCCGTATAAATGTGGCCCATATACCGCACCCACTCAACATTCGGAATCTGTATCAGTGCGAGACGTCCATATGTGTAGATGAATAGACCATTTGCTATATCCCCCAAGTGCCCCGGCCCGCTCTAAAAGAATCATGGGAACGGTGTGCCTTCAGATCCTTAGTGATCGGTAATTTCAACCCTATTCTTGGTTACACAGGTTTTGAGCGTAATTCGGAGTCACCCTGAACAAGCACCTGATATGCCCAATGACCTGTCATGTCGCTTTTAAAATTTCTCCTTTATGTCAGCGTTTTTGATACTGTGCATGAGGTCCACCCTTCAACCTGGATGGGCTGCAGAAATCTCTTACATTATTATCATGCTGATATTAAGTTAGAAACGATAAAAATGCTATAAACACCCCGTGGACTCCGAGCTAAATCCTGTTTTTTGTTTTTGTGAATTATCGGCTTTTTAAGCTATTCCTGCGTAAACAACAATCACGAGAATTATAATATTGTAAGAGATTTCTGCAGCTCAGCCAGGTTGAAAGATGGATTGCATGCGAAGTATAAAAAATGCTGATGTTGACGAGCAATTTTAAAAGTGATATGACAGGTCCTTGGGGTTTATCAGGCGCTTGTTCAGGGTGACCTCGAATTACGCTCTAAAACTGTGTAATTATGGAGTTGGTCAAAAATTAGTGATCACTAGGGAGCTGATGGAACACCGTTCCCATGATTCCTTCAGTGCGGGCCGGGGCGCTTGGGAAGACTGCAAATGGTCGTGTGGATACACCTTAAAGGAGCTGTGCAACGATATTCAATTGGAATGTTTTTCACTTTACACGAGCTTACTGGCACTAGTGGGACTCAAGGATACTCGCATGCAATGCCACTGGCCAAGAAACTCCTTTGTTGCGGTGTAATGTCAAGGACAAAAGCGATCATTTTGATTCAATCTCTCCTTTGCAAAATTCGATGACGTAACGTGGGGATCGCAGTACACCCATATGTCGATATTTGAATGCGGTTCATAGATTGGACCCGAGCATTGCGTGGGCACTCGATTTGGGCTCGTGATAATTGATAGCCCGAGATGCATTCGGGTAGTGGCCCGTGTCCAATCGCTGCAACGACGACAATAGCCGAGCCATAACAATGTCTGGAACTCAGCGCGTGTCCTGTGCTTTTCCAACCCCAGCGCGTGGCTATGATCAACATTGGCGGCATATAATCGGCTCCAGATCACGTGGCCGCTTGTTCTGGCTGCGAGTTGAGGGCGTGAACGCTGCTCGTTTTTCTTTAATTTTTTTTTCTGGGACTTCTATTGCGTGGGGTGAAAAACGAACGCGTGTTTCATAGGTCATTAACGTCAGGGATCCGTTCTAAGCGGTATTTGCGCAAAGTAAAAAAATTGTTGCATAGCCCCTTTAAGGAGCTTCGCCCCTAGAACTGCGGTTGCTCGCCGTCAGCACGAGCACAGGAGTCGCGCGCACAGCTTTGCCCGCCAGTGATTACTCCTTATTGGAGACGAGCTCGGTCCAGTTGATAAAAGAGAGCGAAATCAGGCGTGTTCCTTGATAAAAGATACGGTTTACAGCTGGCTCGTGCCACGAGCAGCAGTGCGACGCTGCGGTGACATTCTAGGCAAGCACCTGTACCCAGCCCAGAAGTGGGTTTTGTCGACGTCCGCACCATAGCTGCGCTGCCCTGCCTGCCAGTTGAATTGAATTGAGTCACCACCTACATGCGCCGGCGAGGATGACAACGAGGTGCTTTTCGGTGCTGTCAGGGATGACAGTATTGCCGACGTGCAACTCTACGACCGAAATTCTGCGCCGTGATCAACCGCCTCGAAACACAGAAAAGTGCATTCCCTCACGTCTTCTGCAAAGACCTGACAAAATTAGTCATTCGTCGAGGAGTACTCTTAAAACAAAACAAAAAAAAAAAAACTTTGGGGCCAGCACTGCAGCAGACCTTTTGGTCACCCCAGGATACAGGATAACCCCACGCCGGGCAGCTGTGCTACAGCAGGAAACTCGCCAGGATTCGTAAGAATTACTACTGGCCCAGGCTTGCGAAGACAGTTCGATCCTACATCCGATCGTGCCATTTGTGCCAGCGACGCAAGAAACCGTTGACAAAGCGGGAAGGAGTCTTACAGCCGATTACCCCTCCGATAACGCCATTCCAGCAGATCCGAAAAGATTTGCTAAAGCACTTTCCATTGTTGACGCTGGTTAACCGTGGGATAATTGTCAGCGCGAAATATCTTACTGGATAGACCGAGACAAAGGCCCCTCCGGATGGGACTCTCTTATGGTGAATTCGGGTGGTCGCCTCTCTCCTCTGACCTCGATTCAGCAGAGCGCCCCCTCCTCGCCGCCAGAGCTACTCGGGATCCTTTTCAGCCGATCACAACTGCTTGCTTCAGAGCTCTCCGAGATTCTCAGACCAGTCACGAAGTTAAAATATCTTGAAATTGGTAATGCATCAAAACAACACGATCTTACAGCGTACGGAGAACGATTGAGCAACATTTACGCTCGCAACGTGACGAAATAACGGTTGTGACGTTAATTTTTTTACGCATCGGCATGTAAGAAAAAAGAACATCAGTCTGCGAATTGATTTTTACAGAACGGAACGAAAGCCAACGCTTGGAAACAGTTGTCAGCTCATAGCGTTTTCGACAGTGAACGCGCTGCGATAGCGGTCATGCGTACGGCAGAGCAGGCAAATATAAAATGGATAATAAACATAATTTTTCTCATGGGCCAATATCGTGCAAGCATCGCAATGTGACACAAATCACAGTGCATTATATTCGGCTCTCCCTTTATTTCACAACACAAAGCTCTGAAAGCATTCTTACCGAACCTGGAAATTTCTTCACCCGACCACAAAACCCGGTAAAACAGCGGCGAGCTCTGCGAGCTGTTTCGTCGTCGGTTAGGCTTAGCGGATTCACAGCCGTGAGATGAACGATCTCGTGAAGCACTGGGAATAATTCACTCGTCGACTTTTCCTGTTACGGTCGCAAACAAATGTCGTCCCGTCCGTTGTAATCCTCGCACCGTCGAATGCACAAGCACTTTGTAGAACCACGTATCCATCGCCGTCTCGCCGGACCCCGCACACCACCACAGACCACTGCCGGCCATCGTCAACAAAACCACGTGATCACCGTCCAAGTACCACGTGACGCCTGCGCCGCTCCGCACTCCGACGGCTACAGACGCAGTGCCAGAGAGCGCTCTGAGAGGGAGAGGCGCCCTCGGAATCAACCACCCGATCAGGCCACAGCACTCTCTTTCAACCACCCGATTTCGCGCGCTCTGGAAAGAGCGCTCGAGAGCGCGCTGAAAGAACCACGCGAATTCGCCATTATACTTCGTTTCACCTTATGTTGTACCGCAGCGAAGGCTAGAAGCGCGAGCTCATAGCGTTGGCAGCTGCTCTTAAGTCACGAGAGCTTGTGCCGCCGAGATGTGCCCAGAGCAAGGAGCTCGCGCTTGTAGCCTTTCTTGCGGTACATCATAAGGTGAAACAGAGTATAGTAATCGCCAAGTTCTTCGTCTAGTCCATCGTTCTCCGGCGCGGCCAGCAGGAGGTGCTGATTACAGACCAAGGATCCTCGTTTATGGCGCAACTTACTCAAGAGGTTTTTCGGCTTAGACAAACAAGCCATCGTCGGACCACTGCATACCATCAGGCATCCGCAGACCAACGGGTTCGCAAAAAAGTTCACAACAACGATCGTTGACATGATTTCTATCTACGCTGACGTAGAGAACAAGACCTGGAACGAAGTGCCACCTTACGTCAAGTTTGCCTACAACAGGGCTGTGCAAGAGACCACTAGACTGACGCCCTTTCAGCTGGTGCATGGCCGAAAGGTGACTACTACGCTAGACAGCATGTTGCCGGACGAGCCAGTCCACAGCTGGAGCGACGACACCCAGGTGGTTCCTCAAAGGGTAGAAGCGGTCCACCAGCTCGTCCGACTACAGATTCACGACCAGCAACGTGTCGACGACCGTCGGTACAATCTCCGCCGTCGTGACGTCCGTTTTCAGACCGGGAACGGATGATGGGTTTGGAAACGGATTCGTTATCGCAGGCTCAGCGGGAAGCTGCTCAAGTGATACTTTGGACCCTACAAGGTTCTTAGCCGCCTGGGGGGCTAAATCTACGAGGTGCTTCCCGACGGAACCCGACCACCATTCCGTCGTCTGCCGAGACCCAAGTCTGTTCACGTCGTGCGCATCAAGCCGCACGACGCTTCAAAGGACAGAAGTCGAATGGAGTTTATTGCGCCGCGACGCGTTTTCTTCTTTTGTTTTGTTTCTTTAAAAATTAGCACCCCAACGTTGCGGCTTTTCGAGGGCAGAGTAATTACGCACTCTCGGAGGCAAGCGGCGAGAGTATCGAGACTCTTCTTCCAAATATCAAGCATATCGGTCGCAGAATCATGCCCTCCTCGAGAGCAGCGATAGCGGCCAGCGCTGCACACAGCTTCAGGTTATCTGCTGCCAGCAACGGTGACAAGTTGGTGTTGTGTCCTTTGTCTACAAGAATGTCGGCCGTAAATTTTGTGTTTTTGCACTGTGACCTTAAAGAAGGCCCTACCGCATCACGGATTTCAAGGACGAATTGACTGATCACGTCGTGATGAAAGACGTAGCGTGCCTTGGTTCATTTCACATGAACCATGTATTGATGCTGACGCTCAAAGCTAGCAAAGCAATAGGATGGTGAACATCCTGCAGTTGAAGGCGAATAACCTTTGTTGTCAATGTCCTTGGTCCTGAAACCCAAGAGGTTCTTTTGCGGCTCCACTCGGTCCCGTTTCACGTCCCTTACGAAAACGTGCGCAGAGCCTTGGAGCCCTTTGGCAGGGTCACCAATAACGTTAGGGTAACCTGGCCGGCCGAAGGATTTCAGGATATAGAATCGACTACCAGGATAATCGGCATGACACTCAAGAAAGGAATGACCATCAAAGCCATGCCTCAGCTGCTGCAGTCCTTCGGGGGTGACACCCTCCTATTGATTCCTGGACGCGCCCCTTTGTGCCTCCGATGCCGGCAGTCAGGGCATATTCGACGTGAATGTCGCGTTCCTTGATACGAAGAGTGCAACCAGTTCTACACTAATATTAAACAGCGCACAAAACGTCGGTGGAAGAGAAAAGGACAGTAGAACGAAAGAGCGCTGACTCCCAACTGAGTTATTTAGAAAGAAGTGAAAAAAAGGAAAAAGAAGCCACTAAAATTGAACCCCACGTGAAGCGAATACAAGATAAAAGAAACAAAGAAAACGAAGACGAAGAAAAAGCTGTTTAATATTAGTGATGTACCAACTAGCTCAAATGACCACTTTACTGCAACCAGTTCGGGCCCGAAAACGATACCTGCATGAGAACATACTCAAGAGCAGTTGCTCCTGCTCTTCCGGAGGCAAACAACCTCATTGTGGACGAAGATGAGGCAGAATCGGAAGCGGAAGGCACCACGACCGCGGACATGGGAGACAACAGCGTGATTGTAACACCAGCTACAGAGCGCCTAAACGACGCGGAAGTGGCGCAGCTGCCAAGCAAGAGCAAGGATGGGGGTGCGAGCGCCCGAGAATCTTCAAAGACGCCAGGGGTGCTATGTTGCGCTTTTTGGACTCCCAGGAGACTTGGAAGAGGGAAGTGACGTCAACGACTAGAGAAACGCAGATTGGATGTTGACAGAAGAAAACAAAATCAACATCCAATCTGCATTTGCTGCGTTGTTGACGTCACTTCCCTCTCCCTAGTCTCCTGGGAGTCCAAAAAGCGCAACATAGCCCCCCAGGACCTGGACCAGAAGGAAACAATGTCACACCGAGCTCGGCCAACGATCTGGTTGAACAAGAGATATGGACGTGCTGACTCAGTCATACAAGGCGCGTCGTCGACAAGACTTCGGCCTCGGAGGACTTGGGTTACGACTTACGAGCCGCAAGGACCGTGGCGAGAGGTCATCAAGAAGGGCAGGCACAGTCGCGATTCATTGAAATACACACAACGGAGCTCGTGAGTTTCTTTACATGCTGTGCGGCTTGTGGACTGGCTACGAGGATTCGCGTACAATTATGATATGACTTGACGTGGCCTTAGGGCATCGCTCGGTGTGACAAACGCTCACGTGTGCGGCGGCGGCACGCAGTGACAAACGCCCACGCGCTAGAACACCGAGCGATAGTCAAGGAATATCATAGTTGGACGCGAAACCATGTATCTCTGGCCTTATCTGCTCATGTGAAACCTTCCCTAGAACGTCACCATGTAGGGCAGCATGTAAAGAAAGCAACGCGTTTCGTTGCATTTATTGACGCGATAGCGTTTAGAAGCTCGTGTCGCAGAAAATCCGGCATCGGTGGAACCAAAAGATCCCATAATACAACGCGCGTCGCCACGTGTGTCACGCGTGGCTTCGCGCGTTGCAATATCGGATTTACCCGCTACATTTGGCGAAAAACGTTTCCCGCAAAACTTAGCCGAACATTTTCACGCCAAGTTTAGCGAAAATACTTCCCGCCAGATATCAGCAGAAATGTTCCCGCCAAATCTTGCGAAAAATCATCCCGCCATATTTAGGGGAAAACTGTTTCGCCAAGTTTAGCGAATTAATAGGGCCATAATATAACAGCCACGTGTGAAGTCACACGTGGCTGTGACATCACGTGACATGTGACGCTACCAACCAGACCACGCACACACAATTGCTTGCCTTGGCAACGAGCATGAATTTATGAAAACGCTTTGCGAACGGGATCCGATAACGCTATCGCGTTCCCCTTTTAAAGCAGAAGCTTAAGCCCCCGCTAAGTTCTTCAATGTATCGCGATTGTACGTCGAGAAACACGACCTTCCTCCAAATGATCGGTGGAGAAAAATGTATAAATAAGAACGATTTTGCCTGGTTTCGAACAGTGCATTTAAATGTAAGGCACGGGGCTACACATACCAAACACTATGTCAAATTTTGTTTTTTACGGATCTAGTACACCCTTTATATAGACGTTAAAACAAAAAAAACCTCCCCCGTCTTCCTTCTTTTTTGGTGCCCTCGATGTACAGTGGAGTAACATCCCCCTTTAGGTAAAAGAAAGACGTTGTTCAATCCCTCAACTTTCAGCCAGATTATCTTATGACTTTATTGCTTCCATCAGTAGAAAACGCTCTGACGTAACCTCATAAAAAGCCTGTTCCTGCCAGCTCTCTTCAGGATTTTTTTTGTTTCGCAAGGAAGCTGACATGACGCTCTTTTACGTGTGAGGAAGATCTGGATTCCCCCTTCAGCAATATCGTTCTTTTTCAAGGTGCCTAGTGGTACCCTTCCAGTCAAAGTGTGGCTGCTGAAGGAGGGCATTTATGTACCATGGTCCGTCGACTGCTTGCATTCCAAATAGCAGAAAACTATTAGGCAAGTGTTTATGTTATTTTGGGATGCCGTTTCTTTATGAGACGGGCTCCAGCGAATCCTAAATAAAAAAAAAAAACTGTTCATCAGCCCAAGATCGCTCTTAGGGTTATATATCATTTGGAAAACGAGACTGGCGGTTCGGCGTGCCAATCAGGGAGCAAAAAAGGAATATGTGAAGTACCGTCTACTTTTTCACCAAATGAAATGAGTTCTAAAAGACCACGAGCCTGTGCCAGAGTGCACCACCGTGTTTGGTGAACTAAACCTAATGCGACATTTTAATACGCACCACAAAATAAAAGTGTGTTTTAACACGTTACAGAGATCTGACAAGGTCCCTTTGTGTATATCTCTCCCATTACGAAAGAGAAAACAAACTGGCGAGAGTAACGCAGGGGCTAGTGTGCCCGGATCTCACGAGGCAGTGCCAGGTATAAATTCGAAACGCGAACCTTGCATTTAGTTAGTTATTAAAGGGTCCTTGAAAAAGCAGATGTTGTTTTTAAAGAGACTGGTTGGGAAACGCGTGCCAAAAATGTTTACGCCAAAAATAAATTCTAGAGCAATATCGACGGCGCGAGACACGATTTAGTCGGTACTCACCTCCTTTCCCGTTGTTTCCTCTCTCGGCATTTTGGGCGCGTGGAGGAGAGGTGGATCGGCTTCTCCTTCACGCTGAGGTGGAAAGAGCAAATGACCATTCCGTTACGTCATGGACTTTGCGAACGGCTTTTTAAATAACTCACTCGCAATCAATAGTGCTCTAATATTTTTTTTTTTTCAGTTAATATTTATTTCTCTACACGCGCGTCCCAGCCAGACTGTTTAAAAATAAAAGTATTTTCTTTTCAGGGGCCTTTTAAGATTATCGAGGGATACAGAAATACTTGGCAAGTTCCCTTAAAGCGGTAGCTGCAAAGAAAAGAAAGTGTTTTTTTAAACAGCCTAATTGGGACAAGCATGTCACAAAACAAATCTTCCGTGAAAAAACAAGTTTTTCTAGCAATATTTACGCCACATAACGTAATTTAGTCGGAGTCACAAGTTCTCCATATTTGAAACTCCCGCTCTTTCGACGCGCGAGGAGTGGCTGTTTTACGTCACTCTGTGACGTATAGCAGCCACTACGCGACGTATAATACCAACTTTGTGGCGCGATTTAAAACGGACAAAATGGCCGCAAACTAAGATCAGTGTCGCAGAATAAATATTGCGGTAAACAAATTTGTTTTCGGCAGAAAACTTGTTTTGTGACATGCTTGTTCCAATTAGGCTGTTTAAAAATACACTTTTTTTTTCTTTGCAGTTACTGTTTAATATTTTGCTCTTGTACATGGCGTTATTCGATTAATTTCTGGGTGGAACTCTACGTACGCTACCGTTGCAATCCAACTGCCTGCCCGTTGCTGCAGAGGCGGTCTTTCACCAGCGATCGACGCAGCTGACAGGCCACCTTCAACGCCCACGACGCCTGTACCTCTGGTTTTGTTTTGGACACAAGTTTGCCCGAACAAACACTTAGGTTTCGAGTGTATTAACCGTCTGTTTGCCAGTCATTGTTCACAATACGCATCTACAGGAATTTCAACAAATTTATTTTTTTATTTCAGATAAATAAAACAGCTCAAGCATGCTTGCCATTCACTATCATATATTTTTCCCCCTTAATGTTTTTCTCTTTTTACTTTTTTCGCATCTTCGCGCGCGGAATTTCGTGTGTGAGACGCATAATTGATAACGGAGTCTTAAAACGTTTTGAGAGCGCTTATGTTTAGAATCAGCAAAAAGCCTGAACCAACGCTCCATCTAATCTCTCGACGTCTGCCCACTTGAAGTGATCTTTACTTTTTTGTGCACTAAAATCACAATATGTACTTCGTTCACACCCTAAGCAGACAGTCTGGATGGGCTCCTTGCTCGCCGGACCAATCAGCCACCTCCTTTTCATTACCTAACAGCGCTCCCCAAGTGTGGGTATGGGCGGGAGTGTGATCACGTGGCAAAGGATAGGCGTGGGACTGGTCCAGCGAGCACGTAGCTCCCACCGCACTGCCAGTTTACGACTGAACGGGGTGAAAGGCATGACAAAATCTTAATATTGCGAGCATCATCTTCTTTTTTTTATTTACATTTCCCCTTCCATTCGCTGCGAAATCAATGCAGAAAAGTGCAAGTTCGGCCCGCGGAAACATTTCCCGCTCCTTTGCGATTATTTTTACCCCACATCGCATCTGATCGAGGCAACCGCGTGCTTCTTTTCGAGCACCTGCATGTACTGCTCCTGAATTGCGGTGTTGGTTCCGAGAGCACGGACCGTTTGCTCTTCTCCAATTTGCTTGAATCGATTTCCGGCGCCCCGCAGCTGTTCGAGTTCTTTTTTGTGAAGAAATGTCTTGCGTCCTTACGTGGTTTCGTTGCGTGACTACTTGCCACTGAGGGAACCAATGCTTCGCAAAATGGAGCTGAAAACATTCGTAAGACGACTCAAAATCACAAATACACAAACAAAATATTGCCAATCTCTTGCCGTGTTTCGTCAATGAACTGCGGTGAAAACCGAATCTCTGCACGCTGCTGCACGCAGTTTCTTCTCGATGTTTAAATGTAGGGGTCTTACGTCCCGCCAAATTAAGTGGAGAAACGTTTCTGATAAATTTTGAGAAAAAGGTGTACAGGGATTTGAAATAGGGTCGCGGTGTGACAAAACTGCAAATCCCCGCACGTATTGCTGCGTACATATTGTCGCTAAGTTAAGCCGAAAATGATTCCCTCTGAATTGTTCCGGCCACGACGCATTAAAATACTCACACGGGACCCGTTGCAAAACACCGTCATAACAAATATCCCCCGTTAAAAGTATGACAAAACTGATACCACGGTGCCTACTGCCAGATGACCTATAGCCTCAGGGCAATGAAGTTTGGTGTGACACATTGCGCCATCTAGCTCAAAATATGTGCAACACTGGGAAGGGACTTTCGCTAGCCTGCTTGCTCGGGGGGCTGTTCAGGCGTCAGATTAAACAGGTCAATTCGTGCGTTTCGGTCTTTTATTCTTAACATGGCTATCACATTTTGCAGGGGAGCAAACGTCGAAGCTGTGGGCACTTTTGCGTATAGGACTGTCGCAACCCAGGCGTGAATCTCCGGAGATTCCCGCCAGCGCCATTGGAAACACAGCGCCATCGGAGATGAATAAATGCCGCACAATATGAAAAAAATCCTTCCGTTCGCCTTGCCTGACTTGAGATGGATTTCCAAATATGCCATTTGACTCGATATTGTAAACTATTGCGATCGACGCCCGGAGTTTTCTTTGGATTCGATGCGTCATATCTCTACAGTAGGAAAAGTTCTTTGACATCATACAAAAGACGTTTTGTGGACGCTTGAGCGTTTCCGGAGTGAATGTGTTCTCCGCTGCGCCCGTTGCAGAGCGGACAGTCGTTTATGCCTTTAGCGTGATCGGGTAGATGTCCAAGATGATTGCTCTATTTCGAGCTGCGTCTGTGCGGTTCCAACTTCGTCCCCGCAGCGAGAAAACAGTCTACTCAAGAAATAAAAAAAAATGTCCAGACCGTACGAGACGTTAATTATGCGGCGTTTATATGTGTTCTATGTAAAATAAAAGAGTAGATTCAATTGACGAGAACGAGCATCAGTTTGCGACGAGCAACTGCGTACGACACCGTCTAAACTACAGCCAACTGGCACGGAAACCACCTTCCTCGGACATCCCAATTGTTCTCAACACGTCACCGAGGAGACGGAAAACAAGCTAATCATCAAAGTGAGGTCAGCTATTTAAGCGGCAAGAGTTCACTTAGAAATATAAAAGAAGAGGGTAGGTGAGGTTGATGAAGGAGGGTTGGAAAGGGGGGGGGGAGGAGGGGGAGGGGCTAATTTAGTTTCGCTTTTGCAGAGGGGGGAAGCTAGACGAAGTCTTCGCTTTTGTAATTTTGAGGTGCGCGTAAACAATGTAAAGGAAATGTAGAAAACTGCCCTTGTCTACTTGCTTTCACTTAAATTTAGCTGTAATGTTAGGTCGTTCAATTTCGCTCTGCTAGTTCCCGTTTTGGACTGCCTCAACTTATCGAGAAAAGCACCTACTAAAATTCCCTCATGCAAGAACCACGCATCCTCACTCGCGTACACATTAATATATTTGAGATATGATACATTTTTCTAACAGTCGGTAGAGAAGTGCGCGACAACATAATGCTTGGAGTTGTTTATAACGTAATCTTGCGAGGGTACGCAGGTGGCGCTGCCGATTTTAGCCGTCCCAGTTTTGCCTCCTGTGGTCACGGTGGCGCTGATGATCCACCGACGGTAAAGCACTCTGGAACCCTGCCCAGCGCCTATATGTGGGGATGCATCACGAACGACTCTACGTGTTTAAATTGTATATTTTATTTAATCATTTGGGACATAATCGTGATAAAGGGATAAACCGGTTCGAGCGCGCACTTGGCTGGTGTCGGCGACACGTAGTTCCGCTTGGCATAAATAGTTTCTTCGATGAGGCGGGCGCCCCCGGCTAGCTCTTCAAGGGTCTCAAGGTTGCGGTTGATAAGGTAGACCTGGTATCTTGGGTGGCACTGTCTTCTGACACGAGCCACTCTGTCCAACTACGGTATATTCGGGTCCGCCCTCTTGAAAAACTCTTGCATGACCCGAACGTACCGGACCAGACTTTTGTCCGGGTGCTGCATCCTTGCCTCGTGCTCCCGGAGAATCTGCGTGACGTAGCCTTCGGGCAGGAACTCTTCTCGTAGTCTTGTCTGGAAGTCCGCTAGGCTGGCGAAGGGGACCTGCGACCCCAACCAGCAGCTGGCGCTGGCTTGCAACGCCAGTGGGACAATGCGGTCCACAATGAAGACTTCCGAAGCACCGGAGGCAAGGGGGTACGCCTGCAGCCGGATTTTAAGGATGTAATCCGAAATATATAGTGACACGGGCACTCCAGAAGATCTACTCAAACAAAGAACGAGTAGGAAGGTGTCCGTGAAGATTCAATACGATGTAACCCAAGCTGTCAGTTGCCGAACCGAACGCTACACGTATCACAAGAATATATCGGGCTTCGTTTAAGAAATCGCTTCTTGCCGACATACGAGTAGGAACGTTTCGAACGAGATACCATTTACCGCACAAGCGATATTCACAGCAGCCCCGAATTCATGCGGAACTCGGTCCGCAAGAGGAATTTCTGGATTGCCAACGGCTAATGCCTCATCCGTCAAACCATGTGATCATGCTTCTTCCATTACCCGTGCACAGAGAGCGGAGTCAAGCGATAAAAAGTCTGCGGTTGATTGGTCCGGTTCTACCACGCTTTTAGCTTAGAGAGAGAGGGAGAAAAAGAGAGGAGTAGAAACGCAGCTTCTTCAAGGCCAGAACGGGAGCGTGCTGACAATGACTAATCTTCAGGGGCATCTATACAATGAACACAATGAGAGGATATGTCACTTGTACCCAAGGTTGATAGTGTAGTGGATGCGATGTGTGGCCTGGGGCAGGCAGGCGCCGTGTTCTGCCTTATCACCAGCTTTAAGACTGTAGTCACGAAACCTTAACCGGAGACACAAACGGCCTAAAACACGCATAGCGTCTACCCTGCTGTCACTGTCGTGTGAACAGGACAGCTCTATGGAGGCCAGCTTTCGAACTTCCGCAAAAGCTTTGCAGCCCAAAAGTGATCTAAAATGGGGCAAGTTTGAAGATATTTTGTTTTACGCCGTATAGACCACATTATAATTTAAGTTAAGGAAATAAGCGCGACTATTTTTTGCGCACGATGTCCACAAACAAATACATGCATAAATAAAAAATCAATATATATATATATATATATATATATATATATATATATATATATATATATATATATATATATATATATATATACAGGGTGTTTTTTTTTAAGCTTAACAGATTTGTTTAAAAAAAGCCCTGAAAGTTGCACTTATGCCGCTTGTGGAGGTGAGCTATACGGCCAGGGGGACATATTACAGGGGGTTAATCAAAACGGTCAGTCGGCTAATTAATTAAAATTCGTTAATTAACTTTTTAATTAATGAAAATAGACATATGGTTCCAATTAGAAATTTGCTCAGCTTCATCGAAAACCCCTAAATCAGTCATTTTCAGAAAGACTTTGAGCGCGTGAGAAGCGTAGTAGTGCACTGAACTTACCGCTCGTGGAGCAGGTACAAAGCTAGAGGTTGCGATAAGGCGCCCGCGCAATTTTTCTGTCTCTTATCTAGCCCCAGCCTTGTACCTGCTCCACGAGTGATAACTTTAGTGCACTACTACGCTTCTCATGCGCTAAAAGTCTTTCTCAAAATGACTGATTTAGGGGTTTTCGATGACGCTGAGCAAGTTTCTAATTGGAACTATATGTCTATTTCCAATAATTAAAAAGTTAATTAACACATTTTTATTAATTAGCCGAGTGATCGTTACGATTAGCCCCCTATAATATGTCCCCCTTGCCGTATAACTCACCTCCACAAGCGGCATAAGTGTAACTTTCACGGCTTTTTTTAAACAAATTTGTTAAGCTTAAAAAAAACACCCTGTATATATATATATATTTATATATATATAATTGGAAGTTTAAAAACGCGAACCTAGCTGTGTACATATAATTTTAAATTTATTTCTATATATATATATATAAATGACATCTTCAAGTTGTGGGGAGCCGAGGCGTTTGCATATAAGTAAACAAGCCACCGAGGTTCAAAGAAACTTGGATAGTTTAATCGGACGTTTCGGAGGGGGACCCTTCTTCTTCAAGCGTGACTTAAAAGTGAACAGGGTAACATGATGGCCGAGATTCTCACTCGGAGAGGGAGAGGAGAAATCAGTACTTGAGAAGGGACGACAGAACGCACAACATAACAGCACAAATGCTCACAAAAAGTGACGGCAACAGACCTAGATTTGAAGTTAAGACTTACGACAGGCGGAACGATGAATGAAACAGAATGGTGTGCCCAGCCCCGATAAACCTCCCCCGAAGACGAAACTGCGATGGCAGGGCCCCAGGGGCAAGAAGCCGCACGCGGTCGGCCGAGCGAGGCATCTGGGGCAGACCCCCGCCCGCCCGGCCGCAGGCGAGCCTCGCACACTTGCTCCCGTGCCCGTCCGACTCCGACACGGGACCAGAAGCGCCAAAGGGCGCGGCTCACAATACATCTGCTAGACAAAGAGCGAAAGGGGGGCAGAGAAGGGGGGGGGGGGGATTGGAAGGGGTAAAGATTTGGCGGTTCACACGAGCTGTACGCAACTCGGTCTCCCCGGGCTCTCATTAATACCAAACTTGACCGCGTCAAATTTGTATATAAGATAGGCTTCCTTGAGCTCCCGTTCTAGGTTCGATCTAAAGCCGGATTGAAGCAGAATGACAGAGAGTTTATCAAATGAGTGGTCAGGAGTGCAGCACGTAAGGTCCCCGTCGATCTCATGGTGCAATTTGTTTTCGTATCGGTAGTGACGATGTGGGCGCACACTTTGCACCGACGTTATTAGAATAACTCAGTTACGGAACTGTTCATAGACGCTGCATGCACGAACAGTACCCCCCCTCACTCACCACGACTCGCCCAGAGTCGCTCGACGCGCCGCCGGACGGCTGCTTTGGTAACTGAATCGGGATACGTATGTTTCAACGTTACTAGAAAAGTAAAAACCAACGAAAAAAAAACTCTTCTTGTAGTAACATTTATTGGAGTTTAGTACAAAATGAGGGGCGCGTGATGTTTTCTAAAATTTTTAGTTTTCAAGGTTTTGCAGCACAATTTATAATGTTTTCATACAACCATGCCTCAGCGGGGATTTCAGGTAGCGCGTCCCGTCCTAGGCGCATTTTAACTTCGGTAATGTGTCGCGGCGCGTCCGCTGGGGATACGGGCTTCATACTAGGTTCATACGAAAGACAGATGTGCCGGTGTCTCGCTTTCGGTTCTCGACGCAACGCAGACAAACGCAGTCAAACGCAAGTGCCTGAACCGGCCTTTACCCTTTCCACTGTATCTGCTCCGGCTCCTAAATGGCCTATTGAAGCCTAAATAGATGTCACGTGCAGTTCCTCGAGTGACCGCTGCGGGAGAAAGGGCGGCGTTGCGATCGCCATTTGGCGCTTCAGCTGTGCTCTTTAGAATGCACAGTTATGAAACGAAAATATACGTGGCGCTTCGAACGACTCCAGGCGGATTGAAGTGAGTGAGGGGGGGTATACCCCTCCGCGGGAGTTCCACAACTGAGGTAATCTAGTAACGTTGCCTTGCACCCAGGCTTCCCGCAAGGTCTGCATCCCGAGGAGGACGCCCGTGTGGTGCGGGAATTAACGAGCATGTCCTTTAGGTTTCTAGAACGTCGGTAAGTGACACGGGGAGGTATGGAAGTATTTCTTTTAGTCACTGGCTTTGTTCGATTATATTAAAGTGTTTGCTAAGAATTTTGTTGACGTTAGGGAAATTAGTGCTGTACGTTAGGACAAGGTTAGTTGGCCGGCGATTGTCCCGTGGTACGGGGCGATCCACCAACAGTTGGTTGCGGTCAAGTGCTCCTGCTCTATCTATCGCTTCGTCATTGACACCTCTCGGGTATTTCTGCTGTACCAATACGCCTCGAAGATATTCAGCGCTTTTATCAAAGTCGACTTGTTTGGAGCAGATTCGTCGGAACCTACAGGGACCCCGGAACCGGGGGGGCAACGGGGGGTTGAGCACCCGCTGACATTTTCCAGGGGGTGCTGGGCAGTATGCTGAGCCCCCGTACGTTTGGGCAGTATGCTGAGCCCCCGTACGTCAAGGCCCACTGAACAATGCCGGCACCATCCACCCCCCTCCGCTCGCGCCTCTGTGTTCCCATTGGTACGTGGCTTAGACAAGTATGGAAGCACGTGGCTCTGTTTTTGTTACGGCTGGTTACCCACCAAATTTCGGCACAAGCTTCGCACACGAAATTCCAGAAAAAAAATAATGAAGTAAAGCAAAGTGTCAGTAAACCACCGACGACGCGGCACCTCCAAAAAAATGTGGAGGAAAAAAAAAAAAAAAAGCCGGCGTTTGCGGCTTGTTTAGCAGTCAAGGAGATCCCCCCTCTTCCCCTGCTTGGTCATTGTCCTGGGGTCATTTCATACGGCACTCGCGGGTCGGCCATGCGGGGAACACGCAGCGCACTGTTTTTGTCCATCCAGTCATGCCGGCTTCTTCGTTTTGCTTATATTTTGAGCCGTGACGTTTCCCAAAGAACTCAAAAATTTCTTCTAGCTTTCTTTTCTTTTCTAGTTGTTGTTTTGGCGGTTTGAGCAACCATGAGGGTCGTCGAAGGGCAAGGCGGGGAGATGGTCTGCGCGAGATGAAAGCCCTTCTTAAAAGAGGTACTGCCAACAGATGTAGCAAGCTGAGGGAATAAAGTGTTCCAACTTCCAAGGCAAGAGGAGGCCTTACCAGGCGAGTTGACACAGGTTGTCAAGGGGGAGACCGCACTGCAGTCTGTGTTGAAGAACCGCTATCACGGTGGTCGTCAAAGACATCAAAGAATCACGGCATTCTCGCCTGTATTTCTGTGTCGGGTTCTCGAAACACCATTTGGTTCTTGGCGAGACAGCCTGCTATGTTCAGGCGGGCACCCTAACATACACCTGGTCGGTTTTACAGTCTTAGGAAGTAACTAGTTACTAGTAGGTTGTAACCCGTTGCCGGTTACTACAAACTTTTTTCAGTAACTTATAACTGTAACTCGTTACTGCTTAGTGAAAATAACTTGTAAATGTAACATGGGTACTATTTTTCGAAAGTAACTGTAAAGAGTAACGTTACAGTTACTTCTCAGATTTATGTGCAAAAATATTGCAAACACGACCGCCAAATCGTCTCGCAACTCATGAGAGAGTCTGAAGTCCTGATACGGGAAGGGCACAGCAAAAACTGCTGCAAAAACCGTATGCAGCTCGAGAGAAAAAAATTAAATAAAAATCAACACAATTTTGGGGTGACCCTGCTTTGCCAAGCTGGTTTCGCCTACTGGGATGATGGGGACGTTTGTGTCCGTACCCGCCGTGTATAGTGCATCGCCCACAGCGCACGCAGATGTAACAAAGCGCGGCATCTCTAAAGCGTTTCTCTTTTCTTCGCCCGACAGAGGAAGCAAATCCTTTCCGCGGAGGACAGTTCTTGGTGATTGTCGCCCGAAACGCCCGCAGGCTTACGGGACAACCGATCTTCTAAACTTTGTCTTTTTCCGCCAAGCACACTGGCGGGCACCCTCCCAGATGCACTCTTGCGGGGTCTCGACTTTAGGCTCATTTGCTTTCCCCTCCCCCTTTTTTTTTTTTGCAACCCAATTACCGGCCTTGCTTCCCGTCTCCCACTTGTTGTACCCCATTGCTCTGCTTCTCGGGTCCCGTCACTTGAGAAAGAATATTCGCTCGAACGGTCTGTGCCGTTCTACTAGTTTGTGTGTTTTCTTGAAATTGAACTGCCCTTAGCCACGACCAGAGGCACTTGTCATCACTTGATTTGTGGATATTCACGTCGTGGGCTTTCCGGTGGTCTCTTCTAGTTAGGGTGGTGAAATGGAGGAGCGCAAACGTGTCCAATATGGTTAGGAAGTGACGAAAAAAAGATCGCAAAAGCCGTTTGAAATTCTACACGCAGTGGCCGCTTGTACCTCGATCCGTGCTTCTTTTGCAGCGCTGCCGTGTTCAGTGGGTTTGACAAAGGAATGTTGCCGCTACATTGCTCTCCAAGTTTTCAAGAGAAGCTTCGAGTTTCATGAAAGATTGTGCGCACGCAGTAGATAACGATTTGATTGACGAGTGGATTGGATTGTCACATTTATAAAGCTGATTGCAAGGTATGACTTATATTATTATTGACTTGACATATGCTCGATGTTTGTTGCTTCCGTCCCATTTCGCCTCACAAAAGAAATCTGAAATTAGAATTGACCGATTGTATAAACTCGCACCATGATTGGAGATACCCAAAATCCAGACGCGTGCTGTTGTATTCGTGTATACCCTATGGTGGTCGCGCCTAATTTTGAAGTTCTTTTTGGATCTTTAGAAAACTAAGGTCGCCTGTCATTTTTGTCAAATAACCATAAATGTTTTATCATATGGTAAATTTACCCGTTCAGGGAGCAATTCATGGTAAAAATGGAATTAGGAAGTATAAAACATGTCAATATTGGTTATTGGGAAAATCTTAGTTTCTCAAAAACTCAGATTCAATACCATGAACAACATAATGTATTACGAAAAATCTATATTAAATTAAAGTTCATTTGCTGAAAATGTCAGCTTTCTACGTGCAGGCGTCCAAATTTCCAGTGCATTTTACATCGACACCGTAGATCGATGCCGCCGTATAACTGCCTATACTATTGAATCAGATTGTGTCAACATCTCATTGCTTCGTGACAGGAGTTTTGGATGAATGAATGGACTCGCGTTATAGATAGTGATAATGAACCTTCTATAAACAGTAAAATCTTGGTAAGGTTTTTTTTTTTAAATTTTAACGTCCCCCCCCCCCCCCCCGCCCCTTATTCGACCGCTAGCTCCCCCGTCGAAAATACACTTCCGGGGTCGCTCTATGTGCTTGAGAGTACGGGATACTGTTTTTGCAATGACGTGGGTGCGAACTGTGATAATGTAGGTATTTCTGGGAGTCGGCAGGTTTTCGATAGAGTTTCGTTCGTAGTTTGTTTTCCTCCACGTACATGCTCACATTCAAGACGCTGACCGACGTTTCCGAGTACTCATGTGAAAACCTAATGCTCTGATGCACGCCATTGAAGCGTTCTATGAAGCTCACTAATTAGTCTTCGGAATATGTCCAAATCAGAAAAATGTCGTCAATAAATCTCTTATAGAAAATGGGGCGGAGGGGAGGGGCATGTGTCAATAAACTGTGACTCGAGGGTGTCCATAAATATGTTCACATAGTTCTGTGCCATTTTAGTAACCATGGCTGTTCCATTCATTTGTAGGTTGTGATTACTGTTAAATTCGAAGGTATTTAGCTCAAAGACCAATTTTGTGAGTGTTGCAACCACGTCACTATTGGGTGTGCCCAGCCGCCTGTGTTTATCGTATGCCTCCAAAAGTGCCGTTATACCATCGTCCTGTGGTATGTTGGTGTATAGGGACGAAACGTCTAAAGTTGCAAGAAATGCGCCATCAGGAATATTGATCTGTGCAACCTCACGGCGAAAATGACCAGTGTCCCTTGATGTACGATGGAAAAGTAGTTGGAATATGTTTGATAAGATTGTCTACAAAACTCAATATAGGTTCTGTTAGCGTCCCAACACCAGATATAATCGAACAACCCGGGTTGCCAATTTTGTGAATTTTGGGTAACATATACAAACAGCCAGTAGCGGGCTGGGTCTCTTTTAATGCTGCCTGAAGTTTCGGTGTAATTTTGTTCTGTCTTGCTAAGGTGGCGAGCGTCTCCGTTACGATTTTTGTGTTGCCCACAGTGGGGTCGCAAGTAAGGCGTTCGTAAAAGTTAGAGTCGTTCAGTTGGCGGAGTCCCTCCTTTATGTAGTCTTCGGAATTCATTATAGCAATCGCACCACCGTTATCAGCGGGCTTGATGACGACATCGGTCCTTGAGCTCAGTGATTTTATAGTGTTCCGTTCTCGAAACTTCATATTGTGCCTGTTAGACTTGTGTTTTTGGTACGTTTACATCATTTCTCTCTGGACAGCTTTAATGTAGAGGTCCAAACACCTCTCCCTCCCGCCGACTGGTATCCAATCACCAGGGCCACGTGGTGTGGCTGAATTTCTTATGTCCGGAGGTTTATCATGGAAAAAACTCCCGAAGCCTTAAATTGCGCGCAAAGTGATCCAGGTCGCAAACAAGTTGAAACTCGTTGATCTAATTGCTGTTGCCGTCACTTTTTGTGGGCATTTGCTGCTGTTATGTTGTGCGTTCTGTCGTCCCTTCTCATGTACTGCTTTCTCCTCTCCCTCTCTGAGTGAGCATCTCGGTCATCATGTAACCCTGTTCACCTTTAAGTCACGCTTGAAGAAGCAGGGTCCCCCTCCGAAACGTCCGACTAAACTATCCAACTTTGTATGAACCTCGTTGGCTTTGTTACTTATATATATATTGTTACGGGTAAACCAAAAAACGCCGTTCCAGTCTTGTTTGTTCGTCTTCTACTACATCCGTTAGACCACCTCTTCTTCCTTTACCGTTACACTCGCCCCTCCCACTGGGCTGTCCGTCTCGGACAGAAGCAACATGTTCATCGCGCGTTACGTAAAGTTTCAGTTGGCCAACGTGAGCAGTGAGAGTCCGGTGTCTACCTGGTTGAGGCAGCGTCCGAAGCTTCTCGAGGCGATATGTTACCGGGCCGAGCTGTTTGCATATTTTAAAGGGTCCGCAGTACCTTGGCATTAATTTTTCTGATCGCTGTGGGCGTCTGAAGTGGCTTCGAAGAAGCACTAAGTCTCCCGGGTTGAACGACCGTCTCCCAGTTACTCTACTTAGACGCCCTGCATGCGCGACTTCTTGTGAAGGATGGCCAGTCGAGCTCTTTCCCTTGCTTCGATTAATCGGGCTCTTTCCCTTGCGTCGACTTGATGATGTTCTCGATCGGCTCCAGGGTTGCAACTACTTCACGACATTAGACCTCATTTCAGGATACTGGCGAGTTGAACTCGAGTCAAACGACGCTGAAAAATCAGCCTTTGTGACACCCGACGGGCTGTTTGAGTTCCGGCGTTTACCATTTGGGTTGTGTAATGCGCCGGCGACCTTCCAGCGTCTCATGGACAGGGTTCTCGGCCGTCTAAAATGGACAATGGCATTGGTCTATCTCGACCACGTAATCGTCTATGCCGACAGTTTTGACGAACATCAGCAACGTCTAGGTCTTGTTTTAGACGCCCTCACGAACGCTCGACTGCGTCTAAACCCATCCAAATGTTTTTTCGTGTACAGTGATGTGACCTACCTTGGTCATGTGGTCAGCAAAGATGGAATTCGGCCAGACCCGGCGAAGCTATCAGCCTTTGCCAACAAATCCGCACCCACTAGCATAAAGCAACTGAAGAGTTTTCTGGGTTTCGTGTCTTATTTTCGTCGCTTCGCCAATAACTTCTCTGCTAAAGCTGCTCCCTTGAACCAACTTCTGAAAAAAGACACCAAGTGGAAATGGGGCGAAGACGAAGCTGCATCTTTTCAGGATTTGAAAAGATCCCTCCTAGAACCGCCCACGCTTGCACATTTTGTGGAGGACGCCCCAACGTTCCTTCACACAGACGCCAGCGGAGAAGGGTTAGGTGCCGTCCTTCTTCAGCGAGATAGGAATGGTCGGGAACGACCCGTCGCCTATGCAAGCAGGAAGCTGAGCGAACCGGAGAGTCGGTGCCACTCTTCCGAGTTGGAATGTCTCGCGGTGGTTTGGACTGTAGAAAAATTTCGCCCTTATATCTATGGCAAGCGTTTCACGGTGGTCACGGATAACGCAGCATTGCGGTGGCTTCAATCCAAGAGCGACCTTACCCCGAAGTTAACAAGATGGGCCATGAAGCTGCAAGAGTACGACTTCTCTATTTTTCACCGGAGTGGGAGGGACCATCAAGATGCTGGTTTCCTGTCACGTAATCCGATAGAGGAGCTACAAGTTCTTCCTGTGTCTTCAATCTTAGATCTGCGAAACATGCAATCGGAAGACGCCGAAGCATCGGAAATAATTCAGTTGCTTACGGGCGGAAGCAACGATTCATCTTGACTTTCTACACGACGACTGCGTTGCTTGCAAAAACATTACGACCTATGAGATGGTCTACTTTGCCATCGTTCACGTGCTTCAGGGCCGTGGCTTCCCGTTGTCCCGAAAAAAGCGAGGCAAAATATCTTGGAGATGTGCCATGACGCTCCGACCTCAGGGCATCTCGGACAGCATCGAACGCTTGACAAGATCCTACGACGATTTTGGTGGACGGGTTTGAGGGACGACGTTCGGCGGTACGTCGCTTCATGTACCGTTTGTCAAATGCGCAAAACTCCACCGAACCTAGGCAAACCAGACCTCCAAGAGATACCACCCCCAAGGAGTCCATTCGAAGTATTAGGAATAGATCACCTTGGTCCCTTCCCGAAATCAGATACTGGCAACAGGCACATTATTGTGGCGACAGACTACTTTACGAAGTGGGTTGATGTCAAAGCAGTTCCCGATACGTCAGCGGTGCACCTTGTCAGCTTCGTAAATAACCATCTAGTGTTGCGGCACGGAGCTCCACGGATGATAATCTCTGACAGAGGAACGTCGTTCATGTCGCGTTCTTTCAAGGATACCCTTAGAAATTACGGGATTCAACATGCAGCGGCCTCACCCTACCACCCTCAAACAAATGGTCTTGTCGAGCGCACCAACCGCACATTGGTCGATGTAATGGCAGCATTCGTCGACGCGTCCCACAAGAACTGGGACCAATACGTCTGCACAGCCGCGTTTGCACTAAATAAGTCTCAACAAGAAACGACGAGTCAGTCGTCATTTGAGCTAGTCTACGGGAGACTCCCCACGCTTCCGGAGGAGACGGCAATCGAGATGACATGGACCCGCCGGGCAGAAGACTATGATCGTAACTTTTCCGCCATTAAATTAGAATTTTATTTTTGTCATCCTACGGCTGCTGTATCTGCGCACATTACTTTTGCCTATATATCAACGGAAGCATTTGTCAACATTCGCCACTCATTATATCTATATATATTTATATATATTGTTACGGGTAAACCAAAAAACGCCGTTCCAGTCTTGTTTCTTCGTCTTCTACTACATCCGTTAGTCCACCTCTTCTTCCTTTACCGTTACAATATATATATATATATATACAGGGTGTTTTTTTTAAGCTTAACAGATTTGTTTAAAAAAAGCCGTGAAAGTTACACTTATGGCGCTTGTGGAGGTGCGTTATACGGCCAGGGGGACACATTATAGGGGGCTAATCGTAACGATCAGTCGGCTAATTAATTAAAATTCGTTAATTAACTTTTTAATTAATGAAAATAGACATATGGTTCCAATTAGAAACTTGCTCAGCGTCATCGAAAACCCCTCAATCAGTCATTTTCAGAAAGATTTTGAGCGCGTGAGAAGCGTAGTATTGCACTAAATTTACCACTCGTGGAGCAGGTACAAGGCTGGGGCTAGATAAGAGACGGAAAAATCGCGCGCGCGCCTTATCGCAACCTCTAGCTTTGTACCTGCTCCACGAGCGGTAACTTCAGTTCTCTACTACGCTTCTCACGCGCTCAAAGTCTTTCTTAAAATGACTGATTTAGGGGTTTTCAATGACGCTGAGCAAATTTCTAATGGCAACCATATGCCTATTTTCATTAATTAAAACGTTAATGAACGAATTTTAATTAATTAGCTGACTGATCGTTACGATTAGCCTCCTATAATATGTCCCCCTGGCCGTATAACTCGCCTCCACAAGCTGCATAAGTGTAACTTTCACGGCTTTTTTTAAACAAATCTGTTAAGCTTAAAAAAAACACCCTGTATATATATATATATATATATATATATATATATATATATATATATATATATATAATATATATATATATATATATATAATATATATATATATATATATATATATATATATATATATATATATATATATATATATATAATATATATATATATATATATATAATATATATATATATATATATATATAATATATATATATATATATATATATATATTGTGGGGACCTGCTCCATGAGTGGTAACTTTAGTGCACTACTACGCTTCTCACGCGCTCAAAGTCTTTCTGAAAATGACTGAATTAGGGGTTTTCGATGACGCTGAGCAAATTTCTATTTGGAACCATATGCCTTTTTCAATAATTAAAAAGTTAATTAACGAATTTTAATTAATTAGCTGACTGATTGTTACGATTAGCCCCCTATAATGTGTCCCACTGGCCGTATAACTCACCTTCACAAGCTGCATAAGTGTAACCTTCACGGCTTTTTTAAAAAAAATATGTTAAGCTTAAAAAAAACACCCTAAATTAAAAATTTTATGTACACTGCTAGGTTCGCGTTTTTAAACTTCAAGTTTTATTGTGAAAGAGTAAAACATGTCGTACATACTAAACATTGTAACACCCATAATCATGTAAAAAGGGTGTAAGAAGGGTGTAAGTTATGAAACACCCTTTTTACACCCTTTTTACACGATTTATGAATATCGGTGGGTGTAAAAAGGGTGTGCTGACGTCTTACACCCCTTACACGCCCTTTTTATGCCCCACTTGTAGCGATAGTGTCTAAAATCGTGTAAAAAGTGTGTATGGGAGACTTTTACGCCTTTCATTCACTCGGTGTGAAAGGGGCGTAATGGTGATGCTGTCAAACACACCCACGATTTCGTAGCCGTTCATGCCTATTGCTTTGGTGAAACTTGCTGATGTACGGCTGTACAAACATCGAGTATAATTAATCGCCACGCGAAGTCACGTATGATTAGGAAGTGCTAGAGAAGTTTTTGCAACTCCGATTGAACTCTCCGTCCGACACGAGCCGAAAATAGCGTGTACACAGTATTGCGCCGTTAACCCAGGCAGTACACAGTATTGCGCCGTTATGAAATTATATCAGAAAGATTGTGCCGATACCATTTTGGTCTAGCCAATATTTGTGAAAAATGGGATGGGTCGCGCCAACGCCATTCTAACATACCGTACGTGGCGCCGTCTTCGGTTGAGTATCAAGAGTGTCCTGCGTGAATCGGCTATGCCGGCGAGTTACTTCTATTTTTTGACTGCCTAAAATCCGACGTTAAAAAACAGAAAAAAACAAGATTAAGAAAAACGAAATCTGCTTACTTTTAACCCGAGAAGGACCTCCTGCACTGAAGCCTTGAACAAACTGTGGTGCCTTCATTTTGGGTATTAGAAACTCGCCTGACTGGGTTTCGCAATACTTATAGCACCTTCACTGAGACTTATTTTTGTGTGCACTTCCGAAGAAACAATGTCGCAAGACAATCGAGAGTGCCGGATACGTGACACCCCCGAGGGTTCGCGAATCTCTGCGTGGTGACACCAAAATATCTAGCGTCTCGACGCTTTTTTTTTCGTGTTTTTCTTGGTACACGTGAAATCGCGTCTCTTATTGTTTCATGCTCTCAGCATTTTAGCTTTGTCCCGTGCTTCGACACGTTCAAATTTGTTTTTTGTATTTATTTTGTGATCTCGCGGTCTGCACCAGAGCATGCGCTTTTACATGAGTGGCAGTTTGATGCGCTCAACGTTGTGCTACGCGAAGCAAGTCCTGAAGAGTCTCATTTCGCGACCTTCCCTCGGCAGTGCAGGTGGCAATACACAGCAGCGGAGGGAGATTAGCTGCTTTGTCCAACCCCCTTTGACCTTGCCTTCTGAAAAGACTCTACACCTTCTTTTGTGTCTTCGTGTGGCTGTGAGAGAGTGCGAAGGCCGCTTCTAGCAAATCAGAGGGGTTGTGCGAAACACGTGACCACTCTCCGTAGGACAAAAATGCTTGGACGAAATATTGTCACGTGATTCGCTCTGACGCGCTGATGGGCTCACTGGGGCCATAGTCTTTGCCGTATGCCAATCTATGGTGAGTTGTAGGGGCCACGTAGGTCCGGTTTTCAAAGAGCGCCCGCCAGTGTTTTCTTGTCTTTCGTGAACGGCCGGAATACATCCATGTCAACTTTTCGGTAATGGTCGTTTATTTCGTCGGAGTCCATGGAATTATTGTGCTGTATTTGTTGCACGCGTTTCGACAAAGAGCTGCTCATCGGTGGCCGTGAGACTTCCGTTGAATGTGATCAACCGCCTTCAACGTCGACATTGTGTTTGCGTCGTTTTGTGCTGCCCGAATCGGATTACGCATCCATCACGACAGTGAGCTGCTCATCGCCGACCACGAAACTTCCGTTGAATGTGAGCAACCGCCTTCATCCTCCACATTGTGTTTGTGGATTATTCTGTGCTGCCCGAATCGAATTATGCATCTACACGGATTACATGAGATGGCTGTTTTATTTGTAAGTACTCTGTATGCTTGCTTCTCATAGTAGTCCTGCTTCCGTCTCAATAGTCCATATTACTCTTTACAAACATGAACTGCCGCTTACGTCCCAAGAGACTTCCGGTCGTTCCGTCTTTGCAAGCCTGCCACTTTTGCTCACGTCACCAGTGCTAGGGCCTTCGGTTGTACAATTTAAAGGGGTGATGAAAATATCCGGTTGGAATGTTCATGACCTTACACGCACGGACCGCCACTGGTTCAGAAGCGTCTTGGTCTTGGCGAAATTACGAGGATAAAAGTTAACTATTTCTTTCAGTCTTGCCTTCGCCAAGTTTGGTGACGTGCGCGTGAACGGAGCTTTGCCTTTTGGCAAGGTTGTAATTCAACGCATTTGCCTGAATAAGCAGAGACATGGCTGCGGCCAGATGACCTGTTTGCAATCGTTTATAAAGAATTTAGTAGAACCTGGTAGAACCTTGATCGAAAAATTAAAAGTGAACAACGCATGTTTCAACTCATTTGCAGTCATTTTTTGGTGTTGATGTTGGTCATCGCCCCTTTTTTATTTCCCTTTCTGGCGGTGGTACACCCAATTTAGAGGGCGTACCCTGATAAAAAAGTGTACACTGGAATCACACCTTAATTTAAGCGTGTTCAGAATAACACCGTTCTTTAGCGGTGTTAGGAATAACGCCCTTTTCTTAGGGCGTTTCGCTACACCAACACGGGTGTTAGTTATAGGACAAGCAATTTACACCCTCAGGAGTGTAGTGATGTTTAGTGTGTACACTGATGACATGTGCACTGGCAGTCAAAGCAGCCCTCTCGAGACTTCATTCGAGTCTAATAGACGACTTTATAGCGCGATAGACAGTCGTAACAAGAGTAGAACTCATTTCGGTAGCGGTGTAAGCAGCGTCTTTATGTTCGTTGGCGTCTGCGTCGAGAACGACGAAATATGCGCAGAAACATTATATATAAAGGATACAGTACGCAGAAAGAATTACAAACATGGCGGGGACATGAAAAAAGTACAAGACTTTAACGCTACGAAATGCTCACACTTGATAAATACACGGGAAGAGGCAGAAATATTTAAATCTAAAAAACTGAAGATTCAGATGACCTTGAACGCCGAGGTTAGCCAATGCGAAGGTGGAGCAGCCGGAAAAAACTGCAATAGTCCTAAAAGCAGCTAGGGATACATTTTGTGATCGTGATTATAAAGCACCGGCAACGTACGCCCCATTAAAGGAATAGTACAACAAAATTCCGGCGCTTATTTTTTGGTCTATGTGTGTAAAAAGGAGCAGTATCACATCGGGCACACCAATATCTTGTTAAAGAAGACAAAAAAAAATTTAAAACGAATTAAACGATTTGCAAAGAGCACCTGGTGGATGTCGCTAACGCCTCTTTTGTAATGCCCGTCTAGGAACCTTGACAGGTAGTAACGGTAACTGTCTCGCCTCAAGCCACGACAAGAGAAAAGCTGAAGGAGGAACTTTTATCTCCCAGAGAATCTCTTTTGTGTGTCCCAGAAATCGCTATTGTCCCTCCACAAGATTATAGAAGATTAACCCGTCACTCAAAATTCGTACAAAAGCAGCCGCTTCGGTGGCTGGAACGACAAGGCCATCCTCTCGACGTCAGCTTCGCCGCAGCTTTGCTCGTCCCGAGACGAACTACGCCACGTTTGCTGAACAAAATATAAGGGCGCAAACGAGCTGGTGTACATTGCACATGGTTAAAAAAAAAAAAAAAACCGAGAGTGCGGGTATACGATACGACACTAAAAAGTGTCGTGTCGTTTACCCGCAGTCTCGGTTTTTTTTCAACCATCACGATTGCGTTGGATGTTACGTGCTCTCCGCTGGCTGTTCTTTGAGCGCTTGCCAGAGTGGGCCGTTTATAACGAAAAATACGGCCACCAGACTCAAAATGCAAACGTGCGATTGTCATTTACGGATATTGTGGATCCTATTTTTCAACATGACGGGTAATTTTCAAATTTCGTTGAAGTAGCCCTTTAAGGCTCGCTAAATAAAATTCTCGCCCTGAGCGAGCACATGAATGACTCTTTTCCACTTTCCTACCTCCGCTGTGCAAAAAAACATGTCGCTGCTGTATAGCCTAAGAGACATAAAACACCATTGAGCCGACTAAAAAGAATGGGATGGTAGCGAGTCTATAGCTCTAGAGACATACATCGCTTTCTAGCCGGCCGCAGCAGACTGAAAGGCCGGAGGCCTATAGCTTTGGTGGCATATAAAGCACCATTGCGTCGTCTAAAGATTATTCCATAGTCGCGAGTCTATAGATTTAGGGACGTACACCACTCTACCGCCGGCTAAAGCACATTGCATTGTCGCGGATCTATAGCATTAACGACATACTTTTTTCTATAGCTCGCTAAAGCAAATTGAATAGTCGCGAGTTTATAGCCTCATAGACAGATATTATTCTATAGCCAGCCATGGAAATCTTAATGGTCGCGATACTACTGCTTTGAAGACATAGATTATTCTGTAGATAGCTATAACGTGTTTTGTGGTTTCTTATTTCAGACCATAGAGGACCAAATACGGTGATAACTCACTATGGAATTTTCTATAGACGTCCATAGACCATTTTCGTATGGGAATGGTTCCGACAGTCAAATATTGGACAGCTAATACCTGCGTATATCCAATATCGATGAGCCATTGTCGATGGCAGTACAATATTGACCAGTCTATGCCAGCACATCACCAATAACTGAAAACTCTTGGCTCTGCGTTCCGATTTTAGATATACGCTGGCCTAACTTGTTAATAGTAAACTGTCACGACAGTTTAGTATTAACCAGCTTAGGCCAGCGTATATACAATATCGGAAAGCCATTGATTCTGGCAGTCCGATTTTCTACAGGTTATGCTTGCGTATTTGCAATATTGAAAATCCGTTGGCTTTGAGAGTCCAATATTGGACAGCTTATTCCGTCGTATAGCCATCATCAGAAATCCAGTGGCTCCGACACTCCAATATTGGACAATGTATGCCGGCGTATATCCAATATTGGAAAGGTATTGGCTTTGACAGTTCAATGTTGGCCAGCCAATACCAACGTATAACCAATATTAAAAAAAACATTCGCTTTGATAGTTCGTTATTGGCCAATGCAATTCCAATATTGGGAAACTTTAGGCTTAGTTGGGCCATTGTTGGGCCATTGTTTGCGCACCAAATCCAATGTTGGCCCAATACTGTCTGCTGCCTGGGTAGGGTCACTTGTGCCGCAGCGGCCATCGCGGCTTCCTGTTGCCGTTTACGCATGCCTGCAAGTACGAAAAAAAGGAAACGCCCCCACCCTCCCCCCGCCCTTCCCCCCTCCCCCAGAAACCAACACAAGAGCGCAAAACGATTGCCGCGGTCACAAAGCAAACAGTCAGAAACTCGCCAATACAACAAACGTGGACGTGACGGAAGCACGGAACGACGGTAGGAAACACGGGGACAAGGTAAACGGCTTACCGGAAGTGGAAACCAAGACCCATGAAATTCCTACGAGTGGGTAGCATACTACGCTTGGACGCCGTTGTGGTCGTTTTGCCTTGCTGCGTACCCGACAAGAAGCAATAACATGGAGCCTGGGGTTTCAAGAACAAGAAACTACTTTCAATTGGGCATGGACGAGACGATCGATACACTAACGTCGTTACCGGCGGCGCTTGACCGTCCGGGCAGCGACTGCCTGCGTGCTGCCTCTGATCTGTCTTACCAATCCGGCGCGCGAGATGTGCGTGTGGCCAGCTTGACTCTGCTGCCACGAGAGAAAGTCTGCCGCCTGTGTACCGTATTGAGGCAAATGCGCTTGGGAGCCACCAGGGTGCCCACAACTTTAAGGCCTACATAAGCACGCTAGACCTACTCGTCGAAAAAATTGTGGCAACGTGCATTAACAGGTGTGCTCGAGTTGTCAGCAAAAGCGTTCAGAGGATTGCAAAGAAGTGGCTGCAATTGCTGTGTAGTGTTCGCGCAATGCGGCCAAAATGTTGGTGGAAACTGAAGGCAGTGGAGTACAGTATTTATTTTATTGTAGTATGGGTCAACTATTTTCACGCACCTTGACGGCAGGGGTGGATAGTGTCCTTTTTACAAAGATACCTGAGCGCGCGTTCCACGCTGTTCTCGTAGTAGTGGTCTGTAGAAGAAATTACGGCTGTTGCTCTGCGTGAACGTCACCCGCGTCACGGTCGTTACGGCCAGTGTCACGTCCGTTTTGATGGGAAGGGTACGCGGATGAAAGGAATGAGGTAGATGAAGGGGGCCATCTTCGTTGGGGATCGTAGTCTGTCGGCAAGTTCATCTGCGTCTCACTCGGCACTTTACGCAGAGCGGTCAAGCTAGCTCAGCTGCCTGCATGCAACGACGGCCTCGGCGGAGCGAGCGCTTTCGACGCGACGGATTCTCCTCGAGCAGCGCTCTCTCGCAAGCTTGCGCACCACGGGTACTACACCGACCGCGGTCGCAGTTGTGCGACAGCGACTCATGCAGCTCCCGAGCAGGCGGTGGTGTCGAGGACGCGATCTTCGGAGTTGTTGGAGGCGCCGCCATTTGCAGCGGTATTGATTTCGGGGCGTATTGTTTGGGAGGGGCTGCGTCAAGGGTACCTACGCTATTTCCGAGAAATAATGGCCCCCAAAGCCCAAGTCCCAATCCTCGTTTTGCGTCTGCGTATGTGCTGTAGCGACGATGTCATTTCGTTGGGGTTGCGGAAATTATTTTATTCTGAAACTCCCAAATGCTCAAAACTTGTTTCACACGTATACAAAAAAACCAAGACCAAAAGAAGCATGCTTGCAAACTCTGTTACTTTGCTCGTTAGAATGTCGCGTCGTGGGCCTTCCACGCTCTTCTTGAACATAATCATCATACGAGGAAACTTCACAGATAAATAAACTTGGATAAATTAGCACATTTTCAGGTCTTAAAGCATTTCTATTCCGCGAGACAAACGCACCCAACGCACGAGCACAACGATGTCGTTTAAAAAGAAAGAAGAAGAAAAAAAAAATACTGGTGTTGCTAGCGAGGGGTCTGTCTCCTTAGAAAACCGAAACCGAAAACAAAACTGACCTAATCGCAATACAGGGGTGCTGCACTCAGCTTAGCATAGAGCATTTTATTATTAAATTATTTTAACGCACCAATCTTCAATTTTGTATGAAAAGTATTGTCCTAATAATCTGTTAGAAAAGGAATCAATGCAATACGCTATTGTCCCTTTAAATTTTGACTCTACCTGAATTTTTGATTCTAGCATTATTTCGAGCGACAAAAGTTTTTGCATTTTTATGCTGTCATTGATGTGAAACGACAGCGTGTTATTTAACCTGGTATGAAACCATTTTTTGCCATCAGAAAATATTGAAGAAAGAGAAAAGCAGAACATTGTCGCATAATTAACTTGAAAAATGTAGTTTTATACATGCTGAAAATGAATTTTAAACGTTAGCATGATCATTGAGAAGCGCCACACACGTCCCCCTTCGAGAAACGTTAACACTGGCCCCGTAACGAAGCAAAAAGAGGCAGCAAGAAAGAGAGAAAGGAAGAAAAAAAGCCAAGAAGTGAAAGCAAACACAAAACAATTAAGAGTTCAGCGTTAGCGTTTCCCAAACGGAAACGTCTGTGGCGTTTCCCAATGGTCAAGCTAAGGGATTCCCTTAGGACCTTTAATTTCTTAATCGCCACATAATTCATAAAGTGTCAGACTTGAGCCAAAGACACCACATGCGAACCAAAGTACAAGCAGGAAGCGTTAATCTGGCACTTGTCTGGCGATTAATGCCCAAATATGTTCCAAAGTCCAACCTCGATCCTCGATAGGGTCGCGAAAACCCAACCTGTATCCTTTCTACTCTAAAATATTTCGTTAGGAGAGAGGAAGGTCAATCGAAGAGGCCATCCAATGAGCGCGTTTCTGGGTACACACCCAAACTTCGTGAGGAAGGAAGGATGAAAAAAGAGGAGAGGGAGGAGAGAACGATTGCTCGTGTGGAATCTCAAAAAATAAAAAGGGGATCTAAGTCGTTCCGTAAAGCTATCCGAAGCGAGGTGGCAGATCGATCCTGGTCGTCAGGGATGGCAGTGTGTAGGCGTCCTCCTTTCTGTGTTCTCAATAGATTATGCTTCGGGTGCTCGTTGGCTTAAATAATCACTCATCCATGCCTGGCGTGGTCCAATGGGCGCTTTCACTAGCGGCTGCGGTGGTCAAGGAGCTTTCTTGCGTTCCACTAGACGGCGAAAATCGACTTCTGGTGCACATTGCTCCGGAGATAAGAATTCGCGCTCTCGTGCACCGAGTCCTGAGATGGTGCGCGAGGAGCGCAAAAAAGTGGATTGGCGTATTTCCAGATCGCTGACAAAGTTCCGGTCCTGAAAAAGTAAAAACAAAAATGGCAAAAAAGTTGCGGCGTCAGAGTCAAGGGTTTGTGGTTTCCTCACGTTTGTTATTAAAAGGTGCTCAAAGTAAAACGAATAACGCGTTCGCAATTCGTTTCCAACTTGGGCTGTTTTTAGAGCATGTCTTGGAGCGTATTTGACTTATTTTGGACATGATACTAAACCACATGAAAGGTCATTAGGCGCCGTGTTTTGATCGCCGTGGCAGGGATACTCGGTGGTTATCGACGTCAGTCCTGTCTTTAGTGAACAGAGCAAGGCTGTGAGCGCGATTAGGCATTCACAGAGGACATGATCCCGATTAATATAGTTTGCGTAGATACAACGGGGATAAGCTCAACTAGTTGGTTTTTCATTGGGAAATATACAACCACGAATCTTCGAGACTCAAGTAATCAGACTTCAAAAAGCTGTCTTGTCAAAATACGTACGGGCCTCCATGAGTGAAAGATTACGCCACATCGTCAGAAAAAAACAAATGACGACAAAATCCCTCGCAGCAAAAAAAAAAGTAGACACAAAGTTTTTTTTTTTTTTTCGGTGTCCCATATATTCTTGAGATCACCCACACATTATGAAAATATTGCGAGCCGACAAGACACGCACATGGTGTCTCGGCGTCGAATCAACTATGTTCGATGTGGTGCAAGCTGAACTAGCCACGAGTCAACATAAAAAAAAAAATGTTTGCGGCACAAAGAGTAGAACAAAGTACGCCCCATACGGACATGAAGTAATCTAAAACGCTTTTTTAAGATGCGGGCGTTGCTACGTCCGACGAACGGGGTGGTTCATCCACGAACGAACACTGGAACATGCAAATATTCTTAAACTTTGACAACAGAGTACCTAGCAGACCATCGACGTGAATGCACGTGCAGCTCAGTGCTTAATCAAGATGTCAGCTTGTACTCCGTGCACCCTTAAAGGCTGACGCACACGTCTCGCTTTCCACTTTTACCTGCCTACTTCTTTCTCATATCCTCTCCACTTTTTACCTTGCCCCAACGCGGCTCCCCCCGCAGCTTAGGAGATGGGAGAGCAAAGAGGATTATCTTTCCTGCAGAAAACGGAATTGGTACGTCGGTCTTTAAAGGGGCGGTGCAACGATTCTCGAACTTTGGCCAAGTAACTTCAAAAATTAATGTGTCACCTATGAAACGAAGATCCGAACACCGTATTTTCTTGCGAGCGCTAGTTTTCTTTATTTTTAAACAAATGACACAGATCGAATGTCAAAGTGCCTTCTCAACTGGTCACGTCGCCTTTCGAGTAATGTACTTTGGCGACAACCGTGGTTTTCCTTTTGATTCTCTCATCAAGGACTCCAGCCGTTTCTTCCGGGATTGCCGACTTTGACAGGATTAGCACCGTCGAAGGTCGCGACGAGCGATTGTCACAAAAGACGGTTCGCCACGGGGCTGACGGCGAATGTAGCAGTGGAGGGGGACTGTTTATTGTTCTCTTCCCGTGTCCCCCAGAGACGCTGTCACCGTAGTTCCCGGAATCGTTACATGTAACTGCACATCGGCAAATAATTTGTTTTTCTCTTTGATTACGCAACGGAATAGCAGTTTTTCCGGGAAAGGAGACGCGTTTTGGTCACTTGTGCTTGGGTAAACAATATACAAAATGCAAACTGCAAATTCTTTCAACGTTAAAATCGTTGCATTTGTTTTTGTTTTTTTTCATCTTAGCACAGTTGTTTAATGATTGCTCTTAGTGCATATGTGCTCCACCAGGAGACAAGCCTTGTTGTTTTTCGTGGGCACAAAACCAAAACAATACAGAAATATCGTTAATATTGTTACCTCTAGCCTAAAGTAATTTCGGATTACGACGGGGCTAGAGAGGTTCGCGGAACTACTCGCATCACTGCACTGAGAAAGTCAGCCGATGATTTGCGGAGCGAACGAAGAACGCAGATTCTGACATGGACGAGAACAAAACCTGAGACATAATGTAATGGCGTTAATACTAGTCAGAATGACAAAATGTTCTGAATGACACAAACATTATGTTGCTCCCCGCCACAATCTTTTGAAATGGCAGATCTACGAAGGTCGTTGTATTAACACAAATTGCGTATCATCAGAATAAAACCGATACTACAGTTTCTCCACTTACTGTCTCCAAATATGAGAGTACATTTCTTATTGCTTCGAAGAAATGATTGAATGCTTGTATTTCAATGAAATAATAGTTTTAATTCCATCATTTCTCAGTTTGACGAGGGAACTTTAAAAAAGTGGGAAGTATCAAAATGTATTTTTTAATACCATAATTATAATAAAAATATTTTTTGCAGGAATATATAAGGCCTCATACACACAAGGCATCATACCTTGCCACCTAGTCCTGGTATGATGAACATTATATTAATGAGCATATTGCTCTTGAAGAGTGAAACAAAATATCGAAATTGCCAACAAAAAGTTTATACGGATAGGAAAATTTAAATAGTAAATTCAATATAATTACTCCCAGTATTAGGCACCACACGACTATCCAATCTAAAGCAGGAATACACAAATTAGAACATCAACCAAACACGAAATAAAATTGTCCCTATTTGAATGGGCGTGGAGCAAACATATTTGTTAGATCTTTTTTTTTTTTGTACTGGATCTATGATGTTTGTCTTTCTAAATCTCATTGAATTTGCTTGGTAGATAAAAAGAGCGTACGCGTTTTCCATAATGCGTTGTCTTTCTGAGCATCTCAGACCGTTAACTTCTCGTGACAGACCTGGATATACACTCCTGGGATTCTGAAAGGTGTTGTCCCAGGAGTGCCTGGTGATAAGGGCGTGCGTGAATAGTGTGTCGAATTTGGTCAACTGAATCGTTTTAAACAAATTTTCATCTGCAAGAAACTTTGAGTTGTAAGCTACGCTCCTTAATGTACCTTTCATGACCCCATCAATCGTGGCATGCCATCGCTTGGAAAAGTTGTCCGTATAAACTAATACCGTACCTTAAACTTCTTTATCCCAATGTCTGAATAAAAACTATACTTATCGTCATCGGAACGTACCAGCTTAATAGCATGCAATAAACACGATACTTTTCTATTTTTTTCAAGCTTTTTCTATCTGACGTGTCACAATAAATGGGAATCAAACAAAATTCCCATGAACGTAACATCGGAGACATATTCAACACGTACACAAGTGCAATTTTCACAACATGACGTATGTAGAATCAAGGGCCTACATAAACAAACGCTCCTTATTGGTTAAAGAAAAAGTTTGTTTTTGAGGAAATAAAATTATAATATTAAAATAATAATAATAATAATAATAATAATAATATTAATAATAATAATTATAATAATAATAATAATAATAATAATAATTTTATTTGCCCATCAGGAATGCAATGTTAGATGTATGGGTACATCAAAGCCAGCTAAAGGCTTGTGTGATGACGCCCTAAAATATAAATAATAATAGTAATAATTATAATAAAAAAACAATAATAACATCTATATTAATTTTAATGAGTTATTTTCTCCTAGTGCCCACAGAACTGTGATGCATTTTGCGTGGTGCACTGCCAGTTCGTGTTCACAGAAACATTATTAAAAATTCTCAAAAACATGTGAAAATGCAAGAATACAAGTTTGCGAAGCTAATGCAGCTATGGCACGAACTTTGGTTTTGATAATATACACTCCTCTAAACCTGATTGAAATTGAACAAAATCAAGAATATACGATGCACAATAGCATATATTCTGAAAAGATGACTACATATGATATAACAGTGACAGGTAACACGTTCTAATGGGGTGGATGTTAAAAACTTACAACAAGGTCTTGCGGATAGATGAAAGTACATACTCATTAGTAAATTGTGAGATTTGGGTCATTCCATCCTAAATCAACCATTTTCGATTTTAAAAGAAAATTCACGGCTTTTTACCCTAGGGCCTTGAACCGTTTCCTAAGTTATTTTCGCCGTAGCATTTTTTTATACCATGAGAGGGGATTAAATTTTCTTTAAACTGGGCGTAAAACTAGGCATCAATCAATAGTTGAGCAACAATCAGATTTCCTCCCGAACGTTTCACAATGTATTCATGGTAATCGAACGGCTTTTATCTTGCTACGTATTGATAATTACGCAATTTTTTAAATTTCAAGTACTACAAAAAAATACACAAAGGTTAACTGATTCCTTACTTTTTTAAATATCTTTTCTGCATGAAAATTATAAGTTTTTGTAGTAAAAAAATCCCGTAGAAGTAATTTCAGAAATAAAGAGTTTTAAGCGGTACGACAACATGCGTAACCAAAAAAAATCTGAATTTCCGAAAAAGTTGCTGCCTAAACAGTAGCATATTCTACAAGGAGGTGGTCCAAGTAAAAATAAGAAAAATAACGACTTCAGAAAGAGTTTACTGTATTTCATTTTTATAAGCTTAACAACAACAACAAATATATATATATATATATATATATATATATATATATATATATATATTATGATCGAAAATGAAATATTGAATTTTAGCTCCCGCTTCGTAATACCTGTCAATGATTCTCAGCGCCTCTTTACCGCACAACACACCGCCTGACGCGAGACCTGAAAAGAGATCTGAAAAGCTGGGCAAGCAAGCAAGGCAATTTCTGGTAGAAGCGTGATTTTCGCCGAGCATTCTACACACGCGCATTCTTAACTCGCAGTAACTTGGCGCTTACAGTCATGGTTTACCGCTAACGACGGGCAGCGGTTTAGCGCATTTGGGGCGATAATCGCACGTACCGCCACTGCAGGCTCGTTGCGACCTTCGTACTGAACTCAGCTCTCCCGGCTCTGAAACTTGATGCCTAACAGCGTGGACATGACCTGACTGGGACTTCTATTCAGGAAACGCGATAACGATAGAGCGAAATCCCTGCTGGCGTTTTGAAAGGAAAAGACCGACGGTAAAAAAAAAGGCATAAAAATGACGGATATTGTTTCGAACGACCACTGACTAAATGCATTCGGGAATCTGCCCATGTAAATTTATTTCTTGTGGGAGTACGGATGCATATCGACGAATGAAGCAAATCACTCAACACAGGAAAGTCATAATGCGGTTCGTGCGGGCGCTGATGAGGGAAAGTATTAATTTCTTATCGTTTTCGTTTCTACACTGGGAAGATAGTTGTGTCGTGTTTACCCATAATGTGTCACCTGACAGAAAAACATCGACGCCTTGTTTCTTCTCGCTCAGGGCGCCTGAGGGAAGGGAAGGGAGCCATCAATCCGTGTTTCTCATGTTTACAGCATCAATGTGGGACCGCTTCGTGGTCTGCGTAATATTGTGGAAACCACTTGCACCAAGACAGCACAGATGAAGTTAACTTTCTGCAAAAAATTAACCAGAGGTTTTGGTGATACACACTGCACACATTAACCTTTTACCACGAAAAGCTCTCCGCGAGGGCGCCACCAGTCACTCAAACCGGAACGTGCTCACCGAGACTTCCGGTCACCTCGCTCCACCGGCTCCCTGCTGCGTCTGCGACCTGTCTGCGTCGTAGCTAGGTTAGCGATTATCTTATGTTTCGTTTTGTTGTAAATTTTGCGTTTCTCGCCGCGATAACATTCGCATCGGCTGCTATTCGCATCGGCTGCTATTCGCAAAGGGATCCTCCTTGACTGCCCGGTAAGGGAACGTGTTGTAGCGTCTTGGATGCAGCCTGCGTTCGGGAACCAACCTGCTCTCTGCCGTACGGATTCACCGTTTTCTGGCAGCCACCGAAGCGAACGGCGTCGTAATTTCAGGACATGAAAAGGGACAACTAGCGGCCCGATGAAAACAGCTGGATGTGTCCAGGACACTTTATACAGTGTGAGCCATAAGCTTTCTATCTCTACCGAGTTGTGCTTGCCCGCCTCGGTGGCTCGGACACAAAGCGCCAGACTACGGGTCACCGGTTGGCGGGTTCGAATCCTGGCCTAGGTCCCGAAATCTGTCGGAAGCTTATTATGTAGAAGACACCGTGTGACCGAGACTTCAACTGCGCGTCAAAACATCTCGAATCTTTCGCTGGGGCGTGCCAGATGCGCATCATTGGGCCGGCACGGAGAACCCCCAAATTCGTTTATTACCGAGTGGTGTTTCAAACGCACCATGCCGTGCGATCGGACCAACTTTGTAAGGTGCTCGTGCGTATTATTGAATTACCAAACATATTTATGTACAGAAGTTATGGTTTTAAACCAAACAATACAAATACAAATTGTACTGCTTTATTTACCAGAGAGATATTTAAACTACACAAAGAGACTTTAAAGCAAAAACTACCGATAAAATTTGTAGAGCTTTATTTACCTACAAGGTATTTCATTCAAAGTAGCGAGTGGCTTGCAGAAGCATCACCGATACAGGGATCACCACGTAGTGCAGTTTGTATCATGTTGAGCTTCTAACTTCGGGAAAGGTGCTTAGTTTATGTCAGCCTTCCCCAGTATTAGTGCTAGATTCACCCCGGTTGTAGCGGTATTGGAACATGCACATGCAATCGACTTTGGCGAACTCGATTCCTGAAGCTGCATGTTTTCTCTATTTTGCCACTATAAGGTGAAAATTATATAGATACGTGCAACAGTTCTCCATGCAAGGAGATGAAGCAACCTTGTGAAGTGGTTCTTTTATTAATTATTTCTTTTATTAATTGTTTTTCTATTCCTTTTCACAGGAATCCCGTCAGATGAGCCAGTCCCTCCTGACTATGTGCCATCACGTTTACCTTTCGGAAACCCCCACTATCCAGACTGTACAAAGGTACAATCGACAGCATGCGAGGTCCGTGAAACAAGTTGTTGCCAAGCCAGAAGACGGTTCGACTAACCAGGCAGAAAGCGAAGTGGTGAGATGTCAGGAGTCCAGAGCTAGATGTGAGGTGTCGGCAAATACTATGTTCACCAGCAAGAACATTGGAAGCCCTGTGGGTGAAAAGGATATTCTTAAGCGTGCTCTTGCCAAAACACCAAAACAGCTTGAGGAAACCAGCAAGCTACTTAAGAAGTACGAAGACCCACCCGAATTTAATTGCTGGGTGTAGCAGTAATTCTGCCACACGAGATGCCCTGAACTCTGACTCTCGAGTCAAGTTCTACACCGGAATTGTAAGCTTCAACTTGTTCGACGTGTTGCTTTCGTGTTGTTTTTTTAGTGCTTGGCAGCTTTCGGTAACGTGCCTACTGCCAGATGAGTAGCTTGTACTTGCGCTAATGAAGCTCAGTCTTGGTTTGCTGAACGAGGACCTTGCCTGCAGGTTTAGGGTGTACGTCAAGACTGTTACCTCAGTTTTTGATGCATGGCTGGATGTGCTTTCACGCAACTTCGCGAAGCTAACTTAATGGCCCTCAAAAGAGCCGTACGGCGTAATCTCTCATTTGTTTTCCACGAACCCTTTTTCCACGGATGTGCTTGGTGTACTTCACTGTGCCGAGATTTGTATTCAGAAGCCGTCCTACATGCTTGCGTGAAGCTAGGCATACTATACCTATAAACATCATAACACTATCAAAGTACTCATCACCGTATCTTCTAGCAGAGCCAAGGGTGGCTTTCAGATAAAAAAGTTAACTTTGAAGTCAGGACTTTTGACACATGTGAAAGATGGAGATGTGTACCTTGTACACAGGGGGCTTTCTTTGCCAAGTAATGTTTGCAGCAAAAGGCGCCAAGCTGCTGATCCCGTATTGAAAAAAGGGAAAAAGCAGCTTTCGGGTGATGAAGTGGCTCTTTCTCGCAAGTTGTGTCGTGCACATATCCATGTGGAACGGGCAGTAAGGCAGCTTAAAGTTTTCCTCGGCTTGCAGACGGTACTGCCAATTTATTTATTTTTAAAATCAGACGATGCGAATATGTACACAATTGATAAGGCATTGATTGTTCGAGTCGCCTTGAGAAATATGCAACCATCTCTGCTCAGGAAGTAGATTTTTCATGAAACATACTGAGTTCAGCATAAGTAATTGTGAACCCTAATCCGCACAGCCCTGCTCAGTCGCCAGGTGGTCAACCCCCATGTTGCAAGAGTTACAGTCTGGTTCATGTAAAAGCTGGTTGACACACTTACAACCAAATACGACACTACCAGTTTTTAAGCCACGTGCGATTTCTCACAACCGGCTGCGCTGCTGTGCAGCTGGTCATTAGAAGTCGCAGGCGGCTTAAAACCGGTTGTGTCGTACTCGTTTGTAAGAGTGCGAACCAGCTTTTAACAAATTATAAATGCAGCTAGTCCCTTACCAAAGCGTGTTTCATTGTGTTTCGCAGAGATTTTATTTTGTCATTTTGTCTTTATGGCACTGCTGTTCTTGCTTTTCTTCTCTTTCTCTGTATGTGACGACCTCTTTCTTTGTCATGTTGATTTGCAAGTAATTTTATAAAGAGACTATGAAATGATATTGGGATTGGATACTGCAAACTTTACATGGACATGCATACCGACACAAGCGTGACGCAAATATACTCGCACATTGCCTCTGAGCCGGATGTGTTTTTGTCGATGTGATATTGAAAGAATTGAAACGAACTATTTTTGAAGCTTCCTCCACAACGCTTCCTGATGTGGTTGTGGCAAACACGTAGATCACAACAGGGTGGTTATAATGAAATGCACATCATAGATAAAACACAAACTCTGCATATCATTCGAATCAGATAATGTCACAACAATGACTTAGCAGACATTTGCGTTTAGGCCTGTCCACTCACTGTGGCAATGAGAATAGTCAACCTCTAGCAATGTCCAAAAGACAACGTACGTGTGTCCAGTGGGGACTGGGAAAACACTGAAGCACATTTGATACATGTCAAAGGTTCACTGAGAAGACTATTTGGTGAACGTCAAAAACATGATTCTCGGCCTTTCTAAGAGAACTATAAAGTGTGTCTGTTCATTTACCTTTGACCAAAAAGAGATTATTATACTTGTACAAAGTGTATAATTACAGCACTGCAAAAAACCTGAATAGAATGAAGGGACTGGTTTCTGCTATCTGACAAAAAGCAGGGCTATTCTTGATGTTGGCAAACTAAGCAGAACCATTTTTTTGGAATGCCCAATAGTTTGACACATTACATGTGAACAGCTGCATCAGTGAGCTGCATCGCAGGACAGATCCCGACTTCTCTTCTGCCTTGCCGAGTGCTGTTTTTCAGAAACAATAATTAAAAATTACTTCTAAATTCACATTTCCGTTTGTGTAGACTACAAAGTATATTTTGCTCATTTGTGCGAGTTCCACGTGCATTTGAATCTGTGAATCGTATGCGTGGTCCTCATTTAGGAGGGCATCATCGTGAAGAAATGACAGTATTGCATTCGCTGCATCAATTGTCAAATTTGCGCACGAAGATCGACGCTTGATTTTTAAAACTGCCACCTTGCAGCAACTACAAGACGCTAAGCTGTCAGGGGAAGCAGCAGAATAAGGCTTGTTGGCATCTACAAACAAGGCGCAGTTCCTGACCTCAAGCCACTGTGATCGGGTGCTTCGTCAGCAACGAAAAGATTTCTTGCATTTACTTTGTTGTCCCTGCCCCATCTCACACTGAACATGTTTGGAGTCTGCTAGTGGTCCATCACCTGGGAAACAATTCCCTTTGCTCCAGTGCAGCATGAGAGAACTTTCCCCATGATCGACGCTGTGATCCTGCCCCTCCTATGTCTAAACCGTTTAGCTGAATTCGCTTGACCACCAGTGCGGAGTTCCCCCTGGCTGGACTCTATATCTGTAAATGCCGTTTGCTTCGCAGCTTCTTTATCTACACAGCCCTAAAGGCACTCCATACCATAGGTCGGCATTTTAAGCTGTCCTCACTCAAACTCACGATCACCTATTTTTCCTCAATCAGAACTCACGCCCAGTCACGGTCACGGTTTATTCAAAACAGGGTCATCACCCGAACTCACCCTCACGGTTCAACACAAAACTAAACCTCACTCGCCGTCGTCATCACGGTCGTCACGCTCACAGGTCATCACGGTCATCATGCTCACAAGTCTTCACGAATCATCAGACTCACAGGTCATCAAACTAACAGGTCGTCACGCTCATCACACTCGCACGTCATCACCATCAGAGGCTATCACGGATCATCAGACTCACAGGTCATCCCACTCACAGGTCCTGACGGTCCTCAATCTAACAGCTCCTCACGGTCCTCACACTCACACAGGTAATCACGCTCATCACACTCACGCTCATCAGTTTTCAGAACTCCCACTCAGGCATATGAGTTCTCAGGACCTAAACTCACACTCAAGATTTCTCAAAACTCACGATCCCACTCACGATCAAACTCACGCTCATGGGTTCGCTGAACTCACACTCACACTCATGAGTTCTCAGAACTCACGATCACACTCACGATAAGACTCAAGCTCACGAGTTCTCAGGACTTGCACTCACACTCACGCTCACACTCATGTGTTCCCAGAACTCACGATCACACTTACATTCACAATTTTTCGAGACTCGCGGCGTCACTTACGATCACCTCAAATCTGATGGTAAGCGTGAGTGGTCGTGAGTGATCGCACTCATGAGTGAGAATGCCGAGGTATGCTCCATACGCACTACAGGTTCAGCGACTTGAGGCGCAGCATCGTCGTCCTCAGCGCTTCGTGTTGTCTTACTTCCTTTGTCCCTGTCTTGCGACTCATTTTGTCAAAATACATCATCTACCAACTGGCCCATCTGTCACTATTGATGCAGTTTAGTCCTCAGCATCTCTGTCGACAGCAGTCTCAGTGTCCATGCTATTCGTGAGGCTCTCGAGCACGAAGGTGTTGTGTGCAAAGGTCTGAAAAATATTACTTCCTTGAGACACTGTCACACTGAGGCAGCACGACTGCAACAGCAACACAACACGTTGACAAAGAGTCGGGCCACTCGTTGCTCGATCCCCGTGTTGTGCGACAAACCTGACACATCACAGCAACATCCGCACAGCATGGACTAACATGTTGCCTTCGTATGTCAGCTTTCGGCAACGAAAATAGCAGCAACCTGTGTTGGACAACATGCGTTGCCCTGATCGTTAACTGAGTGAATTTCAGGCCGGCAACACGACAATACAGATAGCTTCGATGGCAGAGCTAGCTACATATCAATAAATATTACTCAAATAAGGTATTGAAAAATGTTATTTGAAAATAATTAAGGCTTGTGTGCAGGTAAAATAATTTGATGAATGTTTCTACTGCGTCATTACGGAAATCAATTGTCGAAATCGTCACAGCTACGGTCGTGAACGTTAAAGGGAAGCTGAAGAGCTTTTCGAAAAAAATGAGTTAATGGTTGATTCTGACGTGTTTGTGCCTGCTGAGTCCAAATATCACAACCGTTTGACCCAAAATAATCCCTAAACGCGAAAAAAAGCGAAGAAATCAGAAGCGATCGCCGCAGCGGCACGCCATTGGCTAGTCACGCGTGACGCGCGACTACGTCATAAAAGGACCATCTCGATTCTCGTTTGCTCCTTCGCTTGCGGAAGTAGCCGGGCGCCGGGTCTTCTGCTCTTGTAAATCGGGTTCGGCTTCTGATTTTTCGAAATCTTTCGGTGGATCCGGAAGAGGAATGTGTCCAGACGACCCTCGACGTGACAGAGTACGCGTTCCAGCCGTTGGCAAAGTAGAAAAATGACCCCCCGCAGTAATAAACGCAGACACGAGGAACCGCTTGCGCGGACGCGACATGGCCGGCTTCATACTTTCAGGAACGTACTGACTGCTACTTATTGTAACGTAAAACGATGACAATAAACGGAGTGCTATTGACGGGACGCCTCAAGCCGGATTAGCGTGACCCTCCCTAAAACGGTCGTCAGAGGACAAGAATTCTGCAAACATCGGCCTTCGTGCTTGCCATCTGCTGGACGCGTGAGCGTGCAGGCTGCATTGTTCATCAAGGCTGAAGTGGTTTGAAGGGATAGTATAATCGGCTTCGGTCGACGGGAGAGCTTTCCCTGAGATGAGACGGGTGATAAGACAGGGTCGCCGTTCTGCCACCGCCATGTGCTTGCTCACTATGCGAATACCTGCGCAGAAGGTTCATCCTTGTGATAGCGGTACCCTCTGCTGCGTTTAGTTTGTTTGCCACAAACAATTACGCCATTATAGTTAAAAAAAAAAGCGGAGATGTGTGTCCGGCAGTCGAAATCGTGAAAGCTTCCTGGGCCTCTACATTCGCATACTTCTACCAAGATTTGTTGACTGCATCACACCACCACCAAGCATTATCATCGCCCGATCGCATTTCTACGGCACAAAGAATCGTTGCATGGCACAAACGTTTTACGGAAAACACTGCGTAACTTGTAAAAAAGAACTCAATTCAGAACACAGGTCACATGCTTTGTATTTCCAAAAAGCTCTCCTGAAGAGAATATGAACCTTTGGAAGGAAAATTAAACAAAATTTATGTTTACGTTTAAAAAATATGTGAACTCAAATAATGCCAGCAACTGTAAAAAAAAAAAGGTTATGCTAAAACAAGTTTCACCGTGAAAGTCGCATTATGAATTGCATGACCACTTATTAGAGCAAGCCCTCCTCTCTCAAGTGACTGGGTAGCCAGTAAATTAAAAGCAAAAGAAAATAATCTTGGGCTACCCAAGATTGTTTTCTTTTGTTTCCCAGATTTCCCGCACCAGAGTCGGTCCGGAAAATATAGTCACTTCAACAATATAAGAAACCAACACTGAGACACTAATATAAGGCGGTTAACACAAGAGAGCCAGTGGAAACCCGCTATTCGGCTAAATGATCGCGGCTTTTCTAGCACACTGCACAATTCTAATAACGTAATAGTTTTTTTCTAGAACAGTCGACCTCCAATTCCTACCTAGTTACGTTTCCTCTTTGCTTGTGACTTTTAATGCGCTGAATTGCCTTCTTACCTTCAAAGATGGTCGGCAGAGCGTCGGGTTCGGGCGAGCCTTCTTCCGACCCAAACCCATACGTACATAGTTTTCATATGCACCGTCCGAAACACGTTTCGAACAAAAAACGATGTGCTCGCTCAAACCCACCACCCCTTTAAAATCTTGGTGACGAAGTATAAAAGACGGTAAGCGGTAAGAATAACTGCGACGAGCGCTGTTCGTGAAAGCTGGCTGCTACACATGATACGGCATCGTGCAACAGCACGAGTCAGTTGGTTCGGTGCCACGAGAATTGTGCGAACACGTGAATAAACAAGAGAACAATCAACACGTCCGGCGATTGAGTGCATAGCATGACCGGTCAGCGGATAAAAGCAAGCGCTATGCAGCGGCAGAACGACGACAGCTCGAAAAGGAGCAGCGGACGAGGGACGCTAGGCCAGCTCCGGCGGGGTTCCCCAGCCGGTCCTTTTGTGACGCCGGCTGACGGGCTTCCTCCTCACTCCCCTTTCCCTCTGCTTCGGAGAGGCGTGGCTTCGGCGCTACCTTGAAGGCGCTTCTCCGGTTAATCCGCGCAGAAAATGACCAAACGAATACGATATTCGTGATGGCTGAGGTTCGATTAACTAGGCTCAGGTGTTTTTTCTCATATTTAAAACCGCTTCAGCTTCCCTTTAAGACTGGTGTTGATATTAAAACCACCGAGAGACCAGCTGACATTACTGCTGCTGAAATATCGTAAAATTGCATGCCTACTCACCCGCTAATAAAGTAATCTAAAAACAATCCAGGAAAGGAAAGATTAAAAGATCGAAGCATCCAAGCGACTAGTCTGATCATGATTGTTGATGCTTGGAACTTGGAAATGGCCGCTACCATACACCTGATTTGTTTCAAAAATATCCAGAACGTTTTGTGGAATGAGGCGATCACATAAGAGATGGTAGGCAAATAGACTGTGTTCAAAAATATTTATTCCTCCAATTGTTAAGAAGGCCGATAATGTCGGTGTGACAGTTTTTAAGCGCTGTCAGTTCAGCTCAACAACTCGCAGCAAAAGACACTCGGGGTTACTGCCGATGCTAACTTAATTTTACAGTAGAAGTAAGAATTGCATGAAAACAAAAATCGGACAGAAACTCTTCATATGATTGGCGTAAATACCCGTTTATGTATCACCAATCTCACTTTCCTCAGTTAGGGTTATCTGCTTTGTCAGCGAATGGCGCACATCTTTTATAAAATAATGAGTGGACATTACTCCCCGTTTCAAGCTTTCTAATCACAGTCACTGGTTGATGTCCTCCCGTGGTAATTCCAGGCCCTTCGAACGCAAAAGCACTTTGTAGAGTCACATTTCCAGCGACTCCGTGCCGCACACGAATGAAGGCGAACAATCAAGATGACGGAGTGTTCCCCGTGTTGTCCCCGCCATCAGCGCGGTGTGACAGGGTTGTCGGACAACAAATCGGCCAACATGGTTGTCGGGCGGCAGCAACATGTTGCCTGACTGTTATTGTTGCCACGACGTGACAGGGTCGTCGGCAACACGCTTTTTTCGTGTTACCGCATAGATTTGTCCAAGTGTCGTCTCAGTCTGATAGGGCCTTTGGAGGCTTCGCGTGTGGGTAAACAGAAGGCGAAAACATATAACACAAGCATAAACAAAGTTTTTCGATCAACAAATGTGTTTTGTACTTTCAGCGTCGTCGTCAAAGTACACTTATTTAAGTCATGCTCACCTCCTTTCTCCCCAACATAGCTTCCCCGATTCTGTCTCCGAAAGCCATTCTTTATGGCAGCGTAAATGGAAGGGTTTGAGACTGACATTGCCCTTTCACTGAATGAGAAAGACTTCGATAACTTTGTGGCCTAGTCGAGGTGCATTTGGACGGCTTCCGTCTTCTGGAAGAATGGCTTACAACCTTGGCAAAAATTGACCCGCCGTTGCAGGGGAAACTCACCGGTGACCGTTACTTTCCAACTGCTCCTTTAATATTCTTCACAACTGACGCCACACCTTAGGTTTAATCAAATGAAGCTAGATCTCCACATTAAAAGCGAGGGAATTTGTGCACATTCTGCCTTCCACACACGAGAGCTGCCATATTTTTGTTTTGTTCTTTGCTTCAAGAAATTTAGTAATAATTCAACTGCCCCTTTACAATGTGAAGTGTCCACTTGCATGCAATCTACAATACCATCTTGTTAACAACAATGGCATCACCACATGTGATGTGCTTCTCATCAATGACATTATGGAGCCACGTAGAGCACCTTGACTGATTTGAGGAAGACATGGAGTTGTTCGGCTGTAGCTTCTGGGACGGAAGAGCTTGCTTTGAGCGCAAAATAGTCCTTCACACACATCTTCCTTGAAGGCTTGATGAAGTTTATCAAAGCCACCGGAGCTGCCAGCAATATCAGGGTAATAGTGCGTGTTAGGTCATGAAAAAAAGTTCCTGCAAAAACAGAAAAGAGAACAAGCAAACAAAGAAACGTTTGGGGCCAGCATTATGAACTTCATATTCAATAGAGATTAATGACGAACGACAAAGCGTGCTACCTTTAAAGCTATGTGTTCCACGATGTTTCCTTCAAATTGTCAGGACGAGTAGGCTCATGATTACCTCACTAAACCAGGAAAAGAAGTGCAGATAAATTAGGCGGCCTAATATTGATAGTACATTGTTCTTCGCTAAATAATTGACGGCTTTTTAACCAACTTTAGGGGTCAATAAGAGCGCCGTCGGACCACATTGGAACGCCAGGTAGGAGCACCGTCAGGCGTCACTCTCGACAATAGGTATTCCTAAGTGCATATCTGTGTAGACGAGGATGCTGCAATCGAGCGACATGCAAGAGAGGTCGAGCTCGGTTCCGTGATCACGAACTTTAAATCCACTTCCACACGAAACAAGAAAGCAGCAACATGACTGCAGGAAACGCCAAGCCTGGAAAGCACAAGGTGGTTTTTAACCTACAAAAGCTGCGGATGCAATTCCATGGCGATGAAGAGAACAAAAACAAAAACAGTGTACTCACCTGCCACGCAGGTGCAGTGCGCGCTTATAACCGTGCCCTTTTTCTTGACGCCAGCCCACGGCAGGTGGTGTCTGCCAAGAGTTTGACTTGCCTCCGCTTCTCCAGTGACGAGAACGATGCGAGCGTTCTCAATCGTTGTTTACATTGTGCAAAGTCCGCGGACTTTATCACTAAAAAAAAAAAGTTGTAGCCATCTTCCAGCTTATAGACCGACACGCGGAGCGGATCTGTTTACCAACACGGCCGGAAGGCCGCGCATGCGTGGTAGCTGTGTGGGCAAAAGCGGCCTGGCTCTCCGTGTTTTCGCCATTGCGTTGTCTGGCGTGCGCTCGTTGTTGACGTTGTAGGGACGCCACTAGCTTTATTTTTGCGTCGTATTTCCTGACAACGTATGTCGCATGCTATTCCCGACTATTTGAGCTCGCTACCCGAGCCCGAACGGCAGCGGTACCGAAACCAACTGTGCGTTGACGGCGTTGCCTACGAGAATTCGTACGCCGTAAACAAGGCCTGCTGGACTTCCGACGTGAAGTTGGTGCCACCGAAGTCGACGGCTCACGTCGTCGTTCATTTAGTTTTTTTCGCCAAGACAATTCACGGCCGGCACGGTGCAGGTATACAAGTCTCTCGAGGCCTACGATTGCTTCGAGTCGGTTTCCGTACTGCCGAAGGAATCAGTAGACTTGGGGTCAACGGAACTCTATTTATTAATTGATTAAATACACACAGCGTCTTGAAGTCAAGATATGATATTTTTCCTACCCTCATGACCACAAGGCATGACAAGCGGTAACGCTTTGTCCGTTCTGCAGTCTTGGCGGTAACACTTTACAAGTAACAGCGTTACCAGAAACGCGTTACTTTTTTCATTAACGTAGTAACCTACTTGTTAAATTTTCGAAACAGTAACGGGTAACGTACTTACGTTACTCGTTACTACTTTCAAAGTCTTAGAGAAATTACACTTCAATTTTTTCCGTGTTTTTAGGCGTCAAGCCATGTTTTTCATTGCGTTTTTTCACGTGAGTATTTAGGTCAAACCGTAAAAAGAGATAAAGTAATTATGTTCAGTTTCTGCATGAACATAATGTTTCTTGATATATGAGCCTATGCATACCTGTATCGTCAAAACCGTCAAACGTATTAAACCATAATTTAAAAAGTAACGCAGAAGTAACGTGCGTTACTTTTTATCGGTAGTGGTAACGCGTTCCTTTTATTTTTAGGTAACGTAGCTCGGTAACGCGTACCTTTTATTTGCAAGTAACGAGTAACGTATTTCATTACTTTTTTGCGGTAACGCCTACAACACTGCCGTTCTGTCGCCGATCCGCTTCTGCTGGGTAGCACGGGTGTAGCGAGCCTCCGACGAGCGCTTGGCCGGTGCTTTGTGCACGAACACCGTGGGAATAAAATCCGGGTGGTCTTGATCAGACGACGGTTTCCCTGCACATAAGCAAGCCTCGGAAAGGAGATTGAGATAGAAGCCGCACTTGCTTTCAAGAAAGTGCTTGCAACACAAAGGGTCGTTCGCGTGAGGCGACCATTCTTTTCGACCCACGGATATTATCCACCTTCTATATATGCCTTTCAGAGTCTGCCCGGAACTTGTGGAAACTCACTCCGCTACTTTTCTTGTAGATTTCGGTGCGATTAACGGCAAAACAGCTTCGCGGCATGTTGAAATGTTATGACGCCCACGCGAAACGTTCGCCCTTTCGCCCACACCAGCCGGCTCCGGCGCGATCGCAGCGCCGCCGCAGCTCCGTGACGTCAAGCCCGCGTAACGGTCTATAGCTTTTGAACTGCTTTCGTGTAGAAGCAAGTGCCTTCTACGAGATACACGAAGATATTGCCAACTTCCACACGCGGCCACTGACGAGCATCCAAGGAGAAAACATGCATCCGAACAGATCCAACGGATTGGAAAACTCCTCGCCCGCCATTCTGACGGTAGCGCTTTCTCGCTGGTTCCTCCAGCTCTCGGAGATAAACACTGGACATATATGTCGAAATAAAATCGTTAAAGTATGACAAGTACATCGCACATCAAAACGAATCATCCGAAAACCACTGGCGACACGTTCGCTACGCACTGCGAAGCCCGCACAGGAATTCTTGAACCGGATGTTTTCAGAGGTCAGCCAATAGGGGGTCAGTTGCCAGTGTGTTGTCAAACAGCGGTGGGTAAATAAGAAAGCACTCTTGACTACTCGCGCGATTCAGGCACATAGAGGTCACAGCTTTCATGACACAATCCAATTTTGTATGCGAACCGGTATATTCAGCTTTAAATAACTGTTTCGCGCTGGTTTAAGGTGACACACCATAGCTGAATTAGGTCAACTGTACATTAATCAATGCATTATCAAAACTTTCACAGAGATAGTTTTCACATAAATATACCACGACGAACGGCATACAACTTAATCATTTTGCGGTATGTTTGTTTGAGAAAGGCACGAATTCAACAGCTGCAACTAAACAGAGCCTATAACACATTAGCGATGAGGAAACACGACAGAATTATCTTCCTAGTTTAGACAAACAATCATAATTTCCTACTTACTCTCATCAGAAGTCGCACGAGACACAGTATAACTTGCATATGGCGAGTGACCTGCTTTATCTATGGTTATGAGCCGGGGAAATATTAACGATGAATTAACACGACACAACTATCCATCTAGTTCACAAAACGAAACAAGCTGCAATTCCTAACTACCCCCCCCCCCCCCCCCCGAAACTGGCACGAGCTACAAAATAAAGGGTCTTATTGGATCGTTTTTGCATTCCACTTCGCTGTCAGCCAGCCCAACTGTGCGTGCGCAGCCGGGTACTCTCAACCTCAAAGCGGCCGCGCACGCAGGGTGGCCGCGCCAGAGCTCCAAAAGCGGTGTATTAAAACTCGCTTAAGACATGCCTGTGCTGATTGACCTGCTTCATCTATCGATATGTCACCGTCTGCGGTAGATTCTCGGCTGCAACCTGTCCCTGGTCATTAAAAACAATTCCCCCCTTGTTTCTGCCATTTCTTACCGCCGGTCATTTTCTTTCAAAACGCCAGTAGGGGTTTTGACCCCGACGCCGTTAGGCATCAAGATTTGGAGTGAGAAGAGCTGACATCTCTATACGAAGGGCGCAACGAGCCTTCGCGTACGATTATCACACCATATCCGCTAAACCGCTGCGTGTCTTTTCAAAACAGTGACTGTACACGCCAGGCAATTTCAAGTCGAATATGCGCATAGGTTGAACCCGTTGCGAAAATAGCTCTCCCGATTGGCCCTTGCGTGCTCGCAAAGCTTCTCAGTTCTCGTGTCAGGCGGCGTGTTTTGTGGCAAAGAGGAGCTGCGAAACAATGTCAGGTTGACACGCGGGCATCTAAAATTCAATATTGTTCTGTTAATTTAGAAAAAAAAGGCCTTTTTAGTAAACTCGCAGAAATGAAAGGCGATACACTCTTCTTATACGATCGTTATTTTTTATCATTTGTCCATGGACGGTCTCAGGGTAGAATAACGGCTGTTTAGGCAGCAGACCATAATTTATAAATTTAGATTTTTTGTTAAGTATTTTTTTTTACGGTTTTAAACACTTTCGTTATTTATGTTTTTACTGGACCTTCCAATGAAAATGTTACGATTCCCACGCGCCAAGAAATAATGAAAAAAAGAGAAATATGCGAACTTTAGTGAATTTTTTTAATTGTTAAAAAAATACTTAGCAAAAATGCATATTCATAAATACGTCGCAAGCTAAAAGCCGTTTGAAATTCATGACAAGAAATATGAAGCGTTCCTAAAAATATCATATTTTTACTCAATTATTGAAAGATGCCTATTTTCCAAACTGAAACCACGTTCAAACTATAAAACAATTTTTGTTGGACGAAAATATTTTAGGAAGATGTTAAAGACTTTAAGATAAAAAGCCATGAGTTTTTCTTTTTTTTAACCAGAAATGGTAGAGCCTTATGTCTGAGACGTTTGGCGTAGAATTCTCAATTTAAGAGTACCATGCACTACCTTTTGAAAAAAAAATGTATATAACTAATATCCCTTCTCGCTGATAACCTTTCTAGAGTAAAAAATGGCAATGTATCGTAATTAAAAACGCTTTCCGACGGATGTATCAGACGTATATAATAAGAATGAACTACACATTTTCAAGGATACCAAGTTGATCTAAAGATATTGATTTGAACTAAGTGAACCGAATTTAAGTTTCGAGTTCACGGCGCTACATAATTCCCGTGTGAGACGGCGTTCTAAAGATCCTTTTCTCTAAGCTCGTTTATAAAATCGGCCATTCTGCTCGCGAATGTTGAGTGCGCACGTGCCTTACGACATGCGCTGGTTCGCCGATTTTATAAAGGAGCTTAGTGAAAAGGATATTTAAAACGCCGTCTGACAGGGGAATTAGATACCTTAGATAAAGGTGGAGTCAAAGAACGTGATAACCGTGTGATCATTTCACACTTTTAGATATTTGAGCCAACTATCTTTGAAACATTCGCGGTAAATGGAACTGTACTGTCGAAGTAGACGCTAAGCTCTGTGGTGAAAAATTGTAAAAGGGTTTAATGGGATAAGGCCGGTTTGAGCATTACACTGAGGACGATAAAATTTTTTATTAAATCAACGAGCGCCACGGGCAGTTTTCTGTTCACACCCGGCATCCCTCGTACTATTGTCTTTCCTTGGATGGGACATCGCGGATAATATTCAACAGGCTGCCGACCCAGGGGCACAGCGAGGCAGCTCGAGCTGATAAGGTCGTCGCACGACTTGTCCACAGGTCGTTGCATGACTTGTCCACTAGCCAATCTCATGTCGAAGGATTGGACATGAGAATATTGACTAGGGTGTAGTCTAGTTATACGTCTTATTTTACACACGTCGGTAAAATTAACGCAAAGACAAGGGAGGAGCAACCTAGAGACAGGATAGAGCGCTACTCACAACTGGCGTTTAATACTAAGTGTTATGTAGACAAAGAAGAAGTACTGACTGTTACTAGAGAAAGACACACGAATAAAAAAACACCAGAAATTGTCATTAAAAGAATGGACGGGAAAGCGAGAGAAATGGCGATAAAAGGAATGAGACGAAAAAATAGGTAGAAGAAAGAGGGGTTAGGTGTAAGCTTGATGGCTGGCCACGGTGTCCAAAACTGCAGAGAGCTTCGGGACACCAGGAAAACCGTAGTTGTTTTCTGAATGGCGGACAATACTCCCGGCGACCATATCACAGTTGTTTACATTCTGCTGCCCGGGCCGCACCCAACGCGCCGCCGGACTCAAAAATCAGGGGCACAGATCAATGTATTGCCGTTCTTTCTCAGATAGGGCCACTGGCGGAGCACTGATGAAACTCCTCCTTTTTTTATAATCACGTAGATTTCCCAACTTCTTTTTCCCATGGAACGCTGTAACACTTTTGTCCGTTTGAACAATGGCGTGCATAGGCAGTCCCGAACGTGTACTGCTGGATGTCCCGCAGGAGAAGCCTTGAGTGCGAGGTCATGTCGCTTTTATCAGCATTAATACAACAACCCGACTGCCCCACATTGTTTCCAAGTGAAAAGGGTATTTTGTAGACTGCTCCAATGCAGCAGTCCACATATTTCTGTATGTGATTCATCTTTGCATCCAACTTTATTTTTTCTGTTTGTTGCTTATTCTTGGGCAATGACTTTTGAGTTTATTGGGTGCCGAGTGCCTTACCTAGACCTCTTACTCTGAGGCTACTTTTCCAAGATGATGTGACAAGCGATGCTCCCAGGCAGCACAAACGTTTCGTCAGACTTCGGCATTGCTTTGTATTTGCTTGGTACCTGCCTGGCCAGTCTGGCCACCGGCAAATCTCGACAACTGAATATCAAAAGGTTTACGGCAAGTATTAGGCATCAAATCCTCCGTTTTTCGCTTGGCCGTCGGGACTGAACAGATGTCTGGCAAGCATTTGGTGTTAGGTCCTTTAGTTTTTTGTTTGGCCAGACATCAAAAGGTGTCTGGCGAAAATTTGGCAACCGAGCCTCTATTTTACACTCGGCCGCCAGAGCTTAAAAGATGTCTGGTAAGCATTGGGCACCCGGTCCTTTGTTTTTCCATCGGAAACTGGAGCTCAAAAGGTTTCTCGCATGCACTTGCCATCCGATGCGCTTCTTTCACTTTTCCAGCGGACATTAAAAGATGACTTGCAAGCATTTGGCATTCAATCTTCCATTTCTGCTTGGCCACCGGAGCTTAGAATATGTCTGGTAAGCATTTGGCATCATATGTTCTATGTCTGTTCGGCCACCGGAGCTCAAAAGATGTCTGGCAAGCATTCGGCATCCAATGTTACTTTTTATGCCTGGATACAAAATATCAAGAAATGCCGGACAAGCCTTTGGGAGGATCTGATGCTCCATTTCCACTTGGACCCTCGAGATAGAAAGATTTTTTTAAAAGCATTCCGTTTGAGTTCTCATTTATCTTCTCAGATGTGGATAAATGATTAAAGGGATAGGTAAAAATGATTGAACTTTATTTAGGTGTACTTATAATTATCACTTTAGTCTCATGTTTGTGTATTCGCTGCGGTATATAACGGTAGTAATAAGGAATAGGCTATTATACTATCCTGTTTTTATTAAATAGTTTGGTCTTCCATGAAACGACTCGTATCTATATATTTACATCTGTTTAAGTACGTGCAGATATATTGTCTACGATATTTTCACTCAAATATCTTCATTTATCAAGGTATATCGAGCAATATTATGCAATATTATGTTATTCGAAAACTAGCAAACCTCGTTTTGTCCCTATGGCCACCTGTCAAAAAAAGTCTACAGCTGTTACAGCGAATTAGCATAATGTTTGACATTTCGGAGAATTATTCCTAAAACGTAATCAATGTTTTAAGTTCGTTTAGACCATTAGAGTCATTCCATTCTTAGACAGACGTTTTATTTTTTTTTAATATTCATACTGTGGTTGCCTAATAATTAAAGGGCCACTTTAATGTCCACGAACTGGTCCACTGTGCGCACGCGCCATCCATGACCACTGCATCGTCTTGCTGCCAGTTAATTTTACATTCCTTTGATCGGTATCAATGCAACTCGGTGCGGTCAAACTCACAATTTTGGGGGCAGGTTTTGTTCATGGTTAGAGCTGAACAGTGATAGTTGCGAAAAGAAGCAAATGATGAGGATGACATCCGCAAATTGGCATGAGGAGTTTCTCGAATGTTATAGTAATGTCAGCGTAAAAACAAATCAGGATATCGCGTCCGCCGAGCGGCATCCATAAACGCAACAGCCATCCCGTGAACAGTACTTCGTTTCAGGCGAAGACAATATTACGCACTATAAAACAGCGCCGAAAAACACAGGGACACAGACGAAGGGAAACAGGACAAAGCGCACTCTCAACTGAAGTTTATTAAAACTGACAAGCTACTATAGCCACAGAACCTCGTTAATATTATCTACTCAGCCCGCGTTTGAGAAAATGTCACATACAATTCGTCTCCCTGGTCCTAATTTCAAATGCCTCGTGTAATTTTCGCGACACTTTATTTTTGTATCTAGTCAAACTCTTGGTGTCATTAAAGGCCGGTGTGCAAGCGCATCTGTTAAAATGAATTGCAAGACGCCCCGAATGCGTCGTTCTTGTGGAGGCTGCGTACTTGCGGGTGCGATCATTCATGCACGAGCCCGTCTGGCCCACGTATGTCATCCCACACGTCACGGGAGATTTAGTAGATGACTCCAGTAGCACATTCGACAAATGAAATGCGGGCTGAGTAGATAAGATGAACAAGGTGCCTGTGACTATAATTAGCTTGTCAACTTCAATAAACTTCAGTTGAGAGTGCGCCTTGATCTGCTTCCCTTCCCTTGCGGTTTTCGGCGTGTTTTTTTGTTTGCAATGAACCAACAGGCATCTTTACTTTATTGCAATATTACACGCCGATGGTGTCAATGAAGCATCTCTAAAAGCGCAATGTCATGGCGCTATTCATCCTTCTGTGCCTATAGAGCGAACGTGCTGTGATTCAAGCACAATGAATTCGCTTTGACCTTGCGCTGTTAAATTGTGTCCTCTTGAAAACCTTTGATACTTTCAAGGATTCGTCTGCGCGTCTACCGTGTTCGCGTACCTTTCACGCCTCACCTCGCTCGCGAGTTGCGCAGAGCATTAACAACGTACGGGGGCGGGAGTACGCATCTAGCAGTTCTAAAGGCGGGAAATATGGAGCCCTTGCTCGGAACCTTCCTCTGTGTACCCGTACGTCGCCATTTCCTTTTTAGAGCATTAGCCCGTCGTTCGATATTCGAACATAAGTTGCTTTCCGCACTCTCCCTCCCGTGGCTTCCGCAGTACTGCGCGCAACTAGTAACATAGCTGAAAGATCACGCACGACTTTTTTTACTGAGCTCGTAACTTCCGCCGCACTATCGGCTGGAACTCGGGTCTAACCGGATTTCCCTTCTCTTTCACGTCGGAGGTCTTGCCAGTTGGAGATTAAGGTAGCTTGGGAGAAGGGGTGCGGTCGAAAGAGAAAAAGAGGCGCCCCAGTGCGCAGTGTATACGGTTGGAAGCAGAAAAAAAGACTGCTGTATTTTCCGGACTGTAGTCTGGGACCCTGCGGCTACTTGGCCTGCACTTGCGTACATTGAGTGCCAGGGTAAACAAGCCGCCTTAGACAGTACCAGTCGCCCTCGGAACGAAAAAGACGGCGGTTTCTAAAAGAGTATTTGGATTCCTGGCAATCGTTTTATCGTCGTTCCCCGCGACAGTGAAGCTGCCAGAAAAGAAAGGGCATGACTGGAAGAGAGGATTCAACAAAAACTGACATCGATGGTCCAGACTAAACGAACTATTACATCGTGGTTCTCCACACGCTAATGTCTCGAAACTACTAGTGAATGGTAGGGAATTGTCTGGAGCCGAATTCGCTGACGCTTTTAATGATTTCTTTGCAAACCTGACTACAAGTGGTATCTCGTCGGCTGCTCTCGAATATATGAGCATTCGAAATGACAAATAAATGTTTCTACAACCGGTCACCGCGCCTTAGGTGATATCAGTAATCAAAAGTCTAAATAATAGCAGTAGCTGTGATATTGATGGTCTCCAGATACGGCCTTTAAAGCATGCAGCTGATATAATCACGCCTATCCTCACTGATATATTTAACACCTGTTTAGAGACAGGTGTCTTCCCATCAAAAATGCAAAAAAGCCATACAAGGTCCATAGGGAGTACGTACGGGGACTACAGGGAAGCCATACAGGGTCTACACAGGGTCCTTACGGGGTCTGCAGAGAAGCCATGCAGAGACCGCACGGAGTCCCTACGAGGTCCATAGAGAAGCCACTCAGTCTGCAGAGGGTATTCGCAACTTTAAGCGATGGTAGTACCGCGGTGTGAGAATCGCGCTCCCTAGCTCCTGGATGATTGGCCTCATAATAAAAGGGCTTGCCTACACCTTCCTCACGTGAAAAAAATAACGTAAGGCTCTGATAGCAAAACTAGCATTACTTACGCGTCGCAGACCCAGCCTACACACTAAACATTGTAACACCCATAAGCGTGTAAAAATGGTGTAAGAAGGGTGTAAGTTAGGAAAAACACCCATTTTACACCATTTTTACACGATTTCTGAATATTGGTAGGTGTAAAAAGGGTGTGCTGACGTCTTACACCCCTTACACGTCCTTTTTACGCCCTACTTGTAGCAATCGTGTCCAAAATCGTGTAAAAAGGGTGTATGGGCGAATTTTACGCCCTTCATTTACACGGTTTAAAAGGGCTGTAATGGTGATATTGTCAAATACACCCATGATTTCATAGCCGTTCATGTCTATTGCTTTGGTGAAGCTGTTGCTGATGTACGGCGGCACAAACATCGAGTATAATTAATCGCCACATGAAGTGGCGTATGATTAGGACGTTCTAGAGAATAGATTTGCAACTCCGATTAAACTCTCCGTCCGACACGAGCCGAAAAATACGTGTCACGCGTGCATCAGTTTTATCAGTTCAACTTTGATTTTAAATAAATAATCTCCGCTAGCAAAAATGAACGAAGACGTGTAAATATACAACCGAGGCAGCACACAGTATTGCGCCGTTATGGAATTATATCGGAAAGATTGTGCCGATACCATTTTGGTCTAGCCAATATTTGTGAAAAATGGGATGGGTCGCGCCGACGCCATCCTGGCATACCGTACGCGGCGCCGTTTTTGGTTGAGTGGCAAGAGTGTCCTGCGTGAATCGGCTATGTCGGCGAGGTATTTTTATTTATTGTCTGTCTAAAATCCGACGTTAAACCACAAAACAAAACAAGATTGAGCAAAACGGAATCTGCTTACTTTTAACCCGAGAAAGACCTCCTGCGATAAAGCCTTGAACCAACTGTGGCGCCTTTATTTCGGGTATTACAAACTCACCTGACTTATAGTTCCTTAACTGAGTTTTTATTTCTGTGTGCACTTCTAAAGAAACAATGTCGCAAGACCATCGAAAGTGCCGGATTCATGACACCCCCGCAAGGGTTCACGACTCTTATCTCTGCGTAATGACACCAAAATATCTAGCGTCCCGACGTTTTTTTTTTTTTTTTGTTATACGTGAAGCCGTTTCTCTTTTTGTTTCATGCTCTCAGCGTCTTAGCTTTGACCCTTGCTTCGACGGCTTTCAAATTTGTTTTTTTTTTTTATTTATTTTGTGATCTCGCGGTCCGCACCAGAGCATGCCGTTCAACATGAGTGACAGTTTGATGCGCTCAAGGTTGTACTACGCAAAGCAATTCCAGACGAGTCCTATTTCGCGACCCTCCCCGGGAAGTGCAGGTGGTCATACAAAGAAGCGGAGAGACATTAACTGCTTTGTCCAACCCCCTTTGACCTCGTCTTCTGATAAGCCTCCACATCTTCTTCTGTGTCTTGGTGTGGCTGTGAGCGAGTGCGAAGGCCGCTTCTATCAAATCAGAGCGGCGGCGCGAAACACGTGACCGCTCTCCGTAGGACAAAAACGCTTGGACGAAAATTTGTCACGTGACTCGCTCTTGCGCGCTGATGGGCTCACTGGGGCCGTAGTCCTTGCCGTATGCCAAGTTATGGTGAGGTGTAGGGGCCACTTATGTCCGGTTCTCAAAAAGGGGCGCCCGTCAGTGCTTTCCTCTTTGTGCGTTGCAGTCGCGGCCGGGATTTTTTGTCGTGAACGGCCCGAATACATCCATGCCAACTTTTCAGTAATGGTCGTTTATTTCGTCGGAGTCCGTGGAATTATTGTGCTGTGTTTGTTGGACGCGTTTCGATCAAGAGCTGCTCATCGGCGGCCGTGAGACTTCCGCTGAATGTGATCGACCGCCTTCAACCTCGACATTGTGTTTCCGTTGTTTTGTGCTGCCCGAATCGGATTATGCATCTATCACGACAGAGAGCTGTTCATCGGCGACCACGAAACTTCCGTTGAATGTGAGCGACCGCCTTCATCCTCGACATTGTGTTTGTGGATTGTTCTGTGCTGCCCGAATCAGATTATGCATATCTCACGGATTACATGAGATCGCTCTTTTATTTGTAAGTACTCTGCAAGCATGCTTCTGATAGTAGCCCTGCTTTCGTCTCAATAGAACATTTTACTGTTACAAACATGAACTGCCGCTTACGTCCCAAGCAACTCGAGGTCGTTCTGTCTTTGCAAGCCTGGCAGTTTTCTCCACGTCACCAGTGCTAGAAAGCATAAATGTCGCAAGAAAAGTAAAGTTGGAGATTGAACTAGGGACTTCGGTTGTATAATTTAAAGGGGTTATGAAACAATATTCGGTTGGAATGTTCATAACCTTACACGCATGGACCGCCACTGGTTCGGAAGCGTCTTGGTCGTGGTGAAATTGCGAGGATAAAGGGGAACTATTTCTTTCAGTCTTGCCCGCCAAGTTTTATCACGTGCGCGTGAACGTAGCTTTGCCTTTTGCAAGCTTGTAATTGTACGCACTTTCCCGCATAAGCAGAGGCATGACTCCGGCAAGATGACCTGCTTGCAATTGTCTATAGAGAATTTAGTAGAACCTGGTAGAACCTTGATCGAAAAATAAAAAGTGAACCAGGCATGTTTCGACTCATTTGCAGTCATCTTTTCGTGCACTCTTTTGGGTTATTACACCCTACTTTATGGGTGTTGGTCATCGCGTCTTTTTTATTTTCCTTTCTGGTGGTGGTACACCCAATTTAGAGGGCGTACTGCGCAGTCATAACACCCTAATAAAAATGTGTACAGTGGAATCACACCCTATTTTAAGGGTGTTCGGAATAACGCCGTCCTTTAGGGGTGTTAGGAAAAACGCCCTTTTCTTAGGGCGTTTTGCTACACCCATAAGGGTGTTAGTCATAGGACAAGCCATTTACACCCTAAAGGGTGTGATAATGTTTAGTGTGTAGTACCGCTGTTCTACGACGATCATCCAAAGGACCGACATTTTGATAGGCACCAGTGCGCCCCCTATGGGTCGTGAAAGTTGCGAATATCTACGGGTGCCGCAGAGACCCACATAGACCTGCCTCCCACTGAGAAAATAAAGGAATTACTTCGGTACATACTGAACACTTCCATCTCCACAATGAATATACCCTGAGGTTGAACATGCCTCCAGACATCAATGTAACATATTGATGACCGGCGCTTAATTAACAACTCTTTAACTCGGACACCTCCCTACACCTAAAGAAAACATCTAACCGTCCTCACTTTCATAATATACCAATATATAGCGCACACCATAGAGAGGCAATAGGACGTCCATAGACACACCAGGACCATAGCATGGGAATAGAAAGGAATGAAAAACTTTTTGTTTCGCGGATATCCCTATAGCGTTCTTGTGGCCGTTCAATGGCAAACCAGCGGTCTATACATGGTCCAAGAACTGTCTACATGAATCCATAGGATGGACAAAGGGGTAATAGAACGGCAAAAGTATGGACATAGGACGTCCCCACATATTTTTGTAGGGGTAATCACAAATATAAATTTGGTACTTTCAACCTTGGTAACGCAATGTATGTTACGTTTATATTATATAATAAATTATACAAGACTGTGCTTTTGAAACATATATTAATGTCGGATAAACGCCCATGAACACTACCGCGCCGCTTGAGAAGCAACATTTTTTTCACGTCAATATCAGATATTTTACCTGTATTTGCGCCATGGCCTTCCTTCTCCGACATTATGACGTAACCACTCGTAGCGCTACGGCCTTCTCTATAAGGAGCTGTTGCTCTGACTTGCTAATGGGCTCACTGGGGTCATAGTCGTCGCCATTTGCCAAGTTATGGTGATGTGTAGAGGGCTACGCAGATCCGGTTTCCGAAAAGCGCTCTTTAGTGTTTTCCCCCTTTCCATGCGTTGCAGTCGCGGCCGTGGTTTTTCGTCGTGAACTGCCGCAATACATCCATTCCAGCGTTCTGGTAACGGCCGTTTTCTTTGTCAGAGTCTATGGAATTATTGTGCTGTGTTTTTTGGACTTGTTTTCACATAGAACTGCTCATCGGTGTCCGCGAGACTTCCGTTGAATGTGAGCGGTCGCCTTCATTATCGACATTGCGTGTTCTGTGCTGCCCAAATCATATTATGCATCTATCACGGATTACATAATATCGCTGTTTTATTTGAGAGTAATCTGCAAGCATGCTTCTGATAGTAGCCCTGCTTTCGTCTCAATATACCTCTTTAATGTTTACAATCATGAGCTGCCGCTTGCGCCCTCAAACGATTCCCGGTCCTTCCGTCTTTGCAAGCCTGTCCATATCACTTAGGTCACCATTGCTAGAAAGCATAAATGCTGCACAGAAAGAAGTCAGAGATTTAACTAGTGCCTTCGGTTGTAACATTTAAAGGGGTCATGAAAGGATATCCGGTTGGAATGTACATGACCTTGCAGACGTGTACTGGTCCTAGTCTTGCTCATGTATACACCCTAAGCGAAAAGTCGGTCGAAATCAGTATACTGAATGTATACTAATAGTGAACTTAGAGTATATACTGAACTCGTACTAGTTTCACACTTTTATGAAACAAAATAGTATACTTTTAGTACAGCACAAGTGCATATGTAGTATACCATAAGTGCACCTCGAGTGCACATCTAGCGTAATATAAGTGTACATATAGTACACTACATGTATGCTTTTCGTGCACTAAATGTACACTACTAGTACATATATACGGGGTGTCCCAGATAACTTGGACCAAACTTTAAAAAGAAACCGGGGCGTTCTGCGGGAGTGAAACCAACTGTACGCTGTTAGCAAGTCTCTTGCGAAAGTGCACGCAATTTGTTTTAGTGTGCCTAGTTATTTAATTAAGACTAACAAGCTAACTTTTGAAATCTTCGTTTAAAAGCCGAGGTGTGCATTGGAAAGTTGTAGAGCGCATTAAGAAACACCCCATTAAACTATTTTCAACAAGGTGCACTTTGCATGCTCCTTTTTCTGTGCGCTCTTTGAAGGCCGGAAGAAAGCACGAAAGCGTATTATGTTGCAAACACTTTAATTGGGTGTTTCTCAATGCGACCTGCAACTTTACAATTGACATCTTGGCCCTCAAAAGAATATTTGAAAGGTTAGCTGATTAATCTTAGTTATTTAGATAACCAGGTGCATTAAACAAATCTGTGCACTTAAGCAAGACGCTTGCTAATGACAGTTGATTTCACTCCTGCAGAGCGCTCCGGTGTTTTTTAAGTTTGGTTTAAGTTATCTGGGACGCCGTGTATGTCGGGCGTTCTGAATGGAAAGAACGGTCTAAAATTGGCCAGAAAAATCGGCGCCTGCATTTAAAAAGCTGACTTTTCAAAGGTGTTTCTTTGAACGGCTGGATTCCAATTTGTGAAATTTCATGACACATAGCTCCATTCTCGTGAAATGTTAAGAAACACCGTTGACAACACTTAATTGATGATAATGCAGAGGTGTCATTATCGGGAGATGCACTTTTAAAATTGAGTCAGGAAATTTCAGAGGAAAGTCTTGGCAGCTCTATTTCCAAACATTTCTCGTCAAAATGACGTACAATCATGTTATGAAATTATGTGGGAAAAGTTGTCAAAAAAAAAAAGATGCACCGCGTTTTTAGGTTGCGAGTATAGACGTGAAAATGACAATCGAATCATTTTCAAATCTTCCCTCATGAAAATAATGTACTGCCGTTTTCCAACATTGACTAGGAGAGTTGTCATTTTGATTTGCGGCTATGTACGTGAAAATTACGAGGAAATCTTTGGCAGCTCTATTTTTAAACATTCCTCATAAAAATGACGTACCAGCGTCTTCTAAAACTGTGTGAGAAAAGCCATAAAGAAAAGATGCATTGCATTTTTCAACTGAAAGTATGTATGTGTAGCATACAAACATTATGATCAGTGTTCTTCACATAATTGATAAGACAGAAACTGAAATCCTACTTATCACTTTATTCAAGTTTCCGAGCCTGCCTCACTGTACACTCTCCTTTGTGATGATGGTGTGCCATTACATCCTGCGTAAAAAGAGAAGAGAAAATGACCCTATGCCACCTTATGATATAACACCACATAACTCGCTCAAAGGACCACTATGTGAGGAAGGCAAGATAGTAACCACTTCATCCTGACAGAAGGGTGAGGAAAATCGGACAATAGCATTTTTGAAAGCCTGATATGTCAGACATTAGTGGTATGACTTCTTTGCATGCCCAGGGCTCCGCTACAGGTAATAGTGTTCATTGCAGGGCACAACATTTATTACCTAAAATCGTAGGCACCATAAAGAAAATGTGTGACTAACAATAGCCTTTTCCAGATTCAAGGTTGCAGCTGCTACATTTTAAGCACATATGAATTAATGAAGGCCACAACGAAAACATTCGAGAATGGCCATTTTCAGGGTTGTACTAATATTAACATTTTATTTTAGAAGTTTAGTATATTACGGTATTCAATATTGGTTTCAAGATTAATAGACCTATTGCTAAATTACCCAAGCATTAAGGAGAATGATGGGGATGTATGGACACGCGCCACACGCGCTCGCCTTCCCCGTATAGAATATTCGAAGTAAAACACCAAAATAAAGCGTTGACAAGCGCGCGTGCAAATGCCATTTGTTTTAGACATTTGCTTTAGAAAAACTACTACTGCTGACGCCAGCACGTGCAGCGCGTGTAATTACACTCGGAGGATGCTCCCTGGCGCTTGGGAATTTAGCAAAATGTCTATTGTACTACTGTAAACTACTAAAGGTTTACGAAGGCTTGGGATTTGCGAGTTCATCGAGATAGCTTAAAATTGGTCCTTCAAAAAAGTACCCCCATGGATACGAATGCATTGAACATTACTCCTGATTGTGAAATTTTGTACCTGCAAAGTATTCCCAACACTAACACTTCATAAAATGTATGAAATATTGAGCTCGCGAAAATAAAGTCGTTTATGCCATTCAAACCTTTCAAAGCGCTCGCAAAGTCACCATTGCGATGGATTCGCTTTGTTCAGTGCGCTTCTCCGCATGTGCCAGTGCGCTGCAGAGATTATTTCCGGATGAAATCCCAAGAATAAGACATTTGAACGTGGGACATATGCACTTTTTGATAAAATAGAATCTCAAAATTTTCACATCGAATGGTTTCCCATGAGACTACTCGGGTCCGCATGCACTGTTACTCCGCAACAAGCAGGCTCTCTTGGGATGACAAGAAAAAACCCAGCGCCTGAACGTTGCTCGAACCAGCACTTGGGAGAATCGAAAAGCCTGTCAAGCACTCGCTATCAGGACAGGCCGCTTACTTCCGGTGGCTTCATACCTGTCTGCTCGACGCATCATTCAGCCACCCATAATAGAGATCAGTGGGCGGACGTCACTTTTACTCTTGTGATGCAGTTCCCTGCAGGTTCCCATAGGTTGCAACCTGCTAGCCAAACTGGGTCAGGCCTGCAGCCCTGCGGGAGACGTCAATTCCACTCTTTTAGACGTAGACACCCACATTTTGCGTGTACCTGAAAGAAGCTCTAACACAGAGGACACAAAATGATCGGCCCCTTTTGAATGCATCCTTTTCTTTTGCTGAGAACATACATACAAGTCACATGCTATTACACATGCAGTGGTGCGGCTTCATTTATGATTTGCACATTTTTTATATAAGTTCGAGCTTTTAGAGGGAAGATTCAATATAATGAGTCGTACATAAATGGTTGCTATGAACTATACTACACATTACCTGATATCATAAAAGCACTAGAGCAGCGTAGGGCTGTACTGCATCAATTACAAATTTGTAACAACCACTTAAAAGCTGGCATTTATTTAAAGTATTACTATCGTCTATTATTCTTTGACAAAGAATAACTGGGCGAGTTGGTACGTTGGTAGTCTTTCAACTTTATCAAATATTCAGGTCCTTTTCGAATTTTTTCACGTTTCTGCTTTCTCTAACTGCTCTGCTTTTTGTAGCGGCTTTCGCCACCACTAACAAACGTGACATCCAAACTCACTTTATTTACATCACGCAATCGTAAACTTGGCAAGCGTGCCGCTTCGGCATACGCAAAGAGACCGCGCGTCTCTACGGCACAGGCATCAGCACAGGCAAGAAATCATGCTGCTCGCTCTTGTAACGTTTTTCTCGCTCCCGCTTTATGAAACAAATCGTTGGCGAGAGGCTGTTAGGACCACACGTCAGAACTAGCATGACCTGTGATTGCTTGATCTGCCGTCAGACTGCACTAGAACGCCCCGTAAAAGCGTCGTCGGGCGAGCGTCGTAGGACGGCGCCACCAACAGGCCCTCGGCTCGCCCTCGGTTCCGCCGCACGTGAATCTTTCTCACTCTGCGGAGAGAGCCATACATTTTGAAGATACGCTCTTTTCAAATGACGAAATAACACCGGGTAGAGCATAGTTAGAATCAAGCATAGCTTAGCAAGCACACGGTAAAACAGCGGCGCACTACGCAGAAACAAACGAAACTTCCTCACCGGGGCTTGCACCAGTCGGCCATGACTGTCTGCCACTTACTTGCGTTGGTAAGACGCACCGTCTCCCAGCTCTCAGTAATCGCTTGCTATTCGTGAACACGGTATTCGCAACTAAGATATCTAAAATATCCGCTAAAACGGCTAAAACGTAAAAAGGGAGCGATGCTCGAAGCCTCCGGAACTCCAACGGCGCCGGCGGCCGAAGGGAAGCTGATTGCAATAGCGATGGTCATGCGCAGTTTTCAAAAGTCTATTTTTTTGTTCTTTGTTTTTTTTTTTAATACAAAACTAAGCAAATCAATATATATTAATGATAATAATGTCACTATATCAATTTTGTAAACAATTAACAAAAATTTAGTCAATCTTAGGTTTTATCTAAACTTTAGGCTTTTCTCAGTGTAAAACCGAAACTATATCAAGCAATTTCTCCTTCGTCGCGAAGGCTATTCTGATTCATCTGCGCATGCTTGCACTCCTGGGATCTCGGCTTTTCTGGAAGGCTCGGCTCTCGCGACAAATAAATAATGAGGGCAACCTCGTATTTCGTAAACAATGAGCGTGCCCGATTTTTTTTTTTTTTGCCGAGGGAAAGACGCGTAAAATTTACGTCGATCTTTTACAGCGTGGAACTCTCGATCCACTGTGTTGGCGTGTTCGTTGTTGCAATTGTCAAGTTCTTTTCACGTTAATTGAGATGTCTTAGAGTTTTGCAAGATAAATCTACACAATGAAACACTTTCGGTGAAAGCTGGAGGTTGTCACATGAAGGCGTCGATTTCTCCAGCCAATTTCAGAGCGAGCTTCGATTCATAACACCACTTCGCTTATGCGGTTCAGAAGTTGATTTGCGCTGCATGTGACTATGCAAGGTGGAGCATCTTATGTCTCCGTTATTAGCCGTGGTTTCCTTTGCCTCCTGTCCTTTTGCTTGCTGTGGATGCAGATATCTGAAACAGCGTATAGTGAGCTGAGACCTGCATCACAAAAACACTGGATCATCCTGCAAACGTTATTTGTCTACTAGCCTATGAGGCAGCACGCAAGTGGCGGTGCATTTTGAAAACAGACATGTGCATGCTTTTGCATCAGCAGCATCAAACACTTGGTGCAATTGCCCTCGATCGTCTAGCTTCAGAATAGTGCTGACAGGTTTTTACAGTAAACTTTTATTCTGCAATAAAGGTAACAAATACAGTTCAGGGGGAAAAAAAAGCTATTTTTGCAATAAAAGTAGACTTTTCAATTGATAAATATAGTAGAAATGACTAGCTAAAATAATTATTGACAAGTTAGATAACGCTACTTTCCGTGGCGTACAATGTAGCTAACGTTTTTATTTGTGCTTTTTTTAGGGCTATAGTCCATGCTGCATTTGCGACGTAAGTATGCTCTGATAGTGCCAGTGCCGGTCGTTTCCCCGGGGAACTTTTGGACCACGTGGTCTGCAGTGAAATGAGAAATGAAGCATCCCTTTGTCACATTATGTCAGCTGTATACCCGGTGATATTTTTTAATCAACAGGTTTTTAGAAAAAAAGGGGCTTGCTGCCACGTTGATGCAGTCTTCAGTGTGTCGTGCGACTCAGCGGACATTACATGGGTGGATAACCGTGGCAACATTTTTATTAATTAACTGAAATTCGTAAATTACCTTTTTTCTATTGTTGTTTTAGAGGCAGTCATTATTGGAGCGTAACCCAATCAAAACTATTCACGAAACAGCAAGGGGCTTTGAGATATTTATTTATCAAATTTTTCACTTTCTTCCCCCAATTCAAGAAGCACGCGCGGCGGGGGCGGGGAAAATGGAGAGTGACTTAGCGGTTTTGACATGGAATGTCGCTAATGGCATGTGTGTTTGTGTTACTGAGAACTTCGTATATTGGAGTTCCATGCATTATTTATTTTCTAGTGAAGTTACAACCCTTATAAAGTGCTGTCGGATTCAGCATGAACAAACTTGCACACTTTTGACAGCGAGCTTTTAGTGAATGCTCCAGGATCATACTTCAAACGGTGCGTCTGAAGCGACTACGCAAGCATAACATCCTGCGCTCTGTCCAGAGCGCTGTTTTTTGATCAGGCGACGGAAGGCAGACTTTGAGCTATGAATAACCCAAAACTCGTCGCCTTTTCGCAAATTGTTTTGGTTGGGCGAGAGTTTATTCATAGCCCCTTTAAAATTGGATATTCATCATGGTCAATTACACTGTCAATTAAAAAATTTAATTAGACAACGTACTGCGACACTTGTTTACTCATCTAATGTCCGCCGAGGTTACGAATATTCTGTGAAAACGGCATGGGGCTATCTATCGCGTTTTTAATGTGTTGATCTTAAAAAATCGCACTATATATATATATATATATACCCGTAACTATAATTTGAGTACGCCGACCGCAAGCATTCAAAGTAGACCTTTAGTATGGTTAAGTCCACTTCCTGTATACTGATTTTGAACTACTTTTTACCACGGGCACTACGATTCTACTACATGTACTAGTTTTGTACGGTCGAGTATACTTTCAGTCCACCACCATTTTTACTAGAAGTACACTTTAAGTACACTTAAAGTATACTTTCAGTACGAAGACCACACTTAAAGTATACTTTTAGTATACATCAGTGCACTTTTAGTACACTGATTTTGAACGACTTTTCGCTTAGGGCAGGCATGAACCGCCACTGCTTCAGAAGTTTGTTGATGGTGGTGAAATTGATAGAATGTGTTAACTTACACTGTTATATAGCAGCGCGCCTCTGACCGCGTCGAGCGTTACTCAGGTGGAAAAAGCCACTGGCGCCGATAGTGGTACCATATCGGAGAAAAAAGAAGACAGGACCTGCTCGAGTACTGTTGCGACTCCTGAAGACAGCGGAAGAGATACGTCGGTTTCGAGGACAGGAACGCCAGTATTAGAAGCACCGAGCAAAACGGATGTGTGCATCGATGTCGTGGCAGAGACTGAGGACGATGAATCGGCTAAGAACCTGGACCCCGCGGTGGTCAAGAGACGACGAGACGGAGAGACCAAGGACAGTGCCAGAGAGGTACTACATGGTCCGGAAAGGAAGTGGCAAGTTGTAGGAAAAAAGGGACGCCACACCGCCAACCGGTGGTCCGCGTCGCTCACCCGCAACAAGGAAACTGTTTCAACGAAGTCCTTCGCTGTGTCTAGGACCCCGGGGGGAGCGGCAGGTGAGCACCAAGAAGGGGAAGACGGACGACACTAAAACGCTAAGATTACAGCAAGGTTCCAGTCTGGTCTTCGTGTAGGAACGCTGAATGACAGAGGTCGCGCAGCACGCCGCGAACAGTGTCAGCTAAGCCTTCTGCTTACGGAGAACAACCTAGACGTTTTAGCAGTCCAGGAAACAAAGGTAGAATGTGAAAGTCACACCGACCTAATAGTGAAGTGTTTAACGCCGAGATATAACGTATGTGTAAGCCATGCTGTGGGCACATCTGGGGAGAGTTGTATCTTTATAAAGAAAGCATGAAGGATAAGAGAATAACGTGTTATATCATGCCAGTTGAGCCGATTTATTTTGTGCGACTTTATCTTTTCTAGTTTAAACTGTTGTGTTTTTTTTAATCTATGTGCCGAATATGGAATTCGAGCGGCGTTTTTTTAAAATATTTTGACCTATTTAACCAGTGCTTACACTTCTCCTGGGGGATTTTAATTGTGTTTGTATGTCAAAAGACTGTTCAAACTGGGCACGCGGTAAAGACAGAATTAGAGAACTTTTAAATCAGTTGATGAAGAAGAATAAGCTCGAAGGTGTTGCACAGTTTTTGTCGACTGCAAACCACGTTATCTACAGACATTACCAAGTCAGTAGTTACGCGAGGCTCGACAAGTCTTATGTGTAAGTTGAGCTAGTGCCCCACTGTTACGGAGTTCAGTAGGTGTTTTTCAGTGACCAGAGTTTAATGACGTTAACCATAGATCGACGCCAGAAGACCGCTAGCTTTTCTTGGGAATTATGGAAGCAAACGCCAAGGCTTTTTGAACATAAGAAATAGACTGAGAAGGTACAAACGAAGATTGAAAAAAATTAAGAATGGAACAGGAGGCGAAATTTGGGCAGAATGGGAACATTTTAAACAACAGGTAAAATTAGACGCAATAGAACTGGCTTGCCAACTAAAACCGCAAGAAGGAAGAGTGAAGAGCGCACTACGACTTAATTTAGAACGACTACATGGCTAGGTGGCAAAGACGCCAGGGGTTTTCAAAGACGACATCAACAGTCTTAACGCAAAACGGGAAGACATGGACGAAGAGCAATATAAAGAACCGATTGTCCGAGCTCGGGCCGAGCAGTTGCTTATCGGGGAGGTGAGCATTATTCGAGCGTTTGCGATAAAAAAGAAGTATACAAGTGTAACTCAAATCGCGGAAAGAGAATACTGATGCACAGCGACGAGCGATAAGACTCGCATTCAGCGCGCGTATGTTGATTTTTATGGATATACTTTAACTGTGCAACGATTTTCAGACTTTGACAAATTAACTGCGGAAATTAATCTCCGTCACCTATGGAACGAAACGCAGAAAACCGTATTTTCTTGCGAACGCTAGTTCTTATTAAAAAAAAAAGAAACAAATCGAAGGTCAAAGTGCCTCTCAACTCTCCACGTCGACTTTGGAGTGACGTACTTTGGGGGTTCACGTAGTTTCCCCTTGGGCCTTCTCTTCAGATACCCCAGCCGCTTCCTCCGCGATTGTCGACTTTTAGAAGATTAGCCTCGTCGAAGGTTGTGGCGAGCGATGAACCCAAAGAACGGTTCGCCACGGGGCTGACTGCGAGTGTAGCAGCGGAGGGGGACAGGTTTTGTGGATTTCCGCGTAACCCCAGAGACGGTGTCATTTTAGTTCCCGTAACCCCGACAGGCGGCTGCAGATCGGCAAAACAAATTGTTTTTTGTTTTGCGATTACGCAGCTAATAGCAGTTTTTTGCGGAAAGGTGACGCATTTTCGGTCACTTGGGCTTGCACGAACACTATAAAAAATGCAAACTGCCAATTATTTGAACATTAAAATCATTTCACTGCCCCTTTAAGAAGAAAACACCCAGGGCACGAGGGTTTAAGACCGAATTCTCGCCGAGTCTGCCAAGGCTAGACAGCGTCATCCGACAGTTTTTGGAAGAATCAATAACTATAACCAAAGTCGTAAGAGCGACAGATGAGCTTAGCATATGTAAGTCAACGGGACCGGATAAATTAATTACGGCAATTTATAAAAAGAAATTAATCCGGACATTGCATCTTTGCTGCATCGAATCTTTTGTCAATCCTATCAGGCTAACAAATTACCGCCTTATTTCTTGAGTACATGTAGAGTCTTGATTTCTAAAGGTGAGGTAGCGGTTAAGCGTCGAATCACTAGCAACTATGGGCCAATTACACTGGCAAACATAGAATAAACAATACTAATGAAAGTACTGGCTAGGAGGCTGTAAAGCGCGATACAGCAAATTCTAGGCCCACATCAGAAATGCGGGATTAAAGGAAGCAGTATATACACAAATATACACACCCCTAGAAATGTACTGGAAGTTTGTGGCTCGGAATATCGGAAAAGAGCAATGATCCAGCTAGACCTGAAAAAGGCCTTTGATCGCATGTGCCATGAAATCCTTTTTGCATTTTGGAATATATCGGCGTAGGTTCGGTTCTACTGCAGGGAGTAAAAATGGCCTACTCAAACTGCTCCAGAAGGCTTGTTGTCCGCAGAGAAGTTAGCTGCGAGAGAAACATCCGCTCTTCGGTGCGGCAAGGATGCCTATCGTACCCCTTGCTTTTCGCAATATACTTGGAGCCTTTCTGCTGTTGCGTACTAGTGTACAGACATCGAAGAATTTATTTTAAATCAGAGTGAAGTTAATACTGCTTTGCCCGGATTATATAGTCCTTTTTTGATCAGATAAACAGAGTTCCACTAAAGTAGTGGAAGTGACAATGCGTTTTTGTGCCGGCACCGCATGCGCGGTAAACTGGTTGAAGAGTTACGGACTATGGCACGGCTTTTGGTTAAAAGCTCCGGATTCTTTCGAAAATATCAAGGGGTCAAACGTTTTCGACAAGTACCTGGGCGTTCCTCTCGAACATTATCATGAGAGCACAGAATACTGGCGGGAGCAAACTTAAAAACTTATGGAGGCTGCGAAGACGTGGGTGAAAGAGGACTTGTTTGTTTTCGCGAAAACGACTATTTGTAATTTGTTCTTTGTGGCCAAGCGTTTTTTGGTATCTCATCAAAGTGTTACACCGTTCCCGAATAAACATTTAACGGATTCATTACATTTTCGCAGTGTACATTTGGGCGTCGCGATGGGAGCGAACTAGCCGAAGCAATCTTTTTCTCAGGCCCAAAGAGAGTGGCGTAGGGCTGGGTCACTTATTCATACGTCGAATTGTTTCACGATTTATGTTCATTCGCAATCAATCTGATCTATTATTCGAACGGTAATTCAAACAAAACTGTTCGACGTCATACCGGGATTTGTTTTGTCGACTTGCCGAGTAAGATATGGACCGCTGTCGGTTTCTGCGATAAGACGCATCCCTATGTCGTTTTCTTTTTGTACAGTTTTCCTTCGAATATCTGTCTTCTGTATGGCGCAAAACTTTGACGCGGAAGCTAGTGGAAAAGTTGATGCCTACGCCAAGGTATAGGTCCATGTATCCTGGAGCGTCGGTGCAGGATGTACTCAAACCTGTTGAGAAAGCCTGTGCCCCTCCAGCAGTTATGGTATTTTTTTAAATTCTACAGTGAGACACTGCCTGTGAAGACATTCTTAGAAGCGAAGGGAATGAAGTAATACTGGACGGTGAACTGCACATTGTGTAAAAACGCGTTTTGTGAGACTGTTGGGACGCTTCCCTTAATTGAGACGTACTCCAAAGCACCTTAAAAATACAACTCCCACTAACGCCGTATGATATTAGGTTCTTACTAGTTCACAATGAGCTCGTGCCATAGGATTTAATCATGCTTTTGGGTCTCCATAGTTTGTGGAAAAGCCGAATGGTGGTGCGTCATGCAGAAGTTGTTGTCCGTTCTGTTCGTGAATACCTTATAGACTGTTTAAAACACCTCAAGGAATGTTATGTTAAGCTAAATGGTAACATTGAGTGGTTGCCAGTTTTGGACGAGTTGACCGCCTTACGATCCTTTTGACCTCAATCATTACGGCTCACCGCCAAAAGACTGGCGGGGAGAATTTTAACCTCACTTGTCCTTGTTAGCCCAGTGTGCCTGCCTTTTGAATTCATTCACGTTCTTTTCATCTCGTTTTGTACTCCATCATGTTACCAAAGAAATAAAAAAGCACCTATGGCCAAATCGGTTTCGTGCTTGGCACCCACGAGAAGAGCAATGGTTCGATACATAATAGCGGTGGCTCTTTTTTGTTATTTTTATGATTTTCGCGTTTTGGTATATTTGAGAACTCCGTTGCTTGTTCGAGGTCAAAATGTTTTTTGCGCCGAATTTTCTACGCGGATTGTTCCAGAAGCACATGTGTGTAGAATAAAGGCCCGTTCACACACATGCGTCCGTAGCGACCGGGACGACTGGAACAACCGAAACGACCGTTGCAAGGGTCTCCAACCGTCAGGTGCCCTAGCGACGGAGGGACGCTCGTACGTGTTGTTCACGACGCAAGGAGTTGGAGCGAGCCCAACTTTCCCCGCTGTGTTGGAAACAACCGCAACGACAGACCAATCATAGGTCGAGGAGAACTGGTCGCGCGCGTTGCATGCCGGTCGCGGGCCAGGTCCTTCTAGCTGCGAACATGGCGTCGGTGGTGATCGTCGACGTGGACGGCGTGGTGAAAGCTCATCGTTCCGCGTAAAAGCGCTACCCTTGACTGTGAATTTTCGTCGTATCGCTATGATAACCCAGCACGTACTAGAAGGAAAGATCCACCTACTCGTGCGGCGATGTCATGGTGGCACTCTCAAGACAGCAGAAACGCCCGTGCCGTAGTGTTTATTTACTTCGACTACAAAGGTGCTTTCTAAGCATTTGTGTCTTCGAACATCGCCCGAATTTTTTATCTAGAGCATTTCATGCGTGTGCTCAAGTTCAAGGTATTACTGGCGCGTACCGTATAAATGATGCGAATTTTCACGCGTTTTCATCACCGGACAAAAGTGATTAGTGTTAGCAATCCTGAACGCTCGCAACGTCCATGTGGTCACAAGATCGTACTTTTACGTTGCTATATCGCTGCTAAGATTACATCGTCTATTATAATCGTAAAAAAGGCGTGTGGCGAGATTTGTACTATTGGCAAAGTCGTGTATTAGAGTCTTGATCGTCCAAGACGGCGTACTGCATCTTTTTCCTTTCTTTTTTTTTCACCCACTGTACCCTGCAAGCCTATCATGAAATAATAATAATAATAAAACTTTAGGCTATAGAAAACGGTCTGTCTATATTCTGTTACGGCATTGAGTGGCAGCGGTCGCCGTGTTGACGACCCGCACACTAAACATTGTAACACCCATAATCGTGTAAAAAGGGTGTAAGAAGGGTGCAAGTTAGGAAAAACACCCTTTTTACAACCTTTTTACACGATTTCTGAATATCAGTGGGTGTAAAAAGGGTGTGTTGACGTCTTACACCCCTTACACGCCCTTTTTACGCCCCACTTGTAGCGATGGTTTCTGAAATCGTGTAAAAAGGGTGTATGGGCGAATTTTACGCCCTTCATTCACACGGTGTGAGAGGGGGTAGTGTTGATACTGTCGAAAACACCCATGATTTCATAACCGTTCATGTTTATTGCTTTGCTGAAACGGTTGCTGATGTACGGCGGTACAAACATCGAGAATGATTAATCGCCACACGAAGGCGCGTATGATTAGGAAGTGCTAGAGAATAGTTTTTGCAACTCCGATCGAACTCTCCGTCCGACACGAGCCGAAAATTACGTGTCGCGCGTGCATCAGTTTTATCAGTTTAACTTCGATTTAAAAAATCACCTCCGCTCGCAAAAGGTGACCGAAGACGTGTAAATATACAGCCCAGGAAACACACCGTATAGCGCCGATATTGGATCGAATCGAAACGATTGTGCCCACACCATTTTGGTTTAGCCAATAATTAACAAATGAGATGAGTCGCGCCGACGCCATCCTGACATAACGTACGCGACGCCGTTTTTGGTTAAGTGTTGAGAGATATCCTGCGTGAATCGGCTATGCCGGAGATATATTTCTATTTCTTGACCGCCTAAAATACTACGTTAAAAAAAAAATTAAGCAAAACGGAATCTGCTTGCTTTTAGCCCGAGAAGTCTTTCTCGGGCTAACAGCAAGCAAATACCGTTTTGCTTAATCTTTTTTTTTTTTTTTTTTTTAACTGAGCTGAAGCTTTGAAGAAGCTGTGGCGCCCTTATTTCGGGTAGTACAGCCTCACCTGACTGGACCAATAAGTAAACTTCCAAACACATGGAGAAAAAAAAAAGGCAAAGAGGGAACTCAAACGCATAAACAAGACGACGATCAACGAGTTCTACCGAGACAGCATAAGCCACTCCCCGGCTCCACAGTTTTCGAAAGGGAACCGCCGCCACTCGAACAGCAACCCCAAGGTCCCGCACGCAAGGCGACCCTCCCTGTGCAGCGCAGGAGGCAGCAGAGGGAGATTAGCTGCGTTGTCCACCCCCTTTGACCTCGTCTTCTGATAAGCTTCCACACCTCCTTTTGTGTCTTCGTGTGGTTGTGAGCGACTGCGAATGCCGCTTCTAGCGAATCAGAGGGGTAGAGCGAAACACGTGACCGCTCTCCGTAGGACAAAAAGGCTTGGACGAAAAGTTGTCACGCGACCCTTTCTGACGCGCTGATGGGCTCACCGGGGTCATAGCCTTCGCCGTTTGCCAGGTTATGGTGGGTTGTAGGGACCACGCGAATCCGGTTTCCGAAAAGCGTCCTTCAGTGCTCTCCTGTTTTCCGTGCAAGCAGGTCCTGACGAGTTCCATTTCGCGACCGTGGTTTTTCGTCATGAACGGCGGAATACATCCATGCCAACTTTTCTATAATGGCCGTTTACTTCGTCGGAGTCTATGGAATTAGTGTGCTGTGTTTGTAGAACGCGTTTCGGCAAAGCATCGGCGGACGCGAGACTTCCGTTGAATGTGATCAACCGCCTTCATCCTCAAGATTGTGTTTGCGTTGTTTCGTGCTGCGCGAATCAAGCGCGAAACACACGTACGACGAAACCGTCCGATCCGACGTCCGATCAGGCGATACGACGGTCGGAGGCGAGGGTTTTCAACGCTCTTCGGTGCTACGAAAACCCTCGCCCCCCAAGGTCATTCCGGCAGTCCGCACGTCGGATCGGACGATTTCGTCGTACATGTGTTTCGCGCTTCAGACTGTGCATCTATCACGACAGAGAGCTGCTCATCGGTGACCGCGAGACTTCCGTTGGATGTGAGCTACCGCCTTCATCCCCTAAATTGTGTTTGCGAATTGTTCTGTGCTGCTCGAATCGGATTATGCATCTATCACGGATTACATGAGATCGCTCCCTTATATGTAAGTACTCTGCAAGCATGCTTCTGATAGTAGTCCTGCCTCCGTCTCAATAGACCATTTTACTGTTTACAAATATGAACTGCCGCTTGCGTCCCAAGTAACTTCCGGTCGTTCCGTCTTTGTGAACGTAGTTAGCAGAGACATGGCTACGGCCAGATGGCCTGCTTGCAATCGTCTAAAGAGAATTTAGTAGAACCTAGTATGATCTTGATCGAAAAATAAAAAGTGAACCAGGCATGTTTCGACTCATTCGCAGTCATTTCTTCGTGCAGACTTTTGGGTTATTACACCCTATCTTATGGGTGTTGGTCATTGCGTTTTTTTTACTTACCTTTCTGGCGGCGGTACACCCAATTTCGAGGGCGTACTGCGCAGTCATAACACCCTAATAAAACGGTGTACAGTGGAATCACACCCTATTTTAAGGGTGTTCGGAATAACGCCGTCCTTAAGGGGTGTTAGGAAAAACGACCTTTTCTTAGGGCGTTTTGCTTCACCCATAAGGGCGTTAGTTATAGGACAAGCCATTTACACCCAAAAGGGTGTGATAGTGTTCAGTGTGCGCTGCGCTTGTTGCACTGGTTGCAGGTGTGTGTACGCGCGGCGCAGAGCGGTCGTTCCGGTCGCTCCGGTTGCAACGGACGCAGTTGCATGCATCCGACGTGTGTTAACGAGCCTTAAGGTACTCCGTGTGGCGAGCTGGAGTCAGTCTCACCCTGACGCTCGATCCTGCTGCTCCGCTGACATCGACGACTGCGACGCTAGCCTTCTTTATTTTGTTTTGGGCACAAGTTTTTTCATTAAACATTCAGTTTGCTTCTGCTTTCGTCGTCTCATCAATTGTCATTCGTGACAGTATCTTAGATAATCCGCGTTTAAAAACAGAGTCTTTTGTAAATTGTATATTCTTGATTTTTTTCAGCTTCAATTGGCCTTACAGAAGTGTATATATAAGAAGCATAGTTTGTGCACTAGCTGTTTTGATCTGCAAACTTGTATTCTTATATATTCAACTGTTTTTGAGAAGCTGAGAGAATGTATCTGTAAGCACGAACTGACAGTGCACCCCAAAATATGTATCACAGATGTGTAAGCACCAGGGGAAAATTACGCATTAATAATATTAATCATAATATTACTATTAATAATGTGATATTATTTGCTCAAAAACAGAACTTGTATTTTTAACGAAACGATAAGAGTGTTTTTCTAAGTAGGCCCCTGATTCTGGATACGTCATGTTGTGAACATTGCACTTGTGTTCTTCTTCGATATGTCTGTGATGTTACGTGCATCGGAATTGTGTTTGATTCTGCTTTTTTCTGGAACACGCAGATGACAAACGTTAGAAACAAAATATGAAATAGTATTGTGTTTTTTCGATAATATTAAGTAGGTATGTACCCGATTACGATAAGGATACTTTTCATTCAAATATTGCGATAGAGAATTTTAAGGTATGATATCACTTTATATAGCAACTTTTCCAAGCAATGGCATACCAGAATTGATGGTGTCATGGAAGGTATGCTCAGGAGCATAGCTTACAGCTCAAAGTTTCTTGCAGATGAAAATTTGTTTAAAACGCTTCAGTTGCCCAAATTCGACACACTATTTACGCACGTCCTTATCACCAGGCACTCCTGGGAAAACGTCTTTCAGAATCCCAAAAGAGTACTTAAGTCTGATACGAATACTTGAAAAAAATAAAACATCGAGGACGAGTACGGAAAGAGGACGTTTTTAATGTTGAAAGAATTACGTCCTCGCCCTCGATGTTTTATTCTTTCAAGTATTCGTATCAATTCAACAACAGGCTTGTTTTCAATTATTTCTAGATCTGTTAGAAGAAATTAACAGTCTGAGATGCTCAGAAAGAAAACGCGTTCAGGAGAAAGCGTAAGATGGTTTTATCTAGGAAGGATATTCAATAAGCTTTAGAAAGACAAATATGATAGAGTGAGTGCAAAAATTTAGACAAGCTCTAATTATATTTGCTAAGGCCCATTCAAGTAGGGGAAAATTTTATTTTGATGTTTGTTTCTTGTGCAAATGTATGTTCTCTTGCTTTCGATTCAATCTTTTGTGGTGTCTCATAGTGTGAGTAATGATATAGAATTTACAGCCTTATTTATTTTTATACGGATAAACCTTTTGTTGGCACTATTGATTTTTTGTTTCACTCTTCAAGAGCAGTGTGCTCATTAACATGATATTTATGATACCAGGGCTAGGTGGCCTGGTATGATGCCTTGCGTGTATGAGGCCTTATGTGTTCCTGCAATAAATATTTTGAATAAAATTATAGTATTTAAAAAATAAAATGTGTGTGTACTTTGTGACGCAAGGTAAACTAGGCGCGAGTCAACATAAAAAAGTGTATGCGACACAAAGTACACACAAATTTACGCCCCATGCGAACAAGAAGTGATCTACAACATTTGCTTAAGATCTGGCCGTGGCTACGTCGGACAAACGAGGTGGTGCATCACCGAAAGAGCACTGGAACATGCAGAAAATCCTAAACTTTTGACAACAGGACACCTAGCTGACCATCGTCGTGAATGCAGGTGCGGCGCAGTGCTAAATCAAGTTATCATCTTGTACTCCGTGTCCCCTCAAACGGGCGGTGCAAAGATTTTCAGACTTTGCACCGCCCGGAAATTAACATGTGTCACCTAAAAAAAAAAAAAAAAAAACAACGAAAACCGTATTTTCTTGCAAGCGCCAGTTTTTATTTTGTTTTAACAAAATGAAACAAATCGAAGGTCAAAGTGCCTCTCAACTGTTCACGTCACCTTTCGAGTGATGTACTTTGACAGAAACCTTGGTTTTCCTTTGGGTTTTCTCGTCAAGGACCCCGGACGGTTCATCCACGATTGCCGACTTTTAAAGGATTAGCCTTGTCGAAGGTCGCGGCGACCGATCGATACAAAAGACGGCTCGTCCTGGCTGACGCTGAATGTCGCACCGGAGAGGGGCAGCTTTTTGTTGACTTCCATGTACCCCCAGAGACGCTTCCACCGTATAGTTCCTGTAAGCGCCACGCGCGGCTGCAGATCGGCAAATAATTCCTTTTTTTCTCTGAGATTACGCAGCGCAATAGAGGTTTTTTTGGGCAGGGAGACGCGTTTTTGGTCACTTGTGCTTGGGTAAACAAGATACAAAATGCAAACTGCCAATTCTTTCAACATTAAGATCGTTGATTTGTTGTTTTCATTTTACAATAGGTGTTTCATAATAGGTTTTTGGTGCATATGTGCTCCACACTGAAGACTAGCCTTCTTGTTCTTCATGGGCAGAAAAAACAAACAAATACCGCAATATTGTTAACATCGTTGTCTCTACCCGGCATAACGCCGGATTACGACAGTGTAAGACAGTTTTGCGGGACTACTCGCATCCCTGCACTGAGAGTGTCAGCCTCTGATTTGCGGAGCGTATGCAGAACGCAGATTCTGACATGGACGAAAAGAAAGCCTTAAAAAATGTAATTGCGTCACTGCGAGTCTAAATGACGAAATTTTCTGAATGACAAAAACGTTATGAAGTTCCTCACAGGAATCTTTTGAATTAGCCCATATAGTTTAAGGTGCTTGTTGAACGTCTTCGAAGAAAGCCATGATCTGCACCAGATAGGTTTTGTTCACAAATGAGTAGAAAAACTCCTTTTTATACGAATTGGTGATTCTATTTTATTGGCAGATGAATGTAGCGTGTCCACATGTGCAAAGTATGCGGTGAAATATTAAGAGGGTGCCAGTGTAAAACGCCGATGTTAATCCTTGTAGTGATCAATAAGTGAGAGCTTACAATTTATTCGCCTTTCTTCATCAAACGGTGCGTTTTCGTATTCAATTATTTTTTTCTTCAGTTGAGCACACGCACGCAACAATATAAAACTAATCAACGTAACTAAAAAGTACAAAACAAATGTTTGTTTGTTTGTTTGTTTGTTTGTTTGTTTGTTGTTCTTTTTTTTGGGGGGGGGGAATTGGTATTGCAGTGCTACGTGTCTGAAATGCTCACATTCTTCCATCACACCTACCTTAAAAAATTCCCCCTACTTGAAAACAAAATCCGATATAAGGTAACCCTATATATATCACATGGTTCATTTCTGCTTCTCAGTTATACTTAATACCACGGTATTACGGGCGCGGGATTTGTGTGTGTCCTGTTCAGAGGGTGCATTAGGGGTCTGTATGTTTCGCGTTTCCTGGCCCGTTATTTGTTCAGGCAATACAACATATTACTGTTTTGGGCTGTGCGTGTTCTCTACAAGAAAGCTGGCGCACATAATTCTTATGTCGGTATATTTAACATATATATATATATATATATATATATCAGTCAAAGATGCGTATTGTTGGAGTTACTAATTCGAAGTTTATTACGACGTTTCGAGCGGGGACCTGATGAAGAGCGGTCCCCGCTCGAAACGTCGTAATTAACTTCGAATTAGTAACTCCGACAGTACGCATCTTTGACTTATTAACTTTTCCCGGTCTATTGTTTTTATATTTACCTTACTTCACCTATATATATATATAAATATATATATACAACGGGCATGGTGGCGGGAGGCCGAAGGCGTGGGTATAACTGGTATGAAAAAACCCTTGATGAAAACAGCAACAACGGACGATTTAATCTTCGACGTTTCGGCCGGAGTCCGGCCTTCGTCAGGAAGACTTCCTGACGAAGGCCGGACTCCGGCCGAAACGTCGAAGATTAAATCGTTCGTTGTTGCTGTTTTCACCAAGGGTTTTTTCTTACCAGTTATATATATATATATATATATATATATATATATATATATATATATAGTGGACAAGCCAACTGGCGTAGTAGAGAAGGAGGAAGAGGCACGGGTGCAAGGGGGCTCGTGACAGAACACACCGACGGGACAGGTCTGCGATGTATACTGGTGTAAATATTTTATATTGTAAATAGTCTCCGCTGTAAATAAATTGAAGAGACCTCTAGTTACTTCAAGTGGTGACCCGGATCACGCCCGACTGACCTGCTTAGGGCAACCTCTGAAAACGCTCCACCGTCTGACCTTGCTGCCCTTCATCAACTACGCCTTCCGACATTTTGGTCCTCTGATCCTCAAGTATGGTTCGCGCAAGTAGAGAGCGAGTTTATCACCAGCAAGGTAATTTCTCAAGCTCAAAAGTTTCATCACGTCGTGGCCGCATTACCGCCCGAAGCCGCCATGGAAATACGAGACATCATCCTCGACCCGCCCGCTATCTGCCCCTACGACGTTCTGAAAGCAGAACTTGTGAAAAGGACTTCAGAGTCAGAACAACGACGACTCCAGCAACTTATATCGTCGGAAGAGTTCGGAGACAGAAAACCTTCCCAACTACTCAGGCGCCTTCAACAACTTCTGGGTGCGAAGGCTCCAACCTTCGACACAGCTGTCTTACGAGAGTTGTTTCTTCAACGGCTGCCCGTCAATGTACGGATGATCCTCGTATCTGCATCTGGACTGGTTTTACCCGAACTTGCCCAACTGGCAGATGCTGTCATGGACGTCTCGACTCCAACGTCCACACAGGTCGCCGTTCTTCAGGATCAGCGGCCACACCTCTCGAAAGCGGCGCCTTGCGACACACCTTGCACACTCGAAGACATACGAGCGGAGTTCCATCGGAAGATGCAAAACCTCTTAGTGCGGATATCAGCCATCGCAACCCGCTCTACTTCACCACACAAGCGACGCCTTTCAACTCGTCCTCGGCGCGGGTCTCCGGCCCCAACCCGGGCGAAACCACCGGAGACTAGGCTTTGCTGGTACCACCGAACCTTCGGAGAAGACGCCCGCAACTGCGTTTTCCCCTGCTCAGCCTCGGGAAATGCATCAACCCACCACTAGAGGCGGCGAGTGGTGCCGGTAACCACCCTAGCCGCCTGTTCTTTATAACTGATCGTGACTCTGGTTTCCATTTTCTTGTCGACACCGGTGCAGAGGTAAGCGTCGTACCCAGCTCTGGTATTGCCAAAAGATCTAAGCAAACACCTTCCATACTACAAGCCGCAAATAAGACCCCCATCGCCACTTACGGCGAACATACCATGACTTTTAACATCGGGCTGCGAAGAGTTCTCCGATGGATATTTTTTAGTTACGGACGTGTCGTATCCAATTCTCGGCGCCGATTTTCTTCGCCACTACAACCTGATGGTTGATATGCAGGGCAAACGATTAATAGATGCTACAACAAACCTGGTAGTACAGGGAATCGCATGCACCACTCCCATCATTGAATGTGTGGGATGCTTGACCCCTCACTCTCCCTACCAAAAGCTGCTTCAAGAGTTTCCAAGCTTAACGCCCAAGAAATTTCCAACGTCCTGTTAAACACGATATCACCCACCTCATTGTGACGACAGGACCACCCACCCATGCACGTGCTCGACGACTGGCACCAGATCGTCTGAAAGTAGCCCGCCAGGAGTTCGAGCACATGCTCGAGATGGGAATCATTCGCCCGTCCTCAAGTCCCTGGGCGTCACCACTTCATATGGTGCCGAAAAAAGAGCCTGGAGATTGGAGACCCTGCGGCGACTATCGGGCACTCAACAACGCCACAGTCCCCGACCGCTACCCGTTACCGTACATAGCGGACTTCAGAAGCTCCCTGCATGGCGCAACAATATTCTCAAAGATATACTTGGTGAAAGCCTATCACCAAATACCTGTCGAGCCGTCCGACATCCCAAAGACTGCAATTATTACGCCGTTTGGCTTGTACGAATATCTACGCATGCCGTTCGGCCTCCGGAACGCAGCGCAGACATTCCAACGATTTGTCAACCATGTCACCCAAGGACTTACTTTCTGTTACGCCTACGTAGACGACTTGCTCGTCTTTAGCTCCAGTGACGAGCAACACCTCGAACATCTTAGACTTTTCTTTGAACGCCTAGAGGAATACGGCTTGATCGTCAAAAACGCTAAATGCGAATTTGGCGTAACGGAATTAACTTTCCTCGGTCACCAAGTAGATAAACGCGGAGTTCGTCCTGTCCCTGAAAAAGTAGAAGTTGTTCGAAATTTTCCACGCCCCATAACAGTTCGGCAACTTCGGGAGTTCTTGGGATTGATCGACTTCTATCGCCGCTTCATTCCGAATTGCGCCTCAACCTTGCTGCCTCTTACGGACTTTCTGAAAGGCGCCAAGCGTGACTCCACGCCCCTTACGTGGTCCGAAAGAGCCTCCCATGCATTTTCTTGCATTAAACATGATCTGGCCAACGCTGCTCTTCTCACCCACCCGCAGAACAATGCACCCATCAACATCATGGTAGACGTATTAAACGTCGCGATAGGCGCAGTTCTGCAACTAAATTTTCACAATGACTGGAAACCAATCGCTTTCTTTTCAAGGAAACTCACACCTGCAGAGAGTCGGTATAGCACGTTTGGCCGCGAGCGTCTCTCAATCCACCAAGCTATCAAACACTTTTGGCATTTCTTGGACGGTCGAGATTTCTATGTCCTTACCGACTACAAGCCACTCACCTTTGCGCTCAAGTCTGCCAGTGACAAATTCACCCCTCGCGAGATACGCCAGATGGCGTATATCTCCGAGTTCACGACGGACATGCGGCATGTAAAAGGCACCCACAATGCTCCTGCTGACGCGCTGTCACGCATCACGACATCTTCCTGCTCCTCGATCATACACACAGCTATCGATTTTAAAGCTATGGCGATCGCCCAGAAAGACGACAGGGAACTTCGAGAGCTCCAAGCCTCACATCCACGCCTAGAATTTAAATCTATTTTCCTTCCACTGTGAGACACGCCTATTATTTGTGACTGCTCATCACCCGTACCGCGGCCTTTCGTACCTAAGGTGTTTCGACGTCAAGCTTTCGAGTCCCTCCATTCACTGGCACACCCGGGAATCCGAGCGACACAGCGCCTCCTAACGCAGCGGTTTGTGTGGCCAGGGATCAATAAGGACGTCCGAAACTGGGCACGAACTTGCCTTAGCTGTCAAAGGGCAAAGGTCCATCGGCACACATCGGCGCCCGCCATGAACTTTCCATTGCCGACTGCTCGTTTCGATTACGTTCATTTGGACATCGTAGGCCCACTTCCACCATCTGACGGTCACTAATACATATTGACATGTATTGACAGATTTACCCGCTGGCCTGAAGCGATACCCATGCCAGACATCACTGCTCAAACGATAGCGAAAACGTTTGTGGCTGGTTGGATAGCCCACTTCGGGATACCGTCATCTGTGACTAACGATAGGGGCAGACAGTTTGAGTCCGCATTGTTTCGTGAACTTTCGGCACTTCTTGGAACCACACGAATTCGAACGACTGCATACCACCCCATCAGCAACGGCATTGTCGAACGCTTTCACCGAACCCTCAAGGCTTTACTGAAAGCTCAGGAGGATCGCGTACACTGGAGCACAATACTTCCCATGGTGCTTCCCGGGCTCCGTGCGACACATAAAACGAACATCAACTGCACTCCGGCTGAACTTGTCTATGGAGGACAGCTTCGCCTTCCAGGAGAATTTTTCAACTGCACCCACAAATATCCGGAAGGTGATCCTAACGATTATGTGACCCAACTTCGAGCCGCCATGCGTGCTCTTCAGCCGGTAGCCACGCGGGTGCAACGACCTAAACAATCGTACGTTCCTGACGACCTCATCACTTCCACCCACGTATTTGTTCGTCGCGACGCAGTTCGAAAGCAATTAGAGTCTCTGTACGATGGTCCTTTCCGCGTCATCGACAGTCACGACAAGTATTTCCACGTCTACATAAATGAACGCAACGAAACCGTGTCAGTCGATAGGCTGAAACCTGCATTCATAGACACCAACCAGTGTATGCGCCTGACTACATCAAACTGTTCACACTCAAACAAACGACACTACTACCCTCATGTGAACACTGACGGCCAAGCACACTACATTCCATGCGAACACTCTAAGCTCCCGAGTTCTTTACGCCCGTACTGCAAACCAATCAAAAGCGGAACGAGACTCACAACCTTCCTGACATGCCACAAACCCCCTCGAAGCCGGCGACTCTCTGTTACATGGCATCCGAACCTACTCGCAAGCAGATCCTAACCTGGACCTTCTTGCTAGGGGGGAGCTTCTGTAGCGGACAAGCCAACTGGCGTAGTAGAGAAGGAGGAAGAGGCACGGGTGCAAGGGAGCTCGTGACAGAACACACCGACGGGACAGGTCTGCGATGTATACTGGTGTAAATATTTCATATTGTAAATAGTCTCCGCTGTAAATAAATTGAAGAGACCTCTGTTTACTTCATATATATACAGGGTGTTTTTTTTAAGCTTAACAAATTTGTTTAAAAAAAGCCGTGAAAGTTACACTTATGCCGCTTGTGGAGGTGAGTTATACGGCCAGGGGGACATATTATAGTGGGCTAATCGTAATGATCAGTCGGCTAATTACTTAAAATTCGTTAATTAACGTTTTAATTAATAAAAATAGACATATGGTTCCAATTAGGAACTTGCTCAGCGTCATTGAAAACCCCTAAATCAGACATTTTCAGAAAGACTTTGAGCGCGTGAGAGGCGTAGTAGTGAACTGAAGTTACCGCTCGTGGAGCAGGTACAAAGCTAGAGGTTGCGATAAGGCGCCCGCGCGACTTTTCCGTCTCTTATCTAGCCCCAGCCTTGTACCTGCCCCACGAGTGGTAACTTTGGTGCACTACTTACTACGCTTCTCACGCGCTCAAAGTCTTTCTGAAAATGACTGATTTAGGGGTTTTCGATGACGCTGAGCAAGTTTCTAATTGGAACCATATGTCTATATTCATTAATTAAAAAGTTAATTAACGAATTTTAATTAATTAGCCGACTGATCATTACGATTAGCCCACTATAATATGTCCCCCTGGCCGTATAACTCACCTCCACAAGCGGCATAAGTGTAACTTTCACGGCTTTTTTAAAACAAATCTGTTAAGCATAAAAAAAAACACCCTGTATATATATATATATTTGGGTGGTTTCATATTAAATCGTGCAGGCAAAAAGCGTCGAATTTTTAATTTCGATGAAAAAAATATATGTTATGGCGTATTCCCTAAAAACTCAGTAGCCACAAACCGCAAGTTCGTCGGATTTTTTTTTCTCGACTTACGAATTTTAAGAGGCCGCGGCGGAAAGCAGTGTTTTTCACATCCGTCGTGGGTCGGATGTTTCGCTCGATCTCGCGTCGTGGATTTTCGGTCCACAATATATTAACTTTTTTCAAGCACTCTGTGGGCACAGGTAGAACGCTCTAATACCATGAAATAAATTTAGGCGTTTTGCTTTTTTCTGTAAAAATGTCAAAACCGCCCCCTCGGTCAATTGTTGACGAACTTTGACAATTAAATACTGGCGATCTACTTGGGTTACATCAATATTTTTTATGTCTATGGAGAGCAAAAAACACGCTCTTTATAGATAGCATAAAATGATTTAGCTGTATTAAATATCCTTCGCGGGACATTTACGTTAATATTATTCGAAAACCAAAAACCACCAATTTTAAAACCGATTTTCTAAAAAAAAAACATTTTTTATTTTTTTATTTTTTGTTGAACTGTAGATATGATAGTTTTCTACTCAAAAAGCAAGTCTAGAAAGTGTGTATTTTGTTTGTATGTTCTATATTTAAGCCTCAATATCGAAAAAAGACGTCTTCGTTTTGCAAGACTTAAGTGAGACAAAAAAAAAAACGTGCGCTTCTATGAATTGCATAAAAGTTTTCTTGAATTTTGGTCTGCGTTTTGTAATCTATTATAAACGCATTTTGTGGTATTGAATAGTTATTTATGTTTTGAAAAGAGCGGGAAACCACGAGAAACACATCTAGTCAAATCAGCAGGCCTAGTAGACCTTAAATATCGAAGAGGCACAGACGTTGTATTTTTTGGATTTATAAAACTTTCACTGTAAACTAGCATGACTAGCGATCAGCTGTCATATTACTAAGACATAAAAAGTCACCACATCATTGATCTATTATATACAATTCTTTCCGAAACCAAACGCTAGGGTTTGTTCACCGCACATCGCACAGATCACCAGGGAATGGCCTTTAACTTCCGTAATACACAAAAGTGATGACTAGAGCCCGGATTTTTAGGAACTAAAAAAGCACGTTTTAGGCGCCAAAAATACGCGGCAAAAACAACGTTTTAGGCACTAAAAAGAATAAAATAGGCGCAATAAATTTTTAGATATATGCTAATAATTTCAAGTGAAGACGTGAGCGAACTGTAAGCACGACAGGAAATCCAAACATGTCATTGCTATGAGGCCACAATGGCAGTAACAGTTCAATTCAATTCAATTCAATTCTTTGTTTTTCTCTCATAACAAGTTCTATACATTGACCTTAGACGTGGAATTGCCCCGTAATACCTTTGGGCTAATGGCGATCAATTGGCTTAATTTCACAACCGCATTGCTTACATACATGTTCAGATGCGAAAGTCACTCAAGAGTCGCATATTGTGAAACAGGCAGGAGAAACAATACTTGAAATATGGTAATACTGATTTATAAAAGCGCAAAGTTATGTCTGCCTGACGCAATTAAATTACAATAAAGCAAGAAAATAATAAATGCAAGATAGACAAAGTTTGTTAAGAAATTAACATGTTGTTACGTGAGAACTTACGTACAAACTTTAGCAATTTTCTACAGGTACCTTAATTATACAGGCAAGACCTTTCAACACTGCCAAATACACATACGCTCATTCGAAATATAAATATTAAGAATTGTGTTTGGACAAAACGCGGAACCTAGTTTAAGAATCACTATGAAAATTATAGAAACAATAGGTAACTACCAGCATCTCCAGATTTCCGTGTTCAAAATTGTGCCTCTTGTCTTTGAGAATGAGTTTGTACGCGGAGAACGAACGCTCGACGTCGACAGATGTGATTGGTGCCTACTTATACTTGGGAAGATTCGATGGGTTAATTGAAACTGGGATCCTACAGTGCTCACCAGCAAGGACTTCTGAAGCTTCTTTAAGGACAGAAAACCCCTTGTTTTTGTCCAAGACCGATTGCAGCTTCGCACGTGCCTTTTCGGCGACGGGTCCTTCGGGAATGGTGGCGATTCTTTCCTGTGCGTGGAGAACTAGAGCAACGTTCGTAACAAGAGTTTCTCCCGCACTTTCAAGTTTTTTGATAGAATCCGCTAAGAACGTAAAGTTGGCGCAAAGGTACGCGAGGTCTCCTGGAAGGCTATTCACGGAGAGGACAGCTTGAGCCTTTGTGACTCCAACACTCTCGTCAATTGGAAGGCCGTTGATCACGGCCTTGATGTCCGAAAAGTAGCAGTTGTAGTACTAAACAGCTTCTAGCCACGTTCCCCATCGTGTGACGACGGGTTCTGGCGGAAGGGGCACATCAGGCAGCATCTCCTTGAAGACGCGCACGCGAGAGGGTGCCTTCAGGAACACGGCCTTGGCTGAACCAATAAGCTTGTTGACCCCAGTGAAGTGCTTCCTCAGTTCCTCTCAAACACGATGAAGCGCATGCGCTAGGCAGGTGACATGGAGCATCTGCGGGTAGAAGGCCTTCAGGAGATGAGCGGCCTTGTGCATGTAGGCTGCAGCGTCTGTGTAGAGGAACAGAACCTTGGTGGCCTCGACTCCTGTAGGGTAAAGAACCTTTTGGGATTCGTTTACAAAGAATGCTACAGACTCCCCATTTGTTCTCTCCAAAGGTTTCGAATACACGAGGAAAGCCCTTGTCTTCTCGTGCGCCGCAAGTTTCCAAGCAAGAAAGTGAGCGGCAAAGCGCCCTTTGACGTCTGTTGTTTCGTCTACGGAAATCCAAATTCAGGAGTCGCCAAGCTCTTCTCTGATTCTTGCTAATGTCTGTTCATACAAAGGCCGGAGGTAGTTCTTCCTCAAAGTAGACTCAGACGGCACGTTGTGATTGCAGTATTTCTGTAGAAATCGTTTCAGCACGGGATTTCCAATATTGGTCCAAGGGATGTTTGCGGCCACCAGGGCCTCGCACGAATCAATGTTGAAAGCGTTCGTCCTGTCGTCCTTGAAGGCTGTTGTCAAAAAAGACTGTTTGGATGTTGAGGGCTTGTCCCGCTTAAGGTTTGCCAGGTGACCTGCCGTCTTCTCATGCTGAGCCAGGTGGTACTTCTCGCAAGGAATCTGCGCAAATGCGTTAGGATTTCTTAAATACGAAGCGTATATTCAACATCACAGCGCAGATAAACATGCTAGCATACTAAGCGTCTTGACATGCTAACAGAAGACAAATAAATACGATAATCATCAATAAACATTCTAACTTCCGCAGAGAAGCGCTCGAACACCCCTGCAGCGTCCTATTTGATGGTATAACTGCACTTGAGCGCCGCGCTGCTACGCGTGTCATACCACCAAAACGTACTAGGAAAACAAGAAGGTGAGATTCCATTGACGTTCTGTTCAACTGACTCGGCGCGCGCCATCAATACCCTAAATTTCACGGTGGCACGGCGGGGGAGTAAGATACCTGATTCAATTGCGTGTTAACTTAGCGTGGCGTACTTCGGTAATTCTAGCTAGCGTCTGCATGTAATTAACCGAGTAGCTACGAGGTGGACTTCGATTTAACGGATGTCCAGTGCATATCTGACGGTATCATAGTTCCCCTGGGGAGTAGAGTTGTGCGTCCACTGCCAAGTCCTGCGGGAAAACCACCCGTAAAGCATGCAGAAGCCGCCGCTCCGGTTGCACCGGCGCAAAGGGAGGGGGGGGGGGGGGGGGGTGTTAAAAAGAGGACAAGGTTCAAACCTATAGAATTCAGAACAGTAAATATTTCTAGGTAGAATGAATAAAGGTATCAAATTGCACTCGAAAGCGAAACCTGACGCTACATAGTGCTGATTTAGGCGCCAATTTGAGAAAAAAGGCATTTATAGGCATTTATCGGAGTTTAGGCACCAACACCCAAAATAGGCATTTATAGGCACTATAAAACCACCATAAAAGCCATCCTTGACCTCCAATTCGTGCTCATATATCGAAATGGGGCGATAGGAACGCAAGGAAAAAAATAGGCATTTGCCTAAAATCCGGTCTCTAGCTGATGACACAGAAACGATCCGAAAGACACGGAGAGATTGTCACGGAGAAGGGTAGAGAATAAAAATAAATAAATAAGAATAAAATTACCCAACTCCGATCTTAACGAAAATTGCGGTAAAAACTTAAAAGATTTAGGTTCGAGCGGTGGCAAGGCGATAGGTGCACGCCTGGTGGAGAGTCAGCCAAAGAAGTCAACGACACGTAAAGGAAAAAAATTGAATAAAGACAGAAAAACTCAGCCGCACACGGCAAACACAAAAACCAACTCCTTCGGGCATTCCCTAAACGGGACACAACCCAAATGCGTGCGAACACGCACTCTACAGCACCGTCAGGCCGCTACGCCATGAAGAAATAAACCCAACAAGTAAACAATGCTAACAAACGGTTAGTGACGAAACATTAAAAAAAAAGTTGAGCAGAACCGCACCCGAGAAACAAAGTTCAGCGGGGCGAAGAAACACACACGAAATAATACTAAAAAAAAAAAGTCTCAACTGACCGACGCCGAGTCCAGTCCCACGACACTGAAGCCTGGCAGGATGATGGCGTCCAGATGGTGCTCAAATCTATTCTTCATTCTGTTCCGCACATCCGTCGTGGCAGTGCGGAACAAAGTGAAGAATATTTTCGAGCAGCGGTGCGCGAGAAGGTAACCGAGACGTAACATGCCTCGAGCTTCATATCGGGAGAGGACCTTTCGAGGTAGTTACTGCAAGCAGTTACTCATCTTTCTCTTTCCCCTTCTCTTTTTCAAAAGAACACGTCAGCCGGCGCTAACTTTTCATCCCGGGAGAAGACCACTCTTCACAAACGGTTATAGTTGACAAGGAGGCTGACTTCGACCCAACTAGTCTCCGGGCAGAATAGACACAAGTATATTTACCAACACGCTCGTTTTTGATGCTAGTCTCCGGGTTTTGCTGTTTCCAAAAGAGATAACCCTTCGGTGCTATCGGATTTCCGCGGAGGGAGATAGAGTACGTAAAATTGAAAGAATAAAACACGGAGGACAAGCACAGCACAACCACTTTGCAGAGCACGGCCATTTCTAGGATAGGGCGTTCGAAGCTTGGGCAAATACGCGGTATCGTTTCACGCGTGCACGGATGGCTGGTTTTAAAATTTTCCCACATCCCTAACGAAACCGGCCCATCTTCGTGTGCGACTGCGGGATTTTTGTCCCGCGCTGCCGGTTTTAGCTTGCACGCGGCGTTGTTTTGGCAGGCAGAACTGTTGTTGACCGCCGATATTGTAAGGTCGTGGTGTTCTCATCCTCCCAGGCAACAGTTCCTTTGCTTTCCCTTCTGCAATACTCTGACTGACTGACTCCTCCTAGGTTGCCGTCAGTGTTCGCCATGTTAGCGACACATTCGTGTCATTTCACTCCTCGTGACACAGGGTGCGCTGATCGCGTTACTGTAACGGGCCGTCCTATCTAACACAACGAGCGCGAAAGGTCGTGGTCGTCTGCTGGTTCCGAAAGGGCGGGACGTTCATATAGGCCAATGAAGGCCCCGAATCAATATGACGTCTGCCGATTTCTATACATTAAAAATTTATGATGCCTGCTGGCCTGTTAAGAAGTGTTGCTTTCTCTTTTGAACTGCTCCAATGTAGCTTGCCGCCTATAATAATATTTAAATGATCATTAAATATAACAGGGTGGAACTACTGTATTTCATTTTTATGTGGGAGCATTGAAAAAAGACAAAAATATTTCCAAGTTTGTGAAGACGCGCAATTCGCAAGTCCGTTTCAAGCCGTAAAAACACGTTTTTTGTACGATATTGATGCTTAAATATAGAACATACATACAAAATGCACACTTTCTCGGCTTGCTTTTCGAGTAGACAGCTACCGTATCTACATTTTAACAAAAAATAAAAAAAAAAATAAAAAATAGGTTTTTTGAGAAAATCGATTTTAAAATTGGTACTTTTTGGTTTTCGCATAACATTAACGTAAACGTCCCGCAAAGGATATTTAATACAGCTAAATCATTTTATAATATCTATAAAGAGCGTGTTTTGGGCTCTCCATAGACATAAAAAATATTGATGTAACCCAAGTAGATCGCAAGTATTTAATTGTCAACTTCGTCAACAATTGACCGAGGGGGCGTTTTTGACATTTTTACAGAAAAAAAGCCAAACGCCCAAAATTATTTCATGGTATTAGAGCGTTTTACCTGTGCCCACAGTGTGTTTGAAAAAAAGTTAATATAATGTGAACTGAAAATCCACGACGGGAGATCGAGCGGAACATCTGACCCACGACGGATGCGAAAAACACTGCCTTCCGCCGCGGCCTCTTTTAAAATTCGTAAGTCGAGAACAAAAAATCTGACGGACTTGCGGTTTGTGGCTACTGCGGTTTTAGAGACGACGCCTTAACATATATGTTTTTCAGCGAAATTAAAAATTCGACCCTTTTTGCCTGCTCGATTTGAGATGAAACCACCCTATATATAAATTTCTGGGTGATCTCATGAATATATGAGGCCGCCGCAAAAAGATTTTGTGTCTTCTTTATCGTGCTGCTGGGAGTCTGTCGTCATTTGTTTTTTTCTGACGCTGTGGTCTAATTTGTCACACATGGAGGCCAGTGCGTACTTTGATGAACCAGGTTCTCGAAGTCTGACTACTTGTCTCGAAGCTTCGTGGGTATATATTTCCCAATGTATAGCTATCTAGTTTAGCTTATCCCCGTCATATCTACGCAAACAATATTAGTCAGGATCTTGTCATCTGTGAATGTCCAAACCCTGCCTTGCTCTGTTCACCACGGACAGAATTGAGTCGATAATCACCAAGTGTCCGTGCCACGGTGATCAAAACGCGGCGCCTAATTAACGTTCACGTGGTTTATTACAACGTTTAAAACAAGCCAAATACACTTCAAGACATCTTTCAAAGAAAGCCTGAACTCGAAACGAAGTTCGAACGCGTCAGTCGTCTTAACTTGAGCACTTTTCAATGACAAGCGCGAGGAAGCCGCAAACCTACGGCGCAGACGACGGAGGCTCTTTCGAAATTTTGTTTTTTAACTTTTTCAGCACCGGAATTTCGTTAGCGATCCCAAAATACGTCACAGCACATGCTCGTCGTACGCTGTCTTAGGACCCGGTGTACGTAAGCGCGACTCCTTAACTCCGGAGTAATGTGCACCGGAAGTTAACTTTGTTTTCCAGTGGAATGCAAGCGAGCTCGTTGACTACCGCAGCCGCCAGTGAACGCGCCCATTGGACCACGCCAGGCACTGATGAGGCATTATTAAGCCGACGAGCACCTGAACATAATCGATTAAGAACACAGAAAGGAGCACGCCGGCGCACTGACGTCCCCGACGAGACGCATCGATCTGCCACCTCGTCTCGGCTTGCTTTGCGGAGCGATTTAGATTCCCTTTATATTTTTTTTATGGTTCCACAAAAGCAATCGTTTTTTCTTCTCTCCTCTTTTTTCCTCCCCCTTTCTCACGAAGTTCGGGTGTGTACACAGAAGCGCGCTCAATTGGATGGCCTCTTCCACTGATCTTGCCCCTCTCCTAACGAAATGTTCCAGAGTGCGAAGGATACAGGCGAAGGATACCTATCGAGGTTCGAGGTCTGGCGTTTAGAAAATCTTTGGGCCTTAATCGCCAGAAAAGGGGCCGAGTAAAGCTTCACTTCTGGTTGTTTGGCTTTCATGTGAAGACGTTGGGCCTAAATTGTCAAACAAGTGCCGAATTAAGGCTTTTCTGCTGGATCTTCGGTTCGTTCCCATGCGGTATATTTGGCTCCTGTCTGACATTCAATCAAATACATGGCGATAAAAAAACTAAAGGATCCTTAGGGAATGCGTTACATGACCATTGCGAAACGCCGCACACGTCCCCGTTTGGGAAACTCAAACGCTGACTTCTTCACTGTTCTGATTTTGCTTTCTCTTTTCCTTCCACTATTTGTTGCTGCCTCTTTTTGCTTCGTTACGGGGTCAGTGTTAACGATTTCAAAACGAGGACCTGTGTGGTGGTTCTCAATGGCCATGCTAACGCCTTCCCTAATAATCCACCAGTAGATGTTCCTTTAACTGTTTTCGAGCAAAGCGGGCTCACCGAGCCCGCTTCGCCCCAGCTTTTGTTGCACGCAGACCCGGGTAGGCTTCTCGCTTTCTGCGCCGCATTTCGGCCAGCCGAGCTACGCGCTGCTTCTTCTCCTCCGTCTCGTTCGCTCGCCTTGAACGCTTAGCAGCGGTATCAGCTGCCTGAGGCTGCTTTCTGTGTTCACCGGTTTCCGCCGCATGCATTGGCTTCTGCCCCGTGGCGTCGCCTCCATCTCTCCTTTGTCCTTCACAACTCTCCTCCTGTCTTCGCGGCGCGCTTACCTTTCCACTCTTTTGTCCGCAGATGGACGGCGTCAGCTTTTTTTGTCATGTAGCTACTATTGCTATAAAATATAGAAACGCACCAGAAAAGTAATCTGTCACTAAAACCTTGAAGCAAAACGGTATTAGGTTCAAGCTGGGCCCCTAGGATTCCCAAGCTTCTGCCTAGTAAGTCGATTATCTGAAGCGCTACTTAAGTCTGGTCTTAAAATATTTGGAAATCAACTTTTATCCGTTTATCTCGATTATGTCCCAAATGATTAAACAAAATAGAAATTTTAAGTACGTCGACGAGTCGTTCGTGATGCACCCCCACATATAGGCGCTGGGTAGGGTTCCAGAGCGCCCCACCGTCGGTTGATCATCGGCGCCAACGTGGCCAAATGAGGCAAAAGTGGGACAGCTAAAATGGGCAGCGCCACCAGAGTACCCTTGCGAGATAACGTTATAAATAACTCCGAGCATAAATAACGCCACCGAAGAAAATACTCACTCCGGTAACGCTCAAACGTCCAAAAAACGTCGTTCGGTTAAGATTTGACCGCGGAGCAGACAGCACTGAGAATCTCAAAGGACTTATCCGACTCTAGAGAGCCATGGCATCGAACGCAAAAGCCACGCCGGGCGTCGAGCGCTTTAATTCCAAATGTGCAGTCAAATGCCACATATAAATATGCATCTCAAGGCAGGGAATCCGAAGGAACTGCCTCGTTTATAAGTTTTACGGCATTTGTTCATCTTCGACAGCGCTGTGTTTCCCACGTCACGGACGGGAGCCTGCGGAGCTTCACGCCTGCTAAGCTTTCGGGGTTGCGACAGTCCGGTACTCAACAGTGCCCACAGCTTCGACATTTGCTCTTCTGCAACATCTGATAGCCATGTTAAGATTAAAATACCAAAATCAAACGAATTAACCTCTTGAATGTGACGCCTGAACAGTCCCCCGAGCAAGCAGGCTGGCGAAAGGCCCTTCTCAGTGTTGCAGATAGTTTGAGCAGATGGCGCGATGAGTCACACCAAACTGCATTGCCTTGAGCCTATAGGTCATCCGGCAGGAAGCACCGTGGCATCAGTGTTGTCTTATTGTCTTACGGGGATACTCTTTAGGGCGGTGTTCCGCAGCGGCACCCGTGTGTGTGTTTTGTAGGCGTCGTGGCCCGATAAATTCGGACGAAATATTTTTTCCGCTTGAATTAGAGACAAATTGTTCGCAGCACAACTAATTGGGGTTTACAGTTTCCTCACACAATGACGTCACAGCTTCACGTGACGCCATTTCAAATGACGGCACAATTATCTAATACAAAGTGGAAAGAAACATTTCTACGCTAAATGTACAGGGTTGTAAACCCCTAAATTTGAACATCGTAGAGCAACTTTGTGCAGCAGCATGCAGCGATTCAGTTTTCATCGCAGTTCATTGGCAAAACACAGCAAGATATCGACAATATTTTTTTTGTGTGATTTTGAGTCGTCTTAGGAATGTTCTCAGCTCCATTTTGCGCGGCGTTGCGTATACGATGTTTTCAGTGGCGAGCAGTCACGCAACGAAACTACATAAGAACGCAAGTCTGTTCTTTACAAAAAAAAAACAAAAAAAAAAAAAAACACGAGCAGCTACATGGCACCAGAAATCGATTCAACCAAATTGGAGAAGAGCAAACGGTTCGTGCGCTCAAAACCAACACCACAATTCAGGAGCGGTACATGCAGGTGCTGTAAAAGAAGCACGCGGTTGCCTCGATTAGATACGATATGGGGTAAAAAGAATCGCACAGGAGCGGGAAATGTTTCTGCGGGCCGAACTTACGCTTTTTTGGATCGATCTCGCAACGAGTGAAAAGGAATATGTAGATGAAAACGAAGATGATGCTCGCAAGAATTAGATTTTGCCATCCCCTTCACCCCGTTTATTCGTAAACTGGCAGAGTGGTGGGAGCTACGTGCTCGCTGGACCAGTCACACGCCTATTCTTTGCCACGTGATTACGCTCCCGCCCATACCCATATTTGGGGAGCGGTTTAGGTAATGAAAGAGAGGTGGCTGATTGCTACGGCGAGCGCGTAGCCCCCACCAAACTCTCAGCGTAGGGTATGAAACCAGTACATATTGGGAATTTAAAACACATAAAAGTAAAGATCAACGGCAAGTGGGCAGACGTCGAGCGATTAGATGGAGAGTGGGTTCAGTTTTTTTTTTTCAGATTCTAAACATAAACGCTCTGAAAAAAAGTTCTACGTCTCCGTGATCAATTGCGCGTCTCACATGCACAATTCCGCTCGTAAAGATGTGAGGAATCAAAAACTGATTGAGGGGGGGAAATATATGATAGTCAATGATAGACATGCTTGCGCTGATTTATTTACCTTAAATAAAACTTAATTTGTTGAAGTTGCTCTAGATGCATATTGTAAACAATGACAGGCAGAGAGACGGTTAGCAGAGTAGAAGCCAAAGTGTTTGTTAGGGCGAGCATGTGCCCAAAACAAAACCAGAGGTGCAGGCGTCGTGGGTGTCGAAGGCGGCCCGTCAGCTGGATCGATCGCTGGCGAAAGACCGCCTCTGCAGCCACGGGCAGGCTGTTTGATTGCAACGGTAGCCTACATCGAGTAGTACCCACGAAGTAATACAAAAACGTAATGCACAAGCGCGAAAAAAAAAAAAAAAAAAAAATACGGGAACTTGCGAGGTATTCCTGGATGCTTCCAGGAACTTAACAAAATAAATTAAAGGTTCGAGTTTGGAATTCAAGCCAGGCACTGCCGCGTGAAAAGCGGGCTCAAAAGAAACAGCGTTACTCTCACAGCTTTTTTTTCAATATTGTATTGGGAGCAATATACACACAGGAACTTTGTCGATCGCTGTTACCTGTTAAAACAACATTTTTTTTTATTGGTGATGCGTATTAAAATATTCGCATTTGGGTTAGTTCGTCAGACACGGTGATGCACTCTGGCACAAGCTTGCAGTCTTTTAGAACGCATTCCAGCTGGTGAAAGAGTAGACGCTAATTTACATATGCCTTTTTTTGCTTCCTGATCGGCACGCCGAACCGCCACTCTCGTTTTACAAATGATTCACAGGGTGTTTCACGAAAGGTGGACACATTTGATATTTCAAGAACAACGCGTCGCAACAACAAAAAAAAGGCTTGTGTTAGTTTGGGTTTGGGCCAGGGGCCTATTTATGGAAATTATTGAAGTCGGAAATAATTAGATTGTAATTATGTTTGCGTAATTAGCTTTTCTAATATTTGAAAGTAAACATCTTCGACAGAAATCTGTCTGGTTTGGGGAACAATCTGAAAAAAGAAAACTCAAACAAAAAGTTTAGAAACAAACAGTTCCCAACGTTTCGGGGTCGACTTGACTCCATCTTCAGGGGTGACTAAAAATGGAATGGGACAGCGCGAGCTTCGACCTCTCCTTCCTCTTTTACCGAGTTGATGTTGTGTGAACGTGACGCAGGCCATGGATGTAAATAGATGAAAGGCCCCGAGGGACCTGTTAAGGTTCCCCGGTGCGTTCTGAATAGGCCATGACTCCAAGAACAGGCATTTTCGAACATGTGGCTCCTTGTCTATCACGTGCGCGTTCCCGAAGTCGATCCGATGATCAATATTGTGTTTAAGGGCATAGTTTCGATTAGAAACTTGCTCAGCATCATCGAGAAACACTAAATGCGCAAATTGCAGAACGATGGCATTTTACGGCATCCTGAAAAATCGCACAAATTCGACGGGTTTTTAAGTTTCGGTTTGCTATCGGAGCGCATCTCGGCCCTGACGGCTCGACGCCCCGTGGAGAAATATTGCAGCCAGCCTCTGCTTACCTTGCGCGTGGACAGCGCAGCAGAGGTTGGTTCCACTATTTCTCCACGGGGTGCGGTGCCTGTCGGGGCCGAGATTCGCTCCAATTGCAAACCGAAACTTAAAAACCCGTCGAATTTGTGCTATTTTTCAGAAAGCCGTAAAATGCTGCGCGTGCCTTCCATCGTTCTGCAATTTGTTCATTTAGTGTCTTTCAATGATGTTGAGCAAATTTCTAATTGAAACCATGCCCTTAAACACAATATTAAAGCAGGTAATTACGCAAAAATAATTAACAATCTAATTTTCCCGGACCTTAATAATTTTCCTAAATAGGGCCCTGGCCCAGGACCAAAACGTCAAAAACATTTTTTTTTTGTTGCGACGCGTATTTTTCGCAATATTGAATTTATCCAGTGTTCGTGGAACATCCTGAATAATAATAATATCATTCTTGGGCTGATAAACAGTTTTTTTGTTAGGTCTCGATGAAGCAAGTCACATAAAAAAACGGCATTCCAACAGAATATAAAGAGATGCCTAATAATTTACAGCTGTTTGCAATGCATACAGTTGACGCACTGTGGTACTTAAATGGCCTTCTCCCGCAGTCAGACCTTGACTGGTAGTGTACGACTATGCAAAAAGAAAAATAGCGATTTAGCGGAACAGAGAAAACACATCTTCCTCACACGCAAGAGAGCTCCATTTTCGCAGCGAATAACTAAGTCGAGAAAGCGATCTTTTCCGAAATTGGGATTTGCACTGAGTCTTGGCCTTCTTAAAAATCATGCATGATGTCACAGCGTAGATGCCATCACATGGAGACAATCTTTCCCCTGACATTCGCTAGGCTCCTTTTGTTTATGATAGTGATTGGTTATCCTAGGTCGTCTCTATGGGTAAGATGTGCAGGCTATGTTTCTAGACAGTGTGGTTATTACTCAAAGAAATACGCTAGGTTCACTATGTTGAAAACGCTTTGCGGCGCGATTAAAGGAATGTTTTTCCCTTTATACGGATATGCAATTAGCCAAGACGAGTAAGATGACATATTTGAATTACCTGCCCTTGTGATGCCGTATGTGCTACGTCACTAAGCTGGCAATAAATCGAAAGCAGACCTTCTGAGGATGTTGTACATTGTTGCGCCTGGAAGGGTACCACGATCAAAGTACCTCTTGATGATGACTTTGGTTGCACAGACAGCCGAAGCAGACAAACATTATTACTGTTTAGACTCTAAAGATTACTTAGGGGCTTCAGTTGACATCTCACAATGTGAGAATTGTGGGGCAAAAACAGATGTTTCTTGTCCGTTCTTTTTGGTGATACCACGGAAAGCAAATTCTCGGTCAGCCGGGTCTCAACTTGGCCCCATCAACAAGAGTAAGGCCTCTACTGTCTGACATAACTGTGAGGCTGAGGGAGAACTTCTTAAAAACATTTATCGCTTATATGCAACACAAATAGCATAGGAATGTTTGAGAAGTCCACATATGACATTTGGCCGATACAATGTCAAATTAAACAACTTTATCCACTCATGCAGAAAGCAAACATGCTAATTCCAGACATTTGGTTTGGGCACACCAAACCAAAAAGGGGTCCTCAGTCAGAGCCGTTTACAAAGGAGCTTCAAGAGCTAGCGGCAGGATTTGCCTACGTTAGAGATGGAAGAACAGTGAACACAGGTTTATTTGCTGTTGTCTGCTCCGTAGACAGCGCTGCAAGGGCGGCAGTGAAGAACTTTACGCCGTTTATCGGCTACTGTGGATGTGGGTAATGCCACCACTTGGGAGGCTCTCAGTACCCGTACCTCGACCCTACACCCGAGCAGCGTTCGGACGAAGCTCGCACACTTAAGGCAGAGGAAGGAACTCCTGGAACACCAGCTAATGGTGTCAAGGGTCCCTCACTCATCATGAAACTTCCTGGGTTCAACCCTATTGATGGGTTCATCCCAGATTATCAGCCCTGCATTTGTTTGGGTGTGATGCTGCAGCTCCTGAAGATGTGACTGGACATAGAGTATCACGACCTGCCTTGATATGTAGGGACCAAGCTGCCGGTCATGAACAGTATTCTCCTGGGCATCCTACCACCCCAAATAATCACTCGCACACCCAGGAGTTTCAAGAAACGCGCCTTCTGGTAGGCTTTAGAATTTAGGGCACTCCTTTTGTTTAGCGGTTATGTCGTTCTAAAGCCTGTGCTGCCGCCGCAGTACTTTCAGCACTTCGCAATGTTGGCCTACGGTACATACTTGCTGCCAAAACAGCAAGTATCATTCCAGGACATCTGTGAAGCTCGAGCACTGCTATCAAAGTTTGTGCTGCAGATGGGGAAATTGTACAGCATTCAGCACATGTCGTACATAGTGCACCAACTTCTCCATCTGTCAGATGCCGCAACGCAAGAAGGCTCCTGTTGTCAACTTCTTGTTTTCTGTTTGAAGGAAGAAATGGAGTGCTTCTGAACTACTTTGCAGGCACACAGTGCGTGACCCAGCAAATCGCAAGGGCGTCTATCCGATAGAATGAATAAGTAGCATGAACCTCTAAAAGGCAGTAGAGTTTTTTGAGGAGATAATGGAATGGAAGACTATCGGGCGCACAGGCACATATTTTTGGGCGATGTAATCATTTACAGTAGGCAGAACTGAGGTGCTCACTAATTCCGGTACGAGGTGGCACTCGAGAAGGCTCTGAATGCGCCACCATTAAGCATGCTTTACTATCACGAATTTCAGTGCAATAGCGTCCGGTGGCAGTTCGAGGCCTGCCCAGCGCCAAAAAGAGCCAACTACATTGCTCTACTGAGTGATGATTCATTTGGCATTGTGCAGGCACTCACTGTATTTAATCCATCAAGCACTAGGTCTCAAGCTGAGCGCCTTGTTCTCATTGAGAAGGTGAAGCTGACTCCTGTAGTTGGTTTCAAGGACAGACAGCTGGGGGTACAGTTTCTGTCTGTACGAGAAGACATGTGACCGGGCGCCCTCATTCCGTGCAGCTCGAAGCAACTCAGTGCTTAATACGTAATTATGGAGCGTACTGAGAATACGTTTCCCGTTGTACCTCTTACGAACAAGATTGAGCGTGATTAAGCCCAGGCTTAATCCTGCATTGAAAGTGTTGATCTAACTCACATGCAAGATGTGCTGGCCTGTTTTATCTTTTAGGGGAGAAACTCCATAGGGTCTAGCCTTGTCAGTCCGTCCGTCCGTCCGTGCTCACATCGATTGCCATCCCATGTCTTCTTAAAAAAAAAAATGTTTGCGCAGTCGGCAGGATTCGAACCTGCGCGGGAACACCCCAATAGATTTCTATTCCATCGCCTTAACCATTGGGCCACGACTGCGGGACGAGTAGGGGGCTCGGAGATGTGGTAGTAACTAAAGAGCTGTAGATGTCATGAATGAAACGTTGCATGTAGCCGCTCAACGTCTATACAGAAGAGGGCGCTGCGGTCAAATGCATTTATAATCGCGTTAAAATTTGCATGCATTGGCTCAACGTTTATAGACGAGAGGGTGCTGTGGTCAAATGCTCAAATGCGTATATAACAACGTTCCTTACCACACATTCTCTTTCTGACATGGACCGTTGACTTAAGTGGTGGAGATGCGTTCCCACGGCTTCTAGCGGATCCAAGCTGATCCGCTAGAAGAACCACTGCTCTGCATTTCACCGACCATAAAGCAGTATCGAAACTCAACCCAGAACTCAGCACTACCTATGAGAAATAAAAACAAATCAGCACCATCAGCACTACCTATGGACAATAAAATCAGTATCATCAGCACCACCAGAGCTTCGCCCAATCAACATCATTCACCACGTGGAGATGCGGTCATTTTTTTTTTTGACCAGAGCCAGCTGTACAAGGGCTGATTGAGCAGTGGAAACGTAAAACTTGGTTTTGTGCTGACCTCTGTTTTCTGTGCTACACGTTTTCTGGTTAAATGGGTGCTTAAAAAATGTTTAACTGCACGATCTGACACTGGATCCCTTCCGCGAGGTTATTGAGGGCTGTGTTCGTTTCACACACCATTCGTCCTGTTGGCCCGTTAGGTGCTGAATGGTACAGTGTGCTGGTGTAGTGTTGGATGCTGTTCTTTGTTACCAATTTATCCATTTCGGTTGAAACAAAGTTTGGAGCGTTCTCAGGGAATATAATTTTCGGCAAACCAATAGCTGGAAATACCGAGCGTAGCGCGTCGATTATATGTGTAGACGTTATGGAGTGGGTCGGTTTCAACTCCAACCAGTGTAAGCATCTACAACAGCCAGGTATCACACTCCTTCGAATTAAAATATTATTTGTTTTTGTTTTTCTGTAGATGGCGCAAAATGTTGCGAGTGTTTTTTGTCTTCCTCTATGTATTGTATTTAAAGCTAGAACGTGTCTTTGCGTAACTGGTTGACGAGGCGACGTCAGACTGACGTCACGTCATAACGCGAATAAAAACCGTTGCTGCGTCCGCAGAGGCGGAGAACTGCTGCCGACCGAGTTGAATCTAAGTGTCTTCTTGCGGAGAGAGCTCCGATCGATCGGGGCCGTCCGAGTCCTGGTTCCGGCAATATGTGAGTGTCGACCTTCCCGTTTAGATCCGCGCACCCGTCTTTGTGTCACTGGGTTAATTATCTCCCGCAGGGTACGCGAGTCAGTAGTGTCTTCGTAATTAAAAAGCTTACGGGGAGTTTTGTCCATCGAGCCAATGTCTGTCGGCTCTTGCTTCTTGGACGCCGTCAGCTGGGTCGGCGTTTCAGATCATAACAATGTCTTCCTTTGTATTTTTCTTTTGTCCTTCGTGGCTCGGACATGGTTTCTCGCCGATTGGAGCAGTTCGGATGAACTAGTACCTTGATTTGTGAGTTGGTCCTGGTTGCTTTGTGGCTTAGTCGTGTCGGTAGTTGTGCAAGTTATTGTCATTTAATCGGTCATCATTTTATCAGTCGTGGTCGGGTCGGTGGTCATAACGGTGACTGTCATGGCGTTGGTTGTTGTAGTGTAGGTCATGGCAGATTCGATAGTCGACATCTGTCATCTTCAAGTTATCATTGTCGTGCTGTTTTTTTTTCTTTTTTTTGGGCCTGAATAGTCGTTGTAATAAAGATTGCCAGCAATGATCACCGTGCATATTTGCTAAAGAAATAAAATGTCATGCCGACTGACTTGTTGAAAACACAGTAAAATAATTTGCAAGAAAACAAGTGATACAAGTCAACTCCTAATATTTGGTGTGTGAGTACATACGCTTCTATAGACAAAAGTCTCGATAATCAGCGTCTCAAAACAAATGTTGCCGATCATCTATGGATGCTTCGAAACGTTAAAAGGGTTTCGGAAATGAATCTTCAACCAAGCGATCAAAAGCAGACAGTGTAAATTCAGTTACGCTGAGCGCCAGCCAACCGTAGTGTCACCATCATAGTTTATTTTACCCTCTAAAGCACAAGGGCATTACATAAGGACGGACATATGAACAGAGCATAACCAAAGTTAACAAACAAGCCAAAAAAATAATGCAATCCAATGAACCATTGAAAGGAGCCAAACTGAATAATGACTGATTAGCACTGGAGGATTTCTATTAATGTCGAATGGAAGTGAGTGGATTACTGAGCAAAGAATGAAACGATCAGGATCACACAAGAAGGAAAGGCTTTGCAGGTGTCTTTAGTTCTCACAAATCTCTGGCATTAATGCAGTGAAGTGCATAAGCGGAGAGGTAGTGGCATGGCCAGTATTTTATTTTGTAGGGCTTTTGACAAAGCGGAGGGCGGGCGGGGTGGGCGGATGGGGGGGGGGTGGAGAGGGAAGGAGTGGGGGCCGCAAAGACATAGAAAAAAGTTTTTTTTTCTTACTTTGTATGCGGTGTTGGGACTTCAAAACTTAGCATAAAATGTGACAAGTAAGATATTTTGAAGATAACTTACTACTTCATCCGTCAAGTTTCTGACTTCCGCGTGTTCTACTAATGTGTACGGTTTTTTTTTTCTGGGGGGAAGCACAGACTGTAGTCAAAAAGCGTGCGTTCGCATTGGTTACCCGTATCTAATAGGAGCCTCCCGAAGCTGGTGGATCAAACGGTACCCGATCGAAAAGACCATCAGACTTTCCTGATGGATCATCAGACTTTCTTGATGGTCAATCAGACTTTTTTGATGTTCCATCAGGCGTCCTAATGGACCATCAAGAAAGTCTGATGGTCCATCAGGAAAGTCTGATGATCATTCAGGAAAGTCTCATGGTACATCAGGAAAGTCTGATGGTCCGTTAGACGTTCCCGACGGTGCCTAATGGTCTTTCGGATATTCTTGATGGGCGATCAGAGGTGGTTTGATGGTCCATCAGAACTTTTGACGGCTTCTGACGGTCCATCAAATATGTCTGATCGTCCGTCAGACTTACCTGATGGTCTGATGGACATTCTTGATGGACCATCAGAGGTGTTGTGATGGTCCGTAAGAAGTTTTATGTTTCACTACGGGTCAATCAAAAGCTGTTGACTGCCAGCCCCCAGGACTTTCTTTGGACACAATGTTTATCAAAAGTGCTTGATTAATTTGTGCTCATGGTATTCTGACGGCGCCGTGAGAGGCGAATTTCAACAAAATGTAATGTATGGGTCGCGACATATTTGCCAGCATGTGATGAGTCGCGGGCTCACGAGATGCTGTTACGCGATTTCCCTTTACACACTAAGCCACGATCCACCAAAAACTGCGCCTGCGTGTACAAACAATCATACGCCCCGTGGAAACCCGTGCTTACGGTAGGGTCCATCATTTCATGTTTCATCAAAGCATTTCAATGCCAACTTTTCATCGACACACGTTTCGTCGACCCGTTATGTAATTTTATCGACGCCATATCCCCGATCCCCGCGACCGTTGTAGTGCGCAATGGACGGTCGTGGCGGCAATTAAGTTCGGCCTCCAAGCAGACCGCGCGGTCATCGCTTTGCTTCACTCCACTCGGAAGTTATGCAATCAGGAGAATGCGCCACCGCCTCTCTGAATGAGCCGTCCAAAGTCGAGGAGGCTCCGCATCATTGCATGCTACAAAATAGGCGATTTCAGGCTATGTCGCGAAAATGAAGCTGTCGATGCATCTCGCGTCAAAGAAACGGTAGGCCGATAAAGCGTGGGAGTGTCAGTCTATGAAGCGTCGTTCGAACGTATTTCCGGGCTTATGGCACTAGTTTAAGGTGCGACGAGCATGCCGTATACAATGCGATGTGTGCATTTCCTCCTTGGTGTTTCTTTTATTTTTTTAATTTTAATAACGCCACACATGTTTCCCAACATTTATCTCAATCTCCGTTTGTAACTGGGATATACGAGCCATATGCATTAAAGCTACGCAAGAAAATCATTCGGAATTTTGTTAGCATACATGAAATTAATTTGTTGTAACGCAAACTCGCAGGGAAACAAAACACTTATGCAATCATATATATGTAGACCTCATATTTTGTGTTTAAACCGAAAACAAAACTTTGTTTTGTCCCCTTTTTTGTGTTGCCCTCTGTTTAGGGCTGAAAAAGGCCGTCTAAGTATTTTCATAGAAGTATGCTGAAGTCATTATTCAAAACTCAGTATTAACCAGAAAAAGTCAGTGTTTTTTAGACCGGTGGGATCACTACTTTGAGAACGGTGACTCGATTCGAGCTCTACATCCAAGTTTAGCGAATACACAAGATGCACAGTGCCTGAAAATGTGGCGTCAGTTGTCTTTCAGCACTCCCATGAGATTGACTGGCCTGTGTTTGCTACTACAGCCCTGTGTCTCGACAACCTACCAGCCTGAAGTATGAACATCAAGAGGGTGTCTTTTAAAATCAGGGTGATAAACAGATAATGGGCGCACATTTCCGAAGGACACGTTTGCAAGTATGTGTGTATCAACTATAATTAGATGAAGTGATTGCGCCATCAATGAGACATACGATTCTACCTGATAGGATATCTTACTCGTCAGGGCTTGTATGTGTGTTGTCTTTTCTACAATGTTTTGTACTAGCACACACATGTCTAACAAATAATTATCTCATTTTGTATTTACATCCGTTGTTATGTTTGAGCCCAATCAATTAGTAGTCACCCAGTGCACACAAATGAACAATCAAGACGAATACAATTTAGTGTTGAGGTAAATCGAGATCGCGACATATTCGAAGACAAAGCTATTAGGCAGGCAAGTAGGTTGTTGTTCGGCAGACTAAAACCCGAGAGGGGGCAAGAAAGAAAGACAACAAAACAACAAGGTCTGTCAGTCCTTTTTTGCTTCCCTCTTGGGTTTTATGATGCCGGGTGACATTCGCCGAAAAACAAAATGATAAGCTTGTATGTCCACAAGTGTTCACAAAAAAAGCACGCACGAAAACTTGTGTTCAGAACAGAAACTGAAAAAGGCATGCGGACTTTGAAAAATATAAATGCCGAAAGCACCATACTGAAAATTCAAACAACCCGCCTTTGGGCAATCTAATAATCATTTCATCATAAAGTGGCCTTCAGGTTTGCCGTGGTTTCCCTAGTTAAGCATCAACTATAGCAAAATCATGCAACACAAAGTAATGAATGAAAAGATTGCCTGTATCATTGAAGCAGATAGGTATTCAATGTATGCTAGATTACGAGTAATATGGTCACAACAAGTCTATTCACATTTCTGGTGACCATTACAAGGCAGCATATTTATAATCCAAAGTACTGCACAGTCCCTATGTGTAAATTATGAGCATATATAATAAAATAAATGTTCTCAAAACTATATTTTCCGTCAATGCCGTTTTATTCACCACACTATGTACAAAAACAAACTGCCATGACTCATTCACATAGCTAGAAAATGAGCAAATCAGTTATAAACAGACAACATTTTTAATTAAAAAAAAACAAAAACAAAAAAAAAAAAACCTTAAATGTATGGGCTTCCCATTCAAAAGCATGCTTAAATATATCAGAGCAACCCATAGTACCAAGTCATTGGCTTCAAAGTTGAAAAGAAAAAACCAGATATGCGATTTCACATGATAAAAAGCATGAACGAAAATGAGAAAACAAACCACATGTCAGCTTCAAGTGAAACCACCATATCAAGATGCAAGCAAGTTAGGACAACTATAGAACTGACATGTATCAGAGAAACACTATACGAATTTTCACTTCAAGAACGTTAAAAATATTATGGCTTTATGTATTAAATTAAGGTACTCGTACAAGGGCGAATGAAAAAGTCTTTGCCCCTGTTTTGTTTAGCGAAAGTACGGCTGTAAATGCGAAGTCAACATATCCATTCCCAGCGGTGGACCTTTCTTGGACCGTCCCGGCCTCCTCTGGTCTCCGCAGCACGGCGCTGCTGTCAGTTGTTGAAGATGGCGGTTGTGCTTCACACTTCCACGGAGTTCGAGCAATGAAGTGTGATTCGTTTTTTACGGAGCGAGGCATGAACGCCCATCGAAATCCACAGGCAACTCCAGTCCACGTATAGGAAAAGGTGTCGCTTTGAGAAGTGTGAGGTGGTGGTGTTGTGACTCCGCAAAAGGCCGTGAAGTCTTGCATGACAATTAGCATTCGGGGAGCCGGACGAATTCTACCGCAGTGGCATCTCAAAATTAAAGCTGCGATATGACAAATGTCTAAACCGGTGTGGAGACTATGTGAAAAATAGTGTAAGGTACGTAGAATAGTATGTACATTTCTAATTACCTGCATGTACCTTATTTTGGCTAATAAAAATAGGGCCAAAGACTTTATGATTCGCCATCGTATGTGCATTTAAGATCAGTTGTTATATCAAAACATGCATCTTTGCAATGAAAATAACTGTCTCTTTGACACAGAGGTTTTTTTTCGGCCTCCGAAGCACGAGGGGTTCAAACCCACGAGGATTCCTTCCCGAAGCTGCCGTTAGGATATTGCTCAAGGTCTTGGTTTCTTTGCAACATAAATAATCAATACTTTCAAATGCAAAGCAGTATTTCTCTCTACAACCAAATATTCTACACACTTTGAATTGTTTTTTTTTTGTTTTAATTACATGCACAATAATAAGTGCATGTAATTAGCGATGCATTATTTAAAATTTTAAGATGTGTGGAACAAGTATGTTTATTGGAAGACTAAGGCTATTGGCACGACGTCCTGCACCTCGACCGGAAAGGGCTATACTCACGACGCGAACATTTCTGGTTCTTGTGTAAAACTAGCTGTCAAAACGAGATTGCCAAAGTTAGACGGAGAGACACCATCACTCTTTCGCGGCGAGGGCCCTTGCGCACTGGCGCTCACTGCCTACTATCCTCACCCAGTGCCCGCCCGCGTCACGTAAATAAATGGAACTCTTCCGTCGAGAGGTGGCCAGTCATCTGCGCCACTCGCTGTCATAATCCTTGTTCTATATCTACAGTCGGGGCGGGATGGGGCGCGGGCAGCCGGTCGACGGTTGGGTTTGGAGCGCACCGGGCTGCGGTCGGGCACATTCGAGTAGGATGCGTTCGGCCCTAGCTCGGCGGGTCTCGGACTTCGGCGTGGCGCTGGGGGCCGTCGGCCTGCTGTTCGCGTTTCTTTCAGTTTCGGACTGTGCATAGTGTTTTTGTTATTAGTGTTTATTGTTTACCTAGCCCCCTTCCCCCCTCTTTTGTTGTTACTAGTGTTTATTGTTTATCTACCCCCCCCCCCCCATTTTTATATAATCTAGTCTGCGTGTTGCCAGCCATCTGGTATGGGCCTTCGGCCTTTCTGCCGCACCCCAGTTTCTCCTGAGTATAAATAAATAAAATGAATTGTAGCATAGCATAGTTTTAAAGTTTTTGAAGATTGTGTTTTGTCGAGGCATTTGTCAATATTTACATTTATTTTTTATGATTAACACTGTAAAAACCGAAAGTCTTTGACGAAACTTCGCTCAACTAATTGGTATGAGACTCCCTTTTTAGAGGTGCATGGGGGACAGCGGGGCTTGGGTTGCCGGCTGGACGCTTCGAAGCGGCGTGTACGGGGGGGGGGGGGGGGGGTCAAGTGGGCTAATAGTTTTGTAATTAGCAGCCGCATACTGTCCTTGCGAAGCGGCGTGAACGCAGGGGGGCGGGGGGTTAACGAGCTCCCAGTAATACAAGCGCTGTCCGGGGAGCGGCTGCGTCATTTGCGCCCTCTTGCGCAAGACGAATTTGTCACGCCATCCTGCTCCATGCTGCGGAAACTGCGCCACAGCGGATATCTCGCGCCATTATGCACCAAATCGCAAAACGTGCGCCACAAAAATTGTATTTTGTCTTGGTTTTGGTTTTTATTGACTCGATTGGCAGCAATGAGCGCGTTTAGCTTCGTCGGCTTTGCAATCCTTTGCTCTCTTTATTCTCCCTGTGTATCCCAAGTCGCAAGCGCGCGAAAATACTCTGGGGTCGGATTCCAAGCACTACACCACCTGCGACTGGGTTGTTATTCTTCAACCATAAGCCGTTAAAGATCGGTGACCAGTTTGCGCTTTCCACCTTCCCTCCCTTCCTCCTCTCCGCCCGTCTACTCTCTCTACCGTTGCCTATTTCCTCCTCCCTCATGGTGAGGAGAATCCTCTGCCTTGCAGAATCTCGAGTCTGGTCGTCGGCATTTAAGCAAGTCGGCCGAGGTGAGGTCGAGTCGTTACGCGTCAGATTGCCTGAGGCTCTGCGGCCCGGGATCCGGGCGTCAGCCAGTTGAAAACAAATAAGCAAAATATTTATTTTAGAACTTCATCGTTAGAAGTTGGAACCGCACTCCCGCAAGATAAATCGTGATTTGATAGAACTGAAACGCGGTCCGATCTGAAACCTTGCCGGCCAGCAGCACTCACGCGAGCGGCAGATCTGCTCGGCGTACTTTAACTTTGCTCCTGCTTATCGCTTCGAATACGTTAACTCCGTCAATCGTAGTCTGCTGCTTTTATATTGAGTTGCACAATAGGATAAACTCGAAATTTGTTGCCCTGTCCTTCCACGCAACTGCACGTCCGCTGCTTACGCACGTGACGTGGTTCGCACATATAATTACTATGTCGAGCACGTGTGGGTTGTGCGATAATCAGTGCTGGTTTGCACTTTGAGCAGCTGAAAGCCACTCAGAAAATATCAAGGACACTATCTTCAAAAACATATGGTACTTGCTTTTTGGTTGTTATTAAGGCTCACAAAGTTTCAAGTTTTCTCATTAGTTACACTGCTATTCCATCTACCTAAGTCCCTAACCACTCATATTCATCTATGCTGCTAAGCACAATTGAAATTCCTCCTGTGCTTGTCTAAGACACAAGCTGAAGTGAAATGAAAACTGATCGGAGCTGCTCCTAGCCTGCTCCAGAATGTAGTTTTAGCTGCTCCCAACCTGCTCCGAAACAGCTGTTTCGGCTGCTCCCGTGGCTGCTCCCAAGTACATTTCATGAGTTCTTTCCCTGTCTCTGTGTTGTGCGTATAGCCACTTCCGGTCAAGGTGCACGACGTTGTGTGTATAGCCTTAGTCTTATTGCAATTGCTTGTAAGTGTGTTCACTGTGCGAGGAGCGACGCAGTTACAAGCATTCGTTGGCTTTTTTAGTACAGTTCAAATATGCAGACTACCAACTTTCGAAAATCAGCTGGAAAGTATATTTAAGATAGTATTTCGACTTTATTTGTTGACTTCTGATCACGTGTCTACTAGATGCCAAGGAGAAGCTGTCGGAGCCATCAGCAAGGCGGGAACGGATAGCAGAGCCAGCAGCCAAGCGGTCCTCACTCTCACAAAAGTCAGGAACCCCGACTAAAGTGAGCCATGATACCTATTCAGGGGTCACAGTGCGATTTTGAGACTTCAGACATATAGTTGTGGGAGAGTCTCAGTTGCTTCCAGAACGAACAACAAAAACCTTTTTTTCCTTTTTGCATGTTTTTTTTTTTCAACTTTTACTGCCCCCAGCAAGCCTTGCGCTGTAGCAAGAGTTCGTCCCACTGGTTCTTGAGAATTATCTTCGTTTGGAGACGATCAACGGTTTTGCCTTGTATCGCAACATTTTTTGGGGTTTCCATTTGTACATACCAGAGCCCATTGGCTCTGTTGATGTTTGTGGCTGACAATTGAACTACCTTCAAACTCAGACAAAAAAGAAAGCCACTGTAAACATGTTAATATCATGGTGTACCACAAATTATACAAATTACCCTTAAATTACTTAGCCTCAAAGTGAGCCGATAATTGAAAAACTTAAAGGGGCACTCAAGTGCATTCTAGAATCATCTATTTATCGTCATAGCTCAACCTAAGGGCTCTAAGCATCCTACAAAACCAGAAATTACATTCAAGGGCGGCCAATTTTTTTATTAAAAATCCAATCAAAGATTGTGCCATGCCCCCTTTCTGCGCCACAGGGAGAAACACCAGGGGGTCCCACCAGACGGAAAGGCAGCAGCAGAAGGCACGCGAGAGTCAATCACGGGTCACGATTTCCCGGCGGAGTGAATTTTCGAATACGCGCGCCTTCTAAAAAGCAGTCCGCTGGGAAGCCGTCACTTGTGATTGGATCTCGCGTGCCCTCCCCTACTGCCTTCCCGTCCAGTGGCGCCCCCTGGTGTTCTGCGCCACGGCGCAGAAAAAGGGGCTTGGTACGATCTTTGATTGAGCTTTTAATGTGAAAATGAACTGCTCTTGAATGTGATTTCCAGTTTTTTAAGAAGTTTAGAGCCCGTAAATTGAGTTATGACAATAAATAGACAATCCTAAAATCCACTTGAGTGCTCCTTTAATACAATGTACCTCTTAATAATATCATCCTGTAGTTCCCGTGGCCACCATAGGCGGCTTCGGATTGAGAAATATTTCTACTTATTCAATCTCCATATTCTGCAGGGTTCGATCGACAAATGTAAACCCAAATTTTCGGCACGCCTAAAAAAACTATGCATCGCAGAAAGTTGAAAATTGGCCAGAATGTGATACTAGTAATTTCAGCCAGAATAAATTGAAGAGATAAACTTACAAGGATTGAAAGATAAAAGAAAAGAATGCCCTGTGTAGCATCGCATAGATGATGCCAACTTCTCTTGCTTGTGCCCTTGTGGTGCTTTTGCCAGGCGGCATAGCTCGAATCATTGTCTATCATTTTTACTGTCTTAATTGCACACCGCTTTTTATTATATTTTAGGCAATGCTTCGAAGTATACCGGTTGACGAAAACACCGTGTGGAGGAACGCAAGCGAGGATATAAAAAAAAAAAACTCAATACTTCTGCTTCTCAGGAGCGTCGGCGCCTTTTTTTTTTATCTTTCGATCCTATAAGTTTTCATTCTGACTGAAAGGACTTGTGCCCTACTCTATCAAACTTTCTGCGATGCGTAGCTTTTTTATGCAGTACGAAAAGAGGGGTTTCTATTCTTTGTCAGACGTATATCGCCCAGTTTCTTTGTGTAGCCTCAAGCCATCACGTGCAGAATACTTTTGTATGCGGAATACACTAGGCATTTCTGGACTAGCCATGCTAGATATTATCACTAAGCGCATCATTGCAAAACAGTCAGCAGGCGTGGGACAGCCGCACCAATTGTGCCATTTTGATACATACTGTAAACATCTTAATTTTTGCAAATCGACTACAATTTGCGAAAATAGATCGCGCGAAAAGTTTGGGCAAACTTTCAGAAAATAGGAAGGTACAGTGAGGTGCTTGCGGCTCGCAAAATGTAAAGCCCACGAATAACTCCAATCTTTTAACTTTGGTAGGTTCGATTCGCGGCAATTTGAGCCTCCGAAAATTATGTAATTAACAGTACTCTATTTTTTGCACCGAAAACTTCAAATTGAGCAAAATTACGCCACGGTGCACAAGAAATCTAGAGACGCCGCAAACATTTTTCTAACCCGAGGTTTAAAGATGGAATCAAAGACTCAAAAGGTTAAAAACTCTCCGAACATTCATATTTATTTCGTTGATGCGAACCACCGGTGACCCCGCCCGCACTGTGCATATTACGATATACAATCTCCAAAGCAATCGAAGTACAATGGCGGTCATAGGAGACTGACTTGAAGCTCTGAGAGGCAGAAAAAGTGGCCTTTTGATACATTCGTATCCATACCCTGAACGAAAATGAACGACACCTCCGCCTTGATACTTTTGTTTTAGAACATGTGCATGCTCAAAGACCATGATCGGTCATTCAAGTGAAGCGGTCACGCTCGCTCATGTGGCGTGCACACGCTGCTTGTCAGAAAAAAAAAAAAGCATTCCGCCTTGGAGCTCGAGTTTTTCCTCTTGACTGATCAAAAGCACCTCGGCAGAAGCTCCCCTTAAAAAGTGGCATCAAAGTTACTCCTTAGCGGTACTCAAACATTTTCGATCGGAAAAGTGAATTTTCGTGCTTCTAAGCTGCTCCAAATCGCGAGGTTTTGTGCACCTGACTTGTTCCAAAAGGCAAATTTTTCTGCTTAAAAAACTGAAGCTGCCCACCCCTGTATTCTGCAGTACCAAATTTATACACTATGAATGCTTTTTTTGCTGCTGTCTTTACATGTTTCTTGTCTTAAAGGGAGACTGATATTAAAAAGAGCATTGTTTGCTGTCAGATGGGGTCACGTATTTCTTAATAAAAATTAATGTCAACAAAGATTTTTTTTTTCTTTGCACAATAATTACGTTGCAGGCACATTTTGAGTTTTGTGAGCGAGACCGAAGTTTGGTTATTTTTGCTGCAAAACCGAAATTTATAGTAATTTTTGACGCCAAACTGAAATGTACAGCTATTTTCTGCTGCAGCTCATATTCGCTCTAGAATTATTGATGTTTCAAATGTTGGTAATTAAATCATTGCGTATTGCGGTAGCCTTATGGTCGACTTATTGTGTGTACGAAACAAATAATTGAACTAGATGTTTTGGTGTACGTCGGAGCGACCTCAGTAATGGCTGTATGGGTTTCAGACAGTGTTAGTTTCGGTTTCATAGGTAGCTCAAAATGTGTTTTGTTGTACAGAATATTGCACAAAAGAAATGTCTGTTTCAAAATTTATTTGTTTTAGAAAGTACCTGACCCATTCCGGCAGTAAAAAATAAAATTTTTATTTTTATTTCAGTGTCCCTTTAACGGAAATCTTTCAAATAAAACAAAGTACTGCAGGTATGTGCTTGTTTAATTAATCACGCTTATTGTTTCAGAAAAAAAAAAGAATCTGAGGGGCGTTGTAAAAAGCCAAGTTGAAAAGGAGCTGCTGGAGAATCTGGGTGACCCTGAGGAGGAGGAGGAGGAGGAGGAGAACCCAGAGGTGCTGAGGTTGAAGGTCAAGCTCGACAAGCGGGCAGCCAAGATTCGCCGCCTGAAGGCCGAGAACGAGGGCCTGCGTAAACTGAACCGCGAACTGCAGCTTGCTTTTTGCGCAAAAGTGCTTGAAAAGGGTAAACGCTGTTTACTTAGTTCACTCTATATAAATAGTGATCCTGCATACATTTTGATTATACTGGTGTTTTGATGGAAAAGCTAAAAGGATACTCAAATCTAAAAGAAATGCATAAAAATTGACGGGTGTCGAAAGCACTGCCACCCTTGGTTAAAAAGGGAAACATAAAAAATATGGAGTGGGCAAGCTCACAAGTCATGAAAGCTAGAAAAAAGAAAGAAATGTGCGATCCCCACTTCAGGGGGGTGGTGAAACTTGCTACCATCTCATGCTGCAGATTGCCGACAACGCTTGGTCATCTTCTGCAGCGCTTCTTCTTGGCTGTAAGACGGCTTTAAGAATGTTGTCAAGAACAATTCTAGTCACACCAGCAGCCAGTGGGTGCGACAGCATTATTTGAGGGAATGGGCGCGAATGAGCACCTTTGTGTTTTAGACGGCAGCTTGTGCCGCCTAGTCGGTGGCAGCAAAATGCATGAGTTTCGGTTACGTATGCAGCCATCTGCAATGTGGCACAAGCTGCTGTGTGATACAGCTGTGCATACTATTGCAACAATACCGAATGATTTGTAGAGTTGGTGTATATTGTCCTTCCTGATGCCGAACTTCATATAATGCTTCTTTGGTAATTCTCGATATTTATAGACAATCAGGCCTAAACAATGTCTGGGACTCAAGTTAATTCAGTGTATCGCTGGCACACGGGAAAAATAATGCCATAACCAACAAATGACATTCGGCCCGAAATGTCTTTTATTTGATGCCATAAGGCAGTATTTAATGACATTTAATGAAAATGGCATTCACTACTGATTAAGTTACGCCCCAAACTCATTCGCAGTCACTTTCAAGCAAACTGCGTTATCTCGACAGCAGAGACACTGTAAGGCGCAGTAATTTGAGATAATAATAACAAAAACGTTTAGCCTTTCCACTATGGTGAAGAAGGAAGACTAGCGAAGCTGTACTATGGTGGAAATGAAATAATGGCCGGCCGCTAGTCGGCAAGGCGGAGTGGAAAGGCTCGAAAGGTTGCGCCATCTATGAGCGACGGCGGCAAGCGGACAACCGGCAAACGCAACACTCTGGACAGCTACAGCCATCTGTGAGCGACGGCGGCAACCAGAGTTTTGTGTCGACATTTTTTTTGTGGGGGACAGGAACCTGGGGAAGCTAGCCCTTAAAGGGTAACTGCAAAGAAAAAAAGGTGTTTTTTTAAACAGCCTATTGGGGACAAACATGTCACAAAAGAAATGCTGTCACAAAACCTTTGTTACACACAAATGTTGTGTGTGTAACATGTCACAAAAACACATATTCGAGCACCGGCGGAGGCGGTTTATCTGACATACCGCGTTCGGCTTTGGCTAGCAGACGGCGTTCGTAAAATGGCGTAAGCTGTTGCTGGCTTCACGCGGCGGTACCGTGCGTGCTTCCATTCATTCGGCGTTCGTTGCCATGGTGACGGCGAGGAACGCAGACGAACTTTATGTTGCGGAAGAACGCTGCGGCGCAGCGATATCAGGTGCGTTCTAAGGCCCTTCCCGCATGCTTTTCAATGGGCGGAAGGCGAACAAAAAGAGTTCGAAAGAAGGACTTAACGCAGAAGGCTGCATTTCTCCAGCGCCTCATATTTTGACGAGCCTTACACAAAAACCATGTTTTTTTGGCCATACCGTGTCCTGTTTTTTTATCTGCAACATGGGTCTAATGTATCAAACTGCCCTAACAACTTTACGTAAGATGGTTCATCGGACGTCCGAAGGCTTCTGCGGACAGCTATTACGTAATAGCCTGGCTGTGCCAGGTTTTTTACGTAACAGCTGTGTCTAGTCGTGGACATCTAGTCGACGGCCTAAGGAGCGATATCACGAGAAAGTAACTGGACACATTTGTCGCTACGCGAACGCCCGATTGCCTTCAGCCAGATAGCATTCCTTTCGGGGCGACGTGGCTGCTGGAAGACTCGCTGTCGGGATCACTCATCTGGCATCTTCGAAAAGTCAAAATTTGCACGCGCAAGCGCAAAAAAAAAAAAAACACGCTAAGCAAGCAAAGAGGAAAACGAAAGAACCGCGCTATGAGATCCAAAACCCCGCGTCGCTTCCTATCACTAACACTGGTGACAGCTGCTAAACACACACTACTTCACTTCAAAAAGTCTCCCTCAAGCACCTGGGTGAGCACGAAACACTGATCACTTCGGCGAAATGATTAGTCGATGTAGGCGATACCTTAGAGCTTTTACAATAAATGCTAGAGGCTCAGGTGGCGCTAGTGCGCTGTTGCATTTTGAAGCAGACCCTAAGCAGTCAGAAACTGACTTCCGGTAATGCATTTCTATGGGAGAAAGCGAGTGCATTTTTTCTCTGCGCTCGATTATAAGAACAAATATCACGAATAATTTGTACGTACTACGCACATTGGAACATTTCTCAGTCACGTAGACGAAATAATTGGTCAGTTACAGCATTTTTATTTGAACTTCGTGGCATAAAAAACGGTGTTAAAACCGCTTCGTACGTGTATTTACGTGCACTGTCGGACACTGTTAGCGCGAACACGGCGTCGACGCTTTCCAGCATTGGGGATATACGTGCCAAACGAACGAAGGACATGCGGAAAACCAAGAGACACGCCAAGAACTACGAAGTAACACTGGATAAGTAACTACTTGTGCACGCAGACGATCAAAATAAATTAAAAGCCACGTAATATAGTCAGATTTGCAATAAATGAGTACTGCTTTATTCTTTCTGCTCGTGAATATGTGCGAAGATGCTTTTTCTGGGTTCAAATCATCACCCGCACGCTCCAAATCTTTGCAAATAGGGGGAGCCAGAGAGCGGGTGAACGGCTCTTGGTGCCCGATAAAAACTGCCCGACATAGGAAATAATAAAAACACACCTTTCGTAGCTCACGGGCTTTATTTTTTTGCGTTCGAACGTTTCTTTAACCGATCGTAAAGATGCACGACGGAGTCATTTTAATCCAATGACAGGGCCGGCATATTAGCAATATTTACACCACAGAAATGCTAGCAAACCTTGAACACACTCTATATTCCTCTCGATCGTTAGTTGATCCTTGAAACAGAAGTTTCAGTCTGAAATAGAACGAAGTTTAACATCGTTCAGTGGTAAAGAAAAATGCTGTAACTTAAGCAATTACACTTTCACAATACCAATAAAGGTACATACTATCCGGTAGAACCAAAATGACAAAATTTATTCATGTTAATTTCCGGCGAAGAGACAAAATTCACGCGCGTTTTCCCATAGGAATACACAGGGAGGCTTTAAATGTAGACTGCATGCTGTCTGCTTCAATTTGCAACCGGAAGTCCCGTAGACACTAGCGCCAGCTGAGCCTGTAGCGTTTATTGTAATAACTCTATCTGCGAGACAGGCGGGAGCGGAGACTTCGGCGGCCATAAAAGAATGGCGAAGCCTTTGTTTGTTATGGTATGATTCCATACGGAAGTGCCCGTCTTGTAAACCTTTTGTAAAGAATAATAACTCTCATCACACGGGTTATTCTTTAAACGTAAAAATATGCCGCTCAGAAGGAAATTGCAACATATAACCAAGGTTTAACAACCAAGATCTAAAATGTCAATCAAACTCTTAGCCAAGGAGAAGTATAGCAGCCGATTGGGATTAAACGTCATGAAACCCCAACTTCGTGGCGCGCGATTTAAAACAGACGAATTAACCGCAAACTAAAATCAGTCTCACGCAAAAAAAAAAACCAAAAAGCTGTAAAATTGTTTTTCGCGGAAAAACTCTTTTTTGACATACTTGTCCCAATTAGGTTGTTTAAAAACTTTTTTTTTCTTTACAGTTACCCTTTAACAGCTCCGCTGTAAAAGGTACAAATTAGAGTTATTCAGACATTTGTTTGTAGATATGTCTTTCTTTTTTTAACTAAAAAAGAGTAGAGTGCGGAATATAAAATAATTACCCTTGTTATCATCCTCCAAATTTGGCGCCTGATGGTCGGCCATGTTTATTTTGAGTCGACAACGGCGGTTTCGGCGTTTCGACCACGTTTTGGGTATGGATCTCCCCGCTTCAATGTCAGATGGTTCTGCGGCAGAAAAACCAAGTAAGAAAGCCAACTGGTCTGAAGCCGAGACGTGTTCCCTCGTAAGAGCAGGGGAAGATTACTTGTAAGGCTTGAGCCACCGGAAATGAGTACGCGAGCAAACAGTGCTGAACGTTTTCCTACATGTTTTTCAGCTTCCACTTTTAATTTGTGTCTCTGCAGTTCTGCTGATCTTTCGCACGTAAACAAATAAGCACCATTGCCAGAAGTCAAGCACATGCGAAATCACCAGGTTCACGGTCTGATAATAGCCGTGGCACCACAGGGGCCACGTTGCTACATTGCAATGTAGCTTCGGTTCCGAATTGATCCGTTGGCGTCCAATCCGGAACCTAAGATAACGCTTATAATATAACAAACTAATACCACCCAGCGTAAAATCTTCTTGTTATTGAGTTTAAATAGTCTAGAAGACAGTTCCAAGCTATAGACCAGGGGTTCTCAAACTGGGTTCCGCGAACTGGTCTCCTGAGTTTCGCCAACACCTAAATTTCACCCCCCTGCTCCTCCACCCCTCACGCCGTGGTCTTTAGCGGCAGGATTATGCAAAGCGCCTTCATCTCACTTTGTACTGACATCGCGAATGATATAATGAGGATATATGAGAAGCGACACAAGCGAAATTGCCAACGATTGTGCTTCTGTTGCTTCTTGGTCGGCAAATCTGGAGGGGGGGGGGGGGGTTGCGGCAATTTTCGAAGCTTCCTTGGGTTCCGTGGGACCAAAAGGTCCCACGGAACGCTGCTAAAGGTTTGAGAACCCTGCTACAGACAGTGCTTTTTTCTAAAATATTATAATGTAATAGCTTGCTACAATGACTGGTGTTCAATCATCATGGAGTCTATTGACATTAAACATGTACGTGTAGCACAGTCTGCTGCCCGTGCATTAATGTTCCTGTGTGTTAGGGGTATTAGTTGACATACCGAAAGGTTACAAGGATTGTGAGGACGGCAGTTGTAGAAGAAATATGTATCCAGTGTCGTCATTCGTATTGTTTGCAGAAGAACAGCTCATGCCCAGGTAGCCGTTTTTATTTTTTTCTTCTGGCTTTTTAACATTTACATTTCCCTCCTCTAAATAAAATCAACTATGCATAAAACAATAAAGTATCTTGGGAACCCACACTTAGCTGTTTGCCACTTCAAGTCACACTCACAAAAACAAAAAAATGCTAACACCTAATGGCTGACTACCCTCTATTTGCCATCCATTGCTAGTTTATTGTATGTGGGACAGACCTCTCTTTTGCTATTGATTCAGGTGACATTATTTTGCCCCAGAAACAGGGCGCATTTATTGCAGATGCGTGAAACTGTTTCGTGATAGCATGATATTGAGCATTTGTAGCAGGAAGTTTGATCCAAGGAAGGGGTCATTAGATGGAACTGATATATATTTCTAGTGGGCTAGGCATGATATTCGATGTTGGATTATTCTCAGCCCTTCCTTAACAAGTGGCAGGGGTCGCTGTAGCAGCGGCTGTTCAAGCTGGAATGGCCGTGCCCATTGGAGGTAAGAAATATTTACTAGCGCTTGTCACCAGCATTGTACTGAGTGTTATGAACAACTGGATTGTTTTCAGCCCCACCTAGGCCAGTCCCAGCCCCGCCTAGGCCAGTCCCAGTGGCACCGGCGGCCGAAGGTGGTAACAAACATTTAGTAGCGCTTATCACCAGCATTGTGCTGTGAGGTTTATGAACAACTGGATTATTTTCAGCCCCACCGAGGTTAGTCTCAGCCCCACTTAGGCCAGCAATAGTGGCGGCTGCTGCCAATGTAGGTAAGAAACATCTAGAAGCGCTTATTACCAGCATTGTACTGCGAGTTTTATTAACAAATGGATTATATTCAGCTCCACCTAGGCCAGTCCCCGCCCCACCTAGCCCAGCCCCAGTGGAAGCTATGGCCAGTGGAGGTAAGAAACATTTAGCTGGTCTTATTTTATCAGGATTGTGCCTTGTGTTTCTAAAAATGTGGTATTCTCAGCTCTGTGATTGACGCATGTGATCTTGCTGTTAGCGATCTTGTCTCACGGCACGCATTACTCGGGTTTGGGTTCATCTGGTTGGAGCTTGCTACAGACTTGTAAAGTTTTAGATAATTAGTCAAACGTTTCGACAAGTGGCACAGTGAATTGTATAGAATCAGCTTTATATGGTGACAAAATCACTATGAATGTGCATTAGGCGTTCATTAAAAGTTCACGCAGTGATGGTTATCTGCATAGTGACGGCGAAATTAAGCACATTTTGACATGAAAACTGACAATATCTTCGTGCTTGGTACTGCTGCTTTAGTATGAACGATTCAGTAAGAATCCAGGTCGCTAACTGCTTGAGACCACTTATCAGTAAGACAAGCTTTGCGATCGTGGTGTTTATTTGGAAAGCCAGCCTTTAGGTAATTGCAATCACGCGGCCAAATTTGTTTTCTACGACACAGATTGGAAGAAAGTTACGCACATAAACTTTTTTTTACTTTTTTCATATTGTTCTATGTCACGAGTTCAAATGTGACCTTGTGCTTATTCCACATATGGCTAGCAGCGACCAAAAAGAGTCGCAACTAACCGGTCCACCTGACGCAGAAAGAGAGCCGATCGTGCAGAAAATGCGAGTGTGGAAAGCAGCTTCGAAATTCCAACACCCAGAGTAATGTCATGCTGAGTCCATAGCGTTTATGCTTCCTTGGGGTCGCTCTGTTTCACCATTCACGCAAAGCTTTACGATTCACCGAGCCTTCTCCATTTCGCAAGGGCCACTAGAATAGTCGGGCGTTACAAGGAAGGCAAATAATCAACTAAATCGCAAAAAAATAGCATGACGACCCAAACTGACGCCTGCGAGAATGTATCGTCATGATTTGTTGATGCGGAATGCCGCGATCTCTGCCTACACCCCGATGCGCATGAGCAATGCTGCTAGGGGGCACACCGGATAGCTCGTAGAGTTGTTGTATATGGTCCTTTCTAGTGCCAAAATTTATGACTTTATATTAAGTTAATAGCCGGAGCTGCTAGAAACACCTTTCTCCGACCCGTTCTTTTTGATCTATTGCAAGACTATCTGCGAGAAATGCTGGAGGGCGCGACTGCCCACCACGTAAGCTATTTATGGCATCACCTTTGGGTACTCGGATGTTTACCGTACTAACAAAACCCATACATTAGCATCGAATATGTAACTTTTCTAATTCACCTGCGATATATAAAAGAAGTTCACTGTGCAGTGATAGAGCCGAACATGTCATATGCAATGCATCGCTTCTATTTTGCATAGGGGATAATCATTCATAAATGGTGGAAAAACCAATTTTGAGAACGAAGGCATAAACGGCAAGGGGCTCTGTACTTTACAGTTGAGGCTGCGCTTTGTTGCAGAGCAAGATGACCGAGGAATGTCCTTCCTCATAGGTATCGGTCGCCATTGAGCGTAAGATACCCACTCTCCGAGCTGCTTTTTGAGTGAGCCATTCCTTGTTGCACTACTTAACTACAGTAGAACCTCGTTAGTTCGAAGTCGGTTGGACGGCGAAAAGTATGCGAATTAAGCGAAATTGCCAATGATCAAAATAAAAAAAAAAGATGTGACAGAAATTTGCGCGAGTCGGCTCATCCCCTAGAGCGAGAGCCCGAGTCAGCTCTTCATCGTCATCAGTCTCGACCGTCACGCTGTCAGTGATTTCGCTCTCAATGTCTGCATAGCAGGTTTGCCCGTTCCGTGAAGTGGGAGAGATATCCGCTGCTGCACATGAATTCTTCGCGCCAAAGTTGCAAAGCTAAATCATCAATCTTCTCCCATTAGATAGTATTGTCGACGGGAAGACTCACTGCAGTGGCATTCTGGAGCCAGGCAATCAGTGCGGCTTGAACATTTGGGTATGTGGGTAACCGAATCCGCGACCACCCTGCAGAGTGCGTCTTGTTGCATGCCTTCAGCATCCTCGCCTTGTTCTTAAGAATGGTTATAAAGCGTGTGCACCTCAAAACGGCCCAAACTACTGCGGCGCAACGACAAAAATTCCTCCTAATCAGTGACGCAGATCAAGAACTCTACGCGACGTGACAGTGACGCCTTTGCTAAGCGTGCCCAAGCTAAAAAAACAAAGTGCAAAGACTAGAAAAAAGAAAACAAGACAACAGACGTGTGCCATGTTCGCTTTGCCTGCCGAATATGGATGCCAACTAGTGCCGCCTAGCAACTAAAAAGTGAACCTGGAAGACCGAATCGGCCGGGCAGGGGTGTGCGAGCGCTCGTATTATCAGATCATATTTTCATGAGAAGTTACAAAACGGTGGAAATATTTCAAATTATACAGGATTTCGAACCAAACAAGATGAATTATCGAGGTTCTACTAGATTTTTACTGCGTGTACCACCAGTGAAGCTCTTGCAAAGAGTATCTTCAGGCTCCTAGACTATAGAAAAGTCTGTATATTCACATGATCCTGTTTGCATTTGTACTAATGTTCAAATTCAAAAACTTCACACTGTCATTACTTCAATTAATGTGAAAATTTTCTCCAGCTGCTGAGGAGGACATCCTCGCAAAGAACGAGATCGTGGATCACACCATTGGCCTCCAAAATGAAGATGGAATAGTAAAATATTTTTTTTGCAGTTCCATGCATGTACATGAAAAGAGCGAAAGAGCAGGGTGGTGTACGCACAGTGGATTGAATCGATTGCTACCATAAGCCTTCAAAACGTTACTGTAGCCGGGCTCTTAATTGTAGTTATAGCCAGGGCCTGCAAAAGGTTTTATTGTCACGCACACCGGATGCAACTAGGGGTTACATACCTGTTTAATGCAAATGACATGAAGCTTTGTGGGCCCATCAACTTTGCAGATGCCCTCGTAGATGATAATTCGAAGGTAGGGCTGTTTTAAATTTAAAGGCCTAAATTTTATACATGTAATTATTTTAGTGCTTTTTAGATGCATCTTCCTGGAGAATACAGTACTACTTTTTGTCAACTCGACTGGTATGTTTGAAACTGTTTCACGGTTTTCTTTATAACAGATCTATGCCGGGCAAGGCGTGTACATAAATTTAGAATCCTGGGAGGAGATGCAGAAAGCGGAGAGCGACTCCATGCTCTGTAGAATCACGGCCCCTTCCATTTGGCCAGTAAAGTGCTTTTAGAGAGGTCAGTGACCGGCGTCATCTCCAACAAGGCAAAAGCCGCGGGGCAAAAAAAAGGCATTTGCCCCACTCACTCCGCTCAAGGTGCAGGCTCTCTCAGGTAAGCAAACAATATGTTTAAAATCTTGATACGAATCTCGCGGGGTCGCGTAAAGTATTTCATGCTAAATTTGTATCAACACAAGCGAAACAAAATTTATATTTTGAAGCACAAGGAATGCATGACTGTGCATTTATTTATGGCAGAAAATATCTTCTATGTAGTTTGCACGATTCTAACATGCCCCCAATAGTAACACGCAGTTATATTCAACCCATGAATATTAAAAAAAAAAACTTAATTGGTGCCGATTGTTTTCGCCGTTAAATTATGAAGGCTGAACAACATACACATTGTAGAAAGCATTTTATCAAATGCACATACTCGGAAAGTACCCACACTGGGTGATATTAAAGCCCTACACCGAAAACTTTCGAGGGAAAATTCGGCTCCTTTGTCTTTTCAACCAGGCTCACATGTCACCGTGGACCACACCAAAAATATCCACAACACCACATGGTTATCTCATTTTGCAAACGCAATCACTTTTTTTTAAATGTAACCTTATAGTAAAATTGGTTTTGCTTCTCCAAGGTTGACACACCATTCCACAAAATCGCAAAAACGAAACAGCGAATTTAGATTCAGATTAGATTGGATTTAAAACATGTGTTGATGGTGTTCGGGCTCTTCACTTTGCACAGATATTTTAGCATATTGTTTAGTTTTATTTTTGGTGTCCGATTGAAACACGCATTGAATTTTCAGATCACGTCTTTGGGTAAACAAAGTGCGGCTGATCCCTGGCAGCAGCTGGCGATCAGCCGCCCAAAGCCTTGGGAGCTTACAGTCGCCGATTGTGGCCTCCTTACCACCATCGGTTGCGGGGCACGCATTCATCTAGGTTGTCGCAGCGCGTCGAGGTATTTGGAACACTTGAAAATTTTCACGTTGTATACAATGCGCTTTGAACGGAGAATTTGCGGATTTGTTTCATTCCGAAATTCAATTCGTACCATTTAGTATCACCTATATTTCACTCTAGTAGGTTGTCTGCTAACCGCCGGACGTCTCACGGGGGTACCCTGCCAAAAATGAAAGTCAAGCATAACAAATAATAATAATGGTTCTAAGCAGCAAACTCAAGCAAGCGCTCGAAGAGAAGTCAACCGAGAGTGCGATGCGTCGTGCGGTATCCCGCAAAGCTGGCGTGGTAAAGAGCTTTGCCGTTCGGGTGCATTGTGGTGGTGTAAACGTGTTACAGCTTAGCCATTTGAAACACATGTGGGCTTCACGTTGACCAACGCGGACTAAGCCGACTAAGCGCACACTTGTGAGATAAGTCATGTCAAGGTCATCGCGTTCAGGGCGAGATTACTCCTACAGTTGTGTATATCTCCAAAGAGCGGCGCTGCTCCAATATGTAGTGCAACTACGTAGCGGTTTCTGCTACCTCACGACTACGTCACAAGATCCCCAACGTTGCTAGATTACCTCCCAAGGAAATTTCGGAGGCACCCACCAGGACATTAAAAGACCGTTTAATTAGCTTTGAATTTGGAGTCTTCTGCCTTTCAACGAAAGATTATTGTTTTTAAGTGATGGTGCAATATAGCCCACATTCAAGCTAGCAAATGAGCACTGGTAGTCTGTTTCCGTACCCCTTTAAGATTTGCTCTAGGCTACATTCTGGCATTTGTGTAACTTCTTGTGCAAGCATATTTGTTTTTGAAAAGCACAAATTAATGCCTAGAGGAAATTAACTTCAACCTTATGAAATCTTGTTTGTTTTGCTTTCTTTATCTACTTATTTTTTTCTTAGTGGGGAGGCACATGCATCAAATTAAACTTCAAAGCAGCATGTTAAAGTAAAAGAGAAATGTGCAACAATGCAGGAACAAACATTCCCTTGTTTTTAATAGCCCACGCTGCGAAAGGAATTAAATTGTATTGGCTATTAGTTTCAGGGTAGAAAGGCAACAAAAACTGATCCTTTTAGCATTTGCCTTTAATTGTCTCATGGTCATAATCGGCTTGCTGACATGTATATTGCAGGTTTGAAATGCACTTTTCATGATGTATGCCAACTGTAGAGGGGTAAATGTTCTGAACTCATATTAACCATCAGTTTCTCTTCTATCTTCAAGTGACTCCCAACCTTAGGATTGCTGTGTTATGGAGATCTCAGATTGTTATATAGGTTACGGGCATACTTGTGACTACCGTCATGAGTGGTCAAGAAGCAAACATCACTTTATGCAATAAATAAAGAAATAATTGCTTGGAGTCTTTTAGAAGGTTAAGCAAAAACTAGCATTGCTATAATATCCTGAGGGTAACCTCACTTAAAATTGAGAAGTTAGGTGAACAGGTAAGGTAGAATTCCTCGTAGAATGCCACATTTTTGGTAGCACTCTACCTCGTATTGCGCTACCAAAAGGCATTATAAATATTTTGGCCAGGCCATGAATCAAAGATCTTCCATGGAATGTGAGATTATTTTTATATAGAACTGCATTGCTCTTTCTGCTGTTCACGATGCTATCTTTAAATTCTGCGGCCTATCTAAGCTGTTACCACAGCGAGGAACAACGACCAAATGTAGGCAGTTTCCAGTGTTTGTTGTCTACTTATCTCCAGTTGCAGCTCCTGTTTTTTACAAAGTCACTGGCCTAGCAGTGAGATTTATAAACATGGGCTATTTGTTTTGTGTTTGAAAAGAATCTAACAAAATCCATGGTGCGCTGTCTATTGGGAGTGGAACATGCATCAGGATACTGCGGTACTTTTGTTTTTATGCTCTGAACTGTGAAAATTCTAAGAAACTTTGAAGGTTTGTTAGGTGCCAGCTGTCACTAAACTGCTTCCATTGAGACTAATTTACACTTGGTCTTCTTAAACTATGACCCTCCAGCCTGTATGTATGATGTTCTATAACGTTTTAAAGGAATGCGGAACCGAAATCTGGATTCCAGAAAACACGGCGGCAAAAGCGTGCAATGGGATGCTACGAACACCAAAACACCAGTCAGACAGCAATATCTCGAACGGATGACAGCATTTTTTAAAAAAAAAAAGGAGGCGCATTTGACAAATATGTTTACGTCTTGTTTTTCCTAAAAGGAGAGGGAACTACCTCGCGTCTTCTCCGCCTCACCGCCTTGAGAGGGCGAAACGAAGAGAGGAGAAAACCAGATATCTTCACGTCAGACGCCTCGTCGACTTCGTTCAATCTCGACCTCTTTTTCCAAAAATACGGCCTCCCAGTCGAAATATCGCCTTTCGAGCAGTGTTGTAGGAATTGTAGCGTCCCGCCTACAGCTCCTGCATTGTTTTCTGAAATCCAAATTTCGGTTCACCCTTTCTTTAACTCTGAGCATTGCAAAGAATTACTACCCTGGATTTTCAATATTCCAGGCTGCTTTTGGCTATACCTGAGGGAGAAGGGGTGCCGCCAGGCTGAAAGGGCAGCCCGGCACCAGAAGATACGCCGGTACCTGTCAGAAAAGCTGGCAAATCTCAGGAGAAATCGCTAAAAAGGTATGTGCTTCTATACATTAACTTCTTTAATTAAGTAACATACTAATTGGGGTCTCACGTTTACAAGGAATTTAATTATGGTATAGATAAATATTTAAGGGTTAATATATCTCTAAATATCTATGCAAACAACTTTAAATTAGTGTGTTGATCAGCTGACCACTTGAAAAAGGCTGCGGGTTGCTTGCTTGCTACTGCCGCTACATCATGCTGTGCTCACTCAATCACCAAAAAGTTGCATGGTCACACAATTACAATGAAGCATGTCACTCTTACTGTCCCTTAGTCGTCTCTCGGCCCCCTCTCTGTTGACGTATGTCTATGGGCGTCCTGTGTTTGGTCTCATCGCTGGTCACTGAATTGCCCTTGATATGTCCAGGCTCATTCCTTTGCTGCCTGTCCTGCCCCAATGTGCGGTCCCGCCACTTTTCTTTATATTAATATAGCTTAAGTTATATATTGAAATGGAACAAATGTATTATCACAGCCAATACGAGCTGAAATTTCACTACGCGTGGCGCACGATACTATGAGAGTTGTATCTCGGATTGTTCAGTAAACCTCAGTATGCGCTGAGGTGGAAACAAATCGCTTCTTTCGCTCATTGCACCACTCTGCCGTTTCGTGTCAATTGCTAGCCCATAGTGGCGCAATGAGTGCAAGAAGCAATGTCTAAACCTCAGCAAACACTGATGTTCGCTGAAAAATTCGACAGGTGGCGCTGATAGTACCACACGCCACGCGTAATGGCGTTTCAACTCATATTGGTCACGATAGTGCTTCCTCAAATGTTTGTGGTTTTTTTGTATCACATGCTTCCAGCAAAACAATGTATAACGTTATAATTTCATAATAAACATACCAAAGCATTGCAGCTTGTTTGACTTTATTTTTATCAGTAGCTGCATTTGCCCTACTCATAGGTCAGTCTGGCGATTACCAGCGTGCAGTGGACAATATAATTAAATTCTAAGTGGGGCATGCACCTCGTCATGCTCCAAAAATGGCGTAATTAAGTTACCACATTATGCATCACATATTGTCGTGCTTTGCACTCAACCATTTTTTTACGTGGTGGCCAACTCGGACTTCAATGTTTTGAATTAGCCATTAAACCACCATAATCCAACCATAAAAAATAGACATCTCAAAATGCGACAGCTTATTCGACCATCAAACTATCTGACCATCAAAACATCAGACCATCAGACCATTAAACCATCAAACCATCAGTCCATCATAGGTCCCAAAATACGACTCCATCATACCATCAGGATTTTTCTGATGGTCTTTTTGATAGGATAGATAGCCTATCTTTCTCGCTCTTGCAGGCTGCTCACCACGTCCGGGTCACCAGAGGAAAATGGAAACAACAACATCCGCGATGTCTCTGCAGTGGTTACCTCTATACTTCCCGCGCTGATTCTGCAGTCATTACCTTTCATACTTCCGAAGATACCAACTGAACGTACCTCTCACAGTTCTTCTTGCGCCCTTGTGAGGGGTAACCACTGGGACAACGCAACTATTGTTCTCGTCTCCAAGCGGCTCGTTTCTGGATCTCCACGCTGAGACGCGCGCCGCCAGCTTTCACAGACCGAATTCCTTTGGGGAGCTGCGCGTCCACGGCGTGTGCGCAGCGTAGTGTGACTACACTCATTCTGGGGCGCGGTGCACCAATGCACGAGCAGCACTGCTAATTCGTAGATAAGTTGTGATGAACTGAAAACCATTGCAACCATCGTAGGGGCGAAGAAAACGCTCGGCCGTAGTCTGTTTGTCGACGTTCGTTGGCCCAAGAACAGTTAGCATAAAGGTGACAAGGTGCAAGTGCAGACGTAGTCGGTCACGTTTGCTACCAATACGATTGCTGATAACTTGATCAGGAGTATCACATATGACACTGAAACACCACCGCCCTCGCAACAACGCGAGCTGCTGGCGCCAATTCATAACACAAAGACGAATTGACAAAGCCCAACGATGTCCTCATTTCATGATGGGCGCAGCTAAGCATGCTCGGTGGAGCCTCCGAATATGCTTTCAGCACACTTCTATAGTGAAATTTTCCTTGCCTAAAATAAACCTTAGGAAGAAAAATACTAAGTCGCTTCATGCTCTCTTACAAGATCCTTTCAGCTTCCTTAACCTTCTTCTAGCGCACTAAGAGATACGTAGAAGAGGCTACTATTGAGACTATTCGCATGAACTTAGAAGTTACTTAGGTCTTAGTTTGTTTACTAAAAGAATACTATTATTCTGCCTACTTCGAGCATACTAAGAAATGACACTAAAGTACAAGCATAATTCTGGCTGGCATCATTTAAGGATGACTTTTGTATCCTTCTTTTGAATTAGTGTATTAAAATAGTGTACACTAAACATAAAGTAACCTAGTTTTCGCTAAGGAAATCAGACTTTGAGAAGCTGGCTACCCCAAATATGTCCTGGCCTCCATGTGTGAAACGGTTACGCAACAGCGTCGGGAAAGTTAATATCGACATAGACCCCCGCAACACAAAAAGAAGACACGAAAGTATTTTTGCGAGTGCTCCCATATATTTATGAAATCACCCACAGATCAAAACATAAGATTGCGAACCGGCAAGACGCGCAAATGGTGTACAAGGCGCCGAATAAAGTATATTCGATGTTCCGCAAGATAAACTAAGCACTAGTCAATATAAAATATGTATTCAGCACACATCATAAGACAAACTACGTCCCGTGCGAAAAGAAAGTGGTCTACACCATTTCCTTAAGAGTCGGGCTTTGCTACATTATACAAACGGGGCGGTGCATCAACAAAAACACATGGGAACCCGGAAATAATCTTAAAATTTCGACAACAGGACACCAAGCCGACCACTGTCGTAAGTGCACGTGCGACGCAGTGCTCCATCAAGTCATCATCTTGTACTCCGTTCACCCTTAACCCATTAGGCGCCACTACCATTTCTAATGAACACATTGCGTATATTGTTTAAGGTTGTTTTCCAATTGCCATAATACATTTTGGTGCAGTTTTATTAAATCGGCATAACGGTTTTACATGTACAACATGCTCCCAAATGGGAATAATGACCAGGAACAAGTTCACATGTTTCTGAAACCGTCCATTACTGACAATGCCTGATACGCGTTTCTTGCTGCCATCTACCTATGAAACTCCACTCAGCGGCAAATGTGCAGGGGAATGTCGCACTTTTTGCACATCCTTCGCGTGTTGTCTTTACGTAGCCGGCAACGCCCTTGTTTTCCGAATGGCAACAGATGATGATCATTTCCCGCAGCATTATGGAAGAGCAAGGCACCGCATGGTCCGTGTATTTTTTTTTCTCGGGGGGCAAGTTCGCCGAAAAGTCCTTTGACAACAAGTCACACAAATTGCAGCCGATCATGATCAGGCTCACTCTGCAGTTCCACGTAATGCCTCCTTGGTGCCACCCGCAAAGTTACCGCATGTTGGAAAGCAATGCCAGCACCACTTTTTTTCATAAAGAGTGGGCCTGTAGTCGCTTACTGACCTGTCAAGCAAATCAACGCCTCCCATATGAGCTCGTTTTACTGCTGGATTAACTGGGGTCGCTGCACCTGAATTGTCTTGCTTTGTGTTCTACCGTAACGGGCCGGGTTCACCATCGGATGAACACTGTCATAGTTAGTTGCAAAACATACATATATGTTGTCATTCCATTTCACGGCAAGCACTTCCCCGTCACAGCGCACGTCAAACTGCCGGTGTTTTGTGATGTTGAGGAACTTGTGTCTTCAAGCGGGCACTTTTTCAGTCTTTCCTTTCTCACAGCTCTATTTGCTCAAAAGCCCCGATGCTTCAGCTCTTGCAGAAGTCTGAGAAATGAAAAGGTTGGCTCATGAATGCAGAGTGGTCATTTTGCACAGAAACACACTTACATGCTGACAGAAACACTAGCACCCCCCAAAAGCTCCGATGTGCCTGCTTCTTCATTTTTTCCGCACTAGATGTCAACAGTTGAAAGGGCATTCTGATGTTGAACACAGAACCTACTGCTTATACCCAAAGCGAATAAGCTTTTTTTCTGATGAACGTCTTACAGCTGTGACACCCCAGAAACGAAACCATTTGCTATTCCACTGAGATCTGTAGCAAATATGTCGAATTCCACGCATCTTTTGTTGACCATGTGTGGAAGCGGACGTAGGTTTGGAAATCTTGTTTTCCTTTTCTAGTGCTTCATCGGCGGCAGTGCGTAGGTATCGTTTTATTTGACTAAACTTAAATTGGGTCGTGACTTTCCTCACAAGAGGCACGTTTACGTCTTCTGCTTCAGATCAATACAAATCGGCTCGTGGTAGCGACTGGTATCCGGTCAAAAAAAAAAGAAAATCCAAATATTTGTAGTGGTCCAGTTTTTTTATATTGAGCTAGGGATCATTGCTCTGGGGCCATATATCTGTTAGTTCCGCCAATCAACCGATCTACGACTTCATCATTGAAGAACGTCTTGAATAGGTTTACCGGGTTCATGTCAACCAAATCAGGACACAAAGCGCGAAGTAAATCAAGCAGAGTATGAGTGATTGATTTTGAGAATATCTGGTGCACCTGCGCGTCCGGTACATCCGCCTTTTTCTTTTTTTTCTTCGTCTGCTGCCCACGTTTGTCTTATCAGGATCTGTAATATGCACTTCAACCTCGCCTGCGACGTCGGAAGGCATTGGATGTCCTCGATGTTTCAACGCTCTCTTCGTCAGTCATCAGTCACCTCCATGTGATGGCGGCAAGATTACCCAGTCTAATTCTTGTTTGTCATTAGACTATAATCATGTCAACAGCCTCTTCCAGAGTTACGTATCGCCGCCGTGACATCAGTAAAAAAAATATCAGGCTAGCAATTATCCTAACACAAAGCATATAGCGCGCAGCGCGAGCAGAGCATATGCGCCTCACAACCAGTCTACCCGTATTTGCCATTGTTTCCTTTTGGGAACTTCGACAATTAGAGTACTAAACAGACAAGCTAACTGTTTCTCCCAGATTAAAATGAATGAAATAAAAGAGAGTACATAGTGATGCTGTGTACTAGAACTAGGAAGCGTTTCCAGCCATAAACATACCTTAGGGGAAAATCTGCGCGTTTAAAAACAAAATCATAAGCGAGGAGACGCGTACGACCTGGAGAAAACACGATTTATACAGAAACGAAATTATAGCGTCAATAAAAAATTACTCGCTAAAATATTAACAATTTGACCATATTTCAAAATTATGCTTAAACAATTTTGAAAATGTAGAAAGATGAAGCTATTTAGGAACTGCAGGTTTTTCGTTCTAAATTAAAACTATTGCGCCAAGTTGGTTAAAGGGGTAGTGCAACGATGTAGTGTTTAAAATATTGGCAGTTTGTATTGTTTATATTGTTTATCCAAGCACAAGTGATCAAAAACATGTCACCTATTCCGCGTTGTAATCATTATTCCGCTGCGTTATCGGCAAAAAAAAAAACAAATAATTTTTTGGCCTATCTGCAGTCACGTGTGGCGGTTACAAGAACTACGGTGAGAGCGTCTCTAGGGGTACGCGGAAGTCAATAAAAACAAACACACTCCGCTGGTACATTTGCCGTCAGCCCCGTGGCGAACCATCTTTTGCGGCGATCGCTCGCCGCGACGTTCGACGATGCGACGTTCGACGTTCTTTCCACTGTACTGTTGCTAAACTGCCGTAGCCTTAAAAATAAAGTAGATGATTTCTTTTGCCTTGTAGAATCAATAAAGCCAAGTATTATCATGGGCACTGAGTCATGGCTCGATGAATCCGTGCTGGACAGTGAAGTATTTCCTGGTGGCTTCTCTGTCTACCGTAAAGATCGACACGCACATGGCGGAGGGGTTTTTTTATTAATAAACGCAGGATGTGCAAGCAGTCAGCTTCTTCTACCACACAATAACACAGAATCTATTTTGGTGCCGAGTTCAACTATCAAAAGGAGGCACTCTAGTCTTGGGCACCTACTATCGTCCCCCAACCATAAACGACATAGATGAGCTTAGTCACGTACTATCTTCGATTCCTGATAGCTCTGTTATTGTGGGAGGCGACTTTAATCTTCCTAACGTCGATTGGACGAGTACATCCCTTTGCACCGATAACTCTAGTTTGTATAAGGGTTTTAACGACCTTATTATCTCGTTTTCTCTTAAACAATTTGTTCTCTCACCAACAAGAAACAATTTCAATTTTAGATTTGTTATTGACCAATAACCCAAGCCTTATGTCTAATGTCACTGTAATTCCTGGTATTAGCGACCACAGTGCCGTTGTCTGTGATTTATCGCTGAATCAGACTCATAAGATGGCAATGCCGCCACGAAAAATCATACTGTACGAGAGAGGTGACTACGAAAAAATTTCTCATGAACTTTCAGTTTATTTTCCTGACTTTTTAAACTGAGCGTGGAGAGTGATGTTGAACATTTGTAGGATGCTTTAAACAAAAAATTAAACTACTAGTGAACTCTTACATACCATTCAGAATTCATAAGGGAAATAAAAGACATAAACCATGGATTACTCTTCCAATTCGAAAACAAATAAAGCGTAAACGTCGAGTTTTTAAGAAGTATCGTACAAATCAGTCTGATAGTGCTAGGCAAAAGCTCGAAGAAATATCCAGAGACCTTAAAAGAATATACAAGAAAACAAAAGGGACCTTTTACGACTCTTTTCAAGATAAACTCAAGAATGATCCCAAAGAGTTCTGGAAGTTTGTGAAAGTAAATAAAAAAGAAGATACCTCTGTTCCTGGTTTGTTGCAAAATGGCAAGTTAGTAGACAGCGATTTGGCAAAAGCAGAATATTTCAATTCATATTTTAAGACTGTTTTTTCGCCCCCTGCACCTAACTATGTCCGTGACTTGTCTGACCGGACCACAGGAATGGTTATGACCGAAATGAATATCGTAGTAGATGGGATTAAGGCCTTATTACGAGACATTGACACCTCAAAAGCGTACGGACCAGATGAAATTTCACCCGTAATTTTTCACAATTGTAGAGAAGAAATAGCGCAGTACCTTCAAGTAATTTTTTCAATATCATTAAACACTGTTCCGACTGATTGGAAAAGAGCAAATGTTACTCCAATTTTTAAGTCTGGGTCAAAAAATCTAGTTGAAAATTACCGCCCGGTTTCACTTACATGCATTGCTTCCAAGATATTTGAACACATTTATATAGTTCAATATATAGTTACCTAGACTCTAGTCATTTCTTTTCCCCCTGCCAGCACGGCTTTCGTCGAGGTTATTCATGTGTTACACAGCTTGCAGAATTTACTCATTTCGTTTCAAGTACCATAGACAACAGACAGAGTGTTGATTGTGTATTCTTGGACTTCCGCAAAGCTTTTGACACCGTGCCACATCATCTATTGTTAAACAAACTTGTATCTCTGGGCATCAATGATAAAATTGTCAACTGGGTTGCTGACTATCTTTCCGATCGCGAGCAAACTGTTGTACTTAATGGTAAAATATCTTCACCAGTGATTGTGACCTCCGGAGTACCACAGGGAAGTGTGTTAGGGCCCTTGCTATTTCTTATATTTATTAACAGTATTTGTGAAAACATACAGTCTCATATTAAGTTATTTGCTGACAACTGCATAGTATATAGAATTATTGAAAATGGCGTGGATGCCAGTGTGCTTCAAAGAGATTTAAATGTGCTTGAAGACTGGTGTGATCGTTGGGAAATGAGCTTAAATATCTCGAAGTGTAAACACATGTGTTTTTTCTCGCAGTGCATCTTCCCCGACCGAATATAAACTAAAAAATGTGATACTTGACCGTGTGGAAAATTATAAGTACCTGGGAGTTCATTTGTCGTCCAGTTTGAAGTGGAATGATCACGTGGATAACACTGTTGCTAAAGCTAGTAAAATGTTGTATTTATTCGCAGGAATTTTAAAAATACGTCTCGCAGTGTGAAACAAACATTATATTTTTCTTTCATTCGACCAATTTTAGAATATGCGTGTGTCATCTGGGTCCCACCACAAAGTTACCTTGAACAAAAGCTAGAACGGGTTCAAACCAGGCATTACGGTTCGTTACAGGTGATTACAGCCCTTATACAAGTTGTACAAAAATGAAAAACAGTTTAGGTTGGGATTCACTCAAAGAGCGAAGAAAGTGCTTGAGATTGAAATTCTTTCACAGCATATATTACGGACGGACTGGTATTGAAAGAAGTCTTTACATTTTTGAACCACACTATGCATCTGCAAGACGGGATCATTCTAAAAAGCCGAGGAATTTCGTTACAATACTGACTGTTTTTCATTTTCCTTTTTTGTTCAAACCATTCGAGAGTGGAATACACTTAGGGAAGAAATTGTATCTATTACTGATAATGATCTCTTTTATGATAAACTGCAAGTCTGCATTCGCGATTAATAATGTATGTTTTATTGTTGTTCCTTTTATCTATTGTATGAATATGCTAGTGCATAATGTTTCCTGTACCCCCCTGCATAATGCCTAACGGCGCTGCAGGTATTCATGTAAATAAATAAATAAATAAATAATCCTTTAGAAATCCGACAATCGCGAGAACCCCCAAAAAAACCACGTGATGTCCTAGATTACGTCACTCGAAAGACGACGTGGAGAGTTGATAGGCACCTTAACCTTCAAACTAATTCATAAAAACAAAAACACAAATAAAAAAAAAACTTGCGGTTGCAAGAAAACATTGGTTTCTGTTCTTCGTTTTGTGGGTGACACGGCTTCATATCCGCTGTTGCTTGACCGATGCCCGGATATTGTTGCAGCGCCCCTTTAAGGGGATTCAACCGCTCGTCACTCAATGGGCAAATATCGCTACACAAACCTGAGTTTCAGGAATGCACGAGAGTATTCATTCTTTTGGAGGTTAATTATGCAGACGTAATGAAGGTTCTGCGGCACTTAGTTTTTCTCTTGAGAGCTCTGGAAATGTTTAATAAAATCCAGAAATATGACCGTTATGACTGTTTTGAGATCGTTTTGAGGCATTTTTGAAAATACAAATATTTAGAGGAGAAACGAGACAAAATGCTTGGCCGTACGTACTAGGGTTGCCTCTAATCTTAATTTTAAGACCACGGCGAGAAAACTAAATAATGTTGTATTTGCGTATTTGTGTAAATAAAATCACCCTGAGAATTTTATTTCAAAAGTGTTAAACGAGATGACGACACTAGTAGTAAATGCCTCAAACGGGAGATGTTCTTGTTGTTGCTGTTTTTCTCTCGAGCTCGAATTCGACCGCGCTATCTCGTTGCTCGAGGATCGGTAGCACGTGTAGCAAATGCTCGCGCTGTAAAGCCCACTGATCGTGGATTCAATCCCCCGCCCCTGCCCGTTTCAATCTGAATTAGCATCGTACCGGCGTGCTGCATGTACCACTATTCCGCGAGGCACGTTTAAGACGTCAGCCAAGCAGCGGTATACTGCACTGGCTTTCATCTCCAACGAAGGCACCAGACGCCCTCGGGGCTGACTAAATTCCCGCTGTCTAAACATACACCCAGCAGAATTACAATTGATGGCTCCTTTGGTCGGCACTTTTTGCACGTTGCAAAAAAGAATACCTAACGTGCCCATTAGTGACCAACCAGAGGTTCGCAACTTTGTCGCAGAGCTGACACACATCTGCAATCACCTTAGACCCCTCATTCGTGATGCCTTACTGTACATTATCAGGGCCCCACATTATATCTCACTCTCTTATCATTTTCACGGCCTATACGGACCTCTCAGGCATTCATTGTACGGGCTGTATACCTCTCTGTGGCGCCTGCGCTTACGAGTACAAATGAATACATACTTACCTACGAACATATTTTGGTTTTATGCGTTACATCAGTGAGAGCGGTCGTGTTCCTTGATGACACGGGGAAAATATCGATGCTTGCAAGTGCTGCCGAAACCAGATTTTCAAGAACAGTATAAGAATTAATGCCATGCATAATAGGATGTTTAAACGCCCATACACAGTTGCTTTTTACTGCGTTTGACTGCGCTGTGCCAAGAAATGGAAGCGAGTAACCGGCACATATATGCTTTGTATGAAGCGTGAAATTTAATTCCAAGAGCAGCTTGGCACGCGAAATGCCAAGCAGAGATGTCCTGGCTTGTCGCAGCCGCAACGCAGTCAAACACACCCAAACGCCCTCAAAGACAACTGTTTATGGGCCTTTAGAATAGCGTTACCGCTGCCTACCGCGGCCATAGTGTACCGCTTCTGGTACAGGTTGTACCAACGTGTACCACTCCATCTGGGTATGCCCCCAGCCCCCCGGTGAGGGTATAACACCTTTTTCCTTCCCCCACCACTTCCTCCTGGGAGGCGGCCCTACCCGGCACAGAGCTCGGTGACCAGCAGCGATTGGTTGAGCGAGCCCGCCGAATCAGGGCAAAAAAACGGAGCCCTGGACTAAGGGCACCAACCAGGGACCGCAAGGCTACCATAGCTAGGTCCTTTCAGTTTTCGAATATTAAAGTTTACGATGCTGATGATGATAGGGCATGCTTCAAAGTAATAGCGCGAGCTCCCGGCTTTAATTGCCGCTCTGAGCAGTGGCGGGATCGCTATGCTGATGCCCAAGTCCAACAAGAGTGACTAATAAAGAAAACGTACACCGACATCAAGCAAATGAATCACGCACGCGAATGCATCCTTTGGCTGGCTTACAATCGCTCGGGCTTACTTCAAATGCACCGAGAGACAGCAAGCTTGTCAAAGATATCTTTGCGTGCGTGCTTCATTTGTTTTTGTGTGTGTTTTTATACTCCCAGTAGTTAGTCTCCAGTATAACTAGTGCAGTACAACCGCTAGCTTGGTCTTTCACGTGCACCACGGAGTGGAAATACACGACCGCACGCCGGCATGACGCCTATCCAGATCGAAACGTGCAGGGGCGGAGGTTGATTGCGTCCTTTGCTTGAGACTTATTGGTGATGGCTGTTTCTATTTGTCACTCTATGGAACCAGGGCATAATAAACAACAACCATTTGCGTCTTCTTTACCTCTTCCACTAGAAGTAATCTTTGGGCTTCTTTTATTTGATAATGTCATCTTATTTGGTTGCGGAAGTGTACGTCCGGAGGAAACATTCCTTCCGTGTACGGGAATGCAAAACATAAAACCGGAGTCGCATGTAACGTTCAAGTTACGAACAGTGCTTGTGACAAGCTCAATGGACCCATTCGAAAGTTTGACCTCTGTTGCAAGCTGTGGAACCCCTGCACAATTACGGTTACAAGCGTCAGCTCTTTGTGTTCGATTGCACGTCAGCTGCAACAGTACACGTGCAGCGGTAGCTCAAGTCAAAGGTACAAACAAGCTTACGCTCGCAGCATTTCTGATTATCACCCAAATTTCCAGATTCCCACGTCCCGCAATGTCGGTTGTTTCGCCATTGTGCAGTGGATCAGACGACGTCCACCTAAGTCTGACATCGTCAAAACAAATAGAACTAACGCTGTGGACATATGTGACATCTATATAAGTAAAATACACTTGGAAGAAAAAAAAGAGACTATTGTTTAATTTTTTGCTGACAAGTTTTTTTTTTCTCAATTAAATAAATCCTAAAGGTGTCCACAACGTAAGTTCTTGTTTTGACAATATTAAGTTCAGTTGGACGTTGTTCATAAAGAAATACCTTGCCTCGTTTTTATCTTTCGATCCAGTTGACGTTCTCCTCTCAAATTAGCGCGCTCTATTCTAACTGCTGGCGTCCCATTTTCAAAGTTTCTTCTTCCCGCGATGCATAATTCATTTACATTAGCCAAAAAACAAGATTTTCTCAAAACCCATTACTAAGTGCATGCACTGCAGGCGCTCATCTCTTCTTTATAAGTAAAGAAGTAAAAGTAGAAGAAGTAGGAGTAAATAATCAACATAAGATAAAACTTTTTGAAAGCAAAATAGATTTTTGCTTTCAAGCAGTTGTATGACTGCGGACTCTAGCACGTGTTGCACGTGTAACAAGACTTCAGCAGACTCCTAGCGAAAGGCTCTGAAGATAGGACTTTTATTGATTATATATTTTTTGTATGCTATGTTAGCGCGCGTAGTCAAACGCTTGCATACGCTACAAGCGTGGCTCGCAAGCACCCTAAGATCGTGCAGGGTTGAACAGAAAGCGGAGACCGGTGTCCGAGTGGGCTAGCGCACACTAGTACCACTAAATAAGCTACGCTTCAGAGTAACGTCAATTGGCCATATTGAGGCTGAAAATCATGGTTTCGAGTTACCTGAAGCCTTATCTGAAATCACAGGAAACGCTTTTCTGTTCTCCAGAAATGTATAAGCAGTTCGCGACATAGCAAAGCAATATTACATGAGCTTCCTAACACCGAATTTAATGCTAAGGAAGTCGCACGTTTGAATCATGACGATCGGCAGTAGCAAAGTGGTTAGATGGGCGAGTTGGTAATGATTGAACATGCTTAAAATTGCGCACAAACAGAAAGAGGGAAGAGAGAAGAGACAAGCGCAAACTCACAACTCGATGTATTGAAGAAGAAAAAAAAACAGCCCGCGGTATCAGCTCGAGCCGAGGCCACACTCGCACGGGGGCACCCGAGCACGCGGAGGACACACACCATCAACCACACTCAAACGACTGTAGAAAGGCAATTTCCTTGTCAGTTCAAGCCACAGAAGGATGGCTGACACAACGCTCGCCTAGGCGGAGTATACTGAAAGCTTCAAAACTTTCCCTAGTATGTTTTTCTTGGAATCTGCCAATTATCGAGGTTTTTTGTAAAGAAGGTGTACACTTACACGCTTGACAATGCAGAGGTAGGTGACCCCCCACCGTGGAATTTACAGAAAGATTGTGCTCCCTTAACCGGTCATTAATACACCGTCCTGTCTGTCCTACGTAGGACCTACCACAAGAAAGGGGAATGCTATAAACCACTCTGGTTGAACACGGCACACAAGGGCGGACTAGAGTTCCTGTATAGGCTCCCTACGGGAGCCAGAGTTGCGCGTTCACGCATGGCATGTGAATTCAGCTCCTCACGTGACTGAATTCGGCGAATAGCAGCGCCGTGCGTTCGAGGCGCGCGGCGGGCTCAAAAGCCTGGGAACGTACGACGGGGCGCGTGCAACGTCTACTTTGCTCCACGACACTTGATACGGCTCCTCACGTGATCGGATCTCGGCGAATAGCGGCGAGGGCGGCACGCGGCATGTGGAATCAAACGCGCAACTCTGGCTCCCGTACGGAGCCAATACAGGAACTCTAGGGCGGACGTGCTTTGTGCGGCACCTGTGTTTTGTAATATTTTCGACTTTTGCTCGAACTTAAGAACAAATTTGACCCATTTTTTGGGGGGCTGACATCACTAAGGAGACTCCGTACCTATTGGCTACCTGTTTGAGATTGTGAGAAATTCTGTGTGTATACGGAACCACCACCACTCTTTTTTTGTCGACATTACGTGCAGCTTTATCACATCCTTTACGTTTTTTATCAGAGTTCCTACAACTCAGTTAGCACCTGCGTTGGGAACCCAGACGCTGTAATCCTCTCAATTTGAGCATTAAAACTGCTTTTGATGGTGTGGAGGCATGAATTTTTTAAGGCTGAAGTAAGGTAGGAAAGAGCTATGCCTCTTTTTATGACTTTAGAGTGCGAGGACGTATAGTGTGTAAACCTTTTTTAGAGCGGGGTGAAATTGACCAGCACAGGTGGTTTGTTTGCAAAGACAGGGAAAGGTCTAGAAATTGCAACACACCTTCCTTAGGAGTTTCACAGGTAAAATAAGTCCTGAACCGCACTTGTGGAATATGTCCATTATGCTACTAATTACATTATTGTCCAATGTCTTTCGGTACACTAGCAGGAAATAATCAACATACCTAAACACGTGAAGAACTGGCATAGACGCTATGGCCGTCTTAATGGCAGGGTCGACCCCCGCAAGAAAAATATAACTTAGGACCGGTGCAACGCAAGAGCCTATACAGACTCCCGACTTTTGCAAAAATACCCCGTTTTGCCACCCAATAAATATCGATTAAGATAAAAATGTAGCAGCTCAAGAAAACTTTTTATGGGTAAACCACTTTAGTTCCGGAACGAGAGCTCACCGTGGCACTCGATGCATGACTTAACATAGGCAAGTAGACGATCAAGGGGAAGCGAGTAGAACAGGTCTTGAACGTCTAAGCTGAAAACACCATGATTGGCCAGTTTATTGGTACTTAGTACTTCAACGATGGCTTCCGAATTGCTGACTCTAATGGGATCCGTAATCTTCACACCCGAAAGGTTTTTTTGAAGATAGGCCGACAACTGCCGTTGCCACGACCCTCTTTCGGTGACAATTGCTCGGAAAGGGCAGGCTTCCTTGTGTGTTTTCGCACTAAAGAAGAGCTCAAGGTGTAGCCCATCAGCTTCTTTGATGTTGCTTGCTAACTGGTTCAACGTAAAACTTTGACAAAGGAATAGTAGCATCATGGACATATTCCACAAGTGCGGTTCAGGACTTATTTTTACCTGTGAAACTCCTAAGGAAGGTGTGTTGCAATTTCTACACCTTTACCTGTCTTTGAAAACAAACCACCTGTGCTCGCCAATTTCAACCCGTTCTAAAAAAGGCTTACTACACTATACGTCCTCAAACTCTGAAGTCGTAAAAAGAGTCATAGCTCTTTCCTGCCTTACTTCAGCCTTAAAAAAGTCATGCCTCCACACCACCAAAAGCAGGTTTAATTCTCAAATTTAGAGGCTTACAGCGTCTGGGTTCCCAACGCAGGTGCTAACTGAGGTGGTAGGAACTCTGATGAAAAAAGTAACAGGATGTGAAAAAGCTGCACGTAATGTCGACAAAAAAAGAGTGGTGGTGGTTCCGTATATACAAAGAATTTCTCACAATCACAAACAGGTAGCCAATAGGTACGGAGTCCCCTTAGTGATGTCAGCCCCCCACAAATGGGTCAAATTTGTTCTAAAGTTCGAGCAAAAGTCGAAAATATTACGCAGCACAGGTGCCGCACAAATCACGTCCGCCCTTACGTGCCGTGTTCAACCAGCGTGGTTTATAGCATTCCCCTTTCTTGTGGTACATCCTGCGTGAGACAGACAGGACGGTGTATTATTGACCGGTTAAGGAAGCACAATCTTTCTCTAAATTCTACGGTGGGGGGTCACCTACCTCTGCATTGTCAAGCGTCTAAGTGTACACCTTCACACAAAATCTCGATAATAGACCGATCTCACCAAGCGTTCGGCGCATGCGTGACGCCGCCATAACTTTAGTTCGCAGGAGGCAGGCAGCAATGCACAAGACGGCTCGTGCCGCCTCATGCTCCACACGCGCAGAGCTCCAGCGAGGTTGTCGCACGTGCAGAAAGACTAAAGCTCCCTCGATGCATTGCGGCAGCGGTGGCGTAGTCAAACTGGATGGTGAGATCGGTCTATTGGCAGATCCCACGAAAAACGTACTAGGGAAATTTTTGAAGCTTTCCGTATACTCCGCCTAGGCGAGCGTTGTGTCAGCCATCCTTCTGTGGCTTGAACTGACAAAGAAATTGTATTTCTACAATCGTTTGAGTGTGGTTGATGGTGTGTGTCCTCCGCGTGCTCGGGTGCCCCCGTGCGAGTGTGACCTCGGCTCGAGCTGGTATCACGGGCTGTTTTTTTTTTCTTCTTCAATACATCGAGTTGTGAGTTTGCGCTTGTCTCTTCTCTCTTCCCTCTTTACTGTTCCTTTCTGTTTGTGCGCAATTTTAACCATGTTCGACCGGCAGTAGCGTCTGCTCCGCAGAAGCACCAAAATGGCGGCGCCCACAACAATGTCGGGGAACGGAGTGCCGATGGTCTAAGCGCAACTCATTTAGTGGCTCTAGCGCACACCAGCTCCCAGCACCTGGAGCGAAAGCTCGCGCTGCAGAACCCAGGATCCTGGATTCAATCCCCACCCCTGCCCGTTTTGATCTGGATGAGCATCGTACCGGCGTGCGGTCGTGTATCAAAAGTTGGTTTGTGTGTATATTTATACAGCCTAGATTTTGGTCTGCCTCAACGGGCGACGAGTCTCCAGCTGTAGATGAGAAAATTAGCCAGTGCAGTACAACCTCTAGCCTTAAGTATTTAACGTGCATTACGCAGTAGTGGTACAGGACAGCACGCCGGTACGATGCTCATTCAGATCGAAACGGGCAGGGGTGGGGATTGAGCCTAGGATCCTGGGTTCTGCAGCGCGAGCTTTTGCTTCACGTGCTTCCAACTGGTGTGCGCTAGCCCACTCGGCAACCGAAACCCTTGCAGCACTCCCCCTTGAAATGATGGGCCCTTGAAAGCGAATGGCAGGGGAGCACCCGCTTCTGGCGCGTGTCTTACGCGTTTCCACACCAATGGTTGGTGGTACTTGTAAGCGTGAATTTTATCAAGGGAATTTAATCTACACGGGGCGGCAGCACCCTCAACTTATGGAATTACGAGGATAACTCGAGTGCAACATGGCTTTGTGTATCCGAGCGGTTCTTTTTTGTTGACAGGCAGACTGACGTAAAGTGTTCTTTCTTGCCATACCCTTTGCCAATGCTGTCAGCTGCTGGGTACTTGGCGCGCGATTGCGGAGGAGTAGTAGAGCCGCGCCACTTGCATGGACAGAGAACTCCTTGGTACTGTTGACTGGTGAGAAACGGTTGCTTCTTCTTGCTTGTGACTCGCCACGCAGAAGTGTGGACCTCACCGACGGCCATGTTTGACTGCGCTAGCGGTCGCAGTTTCTTTAGCTGCTGCTCACTGTCTCTGAATTGCGCGCCATAAAGATGGCGGGTTCTAAAGTCAGGTCTGCGTTGAGCTGGAGTTTCTCATTCAACATTGTTGAGACCCACAAAGAGTGCATTTCTTATTTGCTGTTCTTTTAAGTTCCTGAAGTCGCATGTTTCTGTCATATTTTACTAGTTCTCGTCAATGTAGTCGGCAGTTTCGTTCGCCTCTTGTTTACGCTTGTGGAACTTGGCCGTTCGCAGATAACGTTCGTACGCAGCAGAAAGTTTTTTGTGAACGCTCGCGTCAGGGCATTGCAGTTAACTTTTTGAACGTCCGTCAGTTTGAGCAAGGTCAGCACGCCTTCCGCCTCAGTGTAAAGTTAAAAAGATACAAGTGCTGTAAAAAAGTTATGCAGAATTACGTCACTCTATTGATGTCAGAAAGGTGGAAGAGATCCTGTCGTGTATTCTACTGTTGTGTGAAGTGTTTGTTTAGTATATTGTGCAAATAGAGCAACGTTCAAAGAAAGAAAAAAAACACAGATACGAGTGAACAAATAGGGTACAAACAACCCGGCCTGTATAGTTTGACCCTTCTTTAAAGGTTACGACGAGCCTTGTGTCCTTACTCAGCGTCCTAGCTCGTCGGCACCGAAACATTCGTGTTTAGAATGTCGCGTGCCAGGCTATCTCCTTGAATTGGTAGCCACGCGTAATACGAAACACAGATTTTCCGGTGACATTTCGTAACGTAACGTAAGTACACGGGTCTGTGTGAACCAGCCTTTAGAGATAGGTAGATATGAGCACTTTCTCGATATATTCCTCCTGTAACCGAATAATAATAATAATAATGTTTTTTATTCACTTTACAAATACATATAAATAATGCTGGCCTACGAAAGCAGTATCCTGCTTGTGTGTAGTACCAGACAGTCCAGCGAAATACATATCAATGCAGCATGATAAAAAATTGAACGAGTATAATGTGGCCATTGATACCAACATAATACAAAACAGAGCCGAAATTCGGCACAAAACTAAGTGAACACAGCTATCGAAATCATTAAGGTGCAACCCCACCCTTGGTTAGTGTGATTCTGAACCACCAGATGGCGGTGGGATCGCCTTCCAGGCCTGTACATCTATGCGAGAAATCGCGTGTGATGGCGCTTCGATACAGAGGGGTATTTTTCTAGATCTTGAATTTGACATCCCTGGTCCTTTGCTTGTTTTTCTCTGCACGAGCTTTCTTTGGAACGCGCACGGCTACGCCAGCTCTCGTGCAAAAGGGCCAGTTGCCTACGCTCCGAGCTCACGTCTCCAGCAAATGTGGGCATGACAAAACGCGAAAATCGTCCTCAGCCAAATAGCGAGACACATGCAGAACAAAACCATCGACGCGTTCAAAAATATAAAATTACCTGTGCGCCGTTATCGGAGATTTCAGAGGCCAATTACACATATTTCATTGTGATCCGATTTATGTTGACACGAATGAAGGTAACGAGAGGACGCACAGTGAACTGAAAAATGAAGGTTTAATCGGCGAACTTGTGCCAAACAACAAAAGTAAAGAAAGAGCCTCGAGGCAGCAGAAAAGCAGGTGGCGATTCGGCAACGTAACAGAGAGCGAGAGCGAGACTGACTCGACAAGGTCGCTGGCTGCTGCTTATCTACAGTGCGTCACCATCTCGAAAGTTCGGCAAAGAAGGTTCGAGCGTCGCGCGCTCCGGGCGAGGATGAACTGGCACTTTCGAGAACAACAAAACAGGGCGAAAGTTACGTGCGGTGCAAGAATGAACGCGAATCCTCGAGAAGTCCGTGACCGAGCGTTGCTTTCTCGGCTCTGCGGCCGGCAATATGACGGGCCGGCCCTTTTGTCGTGCATGTGTTTGACTCTTTGTGGATTTCCAGGAAAACGTGATGACGTGATAGACTTGGGTTTCCAAATTCTAGCTTGTGCAATTAACTACCTAAAAAATAAAAAAATAAATGAATAATTTTTTGGGGCGGTCATTTGCCTCATTTAAGTAGCTGGGTGTTTATCTTGACCAAAATAACAAGACTGGAAGACACTAAAATGACTGTCAGGTTTAGATGTTGAGTTGGGTAAACCAAAAGTAGGACTAGTGCGGGAGTCATAATTAAAAAAAATGCCGAGGTTAAAAATTAACTCACAGCAATAAATAATAAGAATTAATTTTAATACGATCTCAGTGATAAATGCAATGACTGGCCAGGCAAACATTTTGGGTCTTTTGATAGCTTTTGCACATAGTTTAAGCAGTGTACAGGGTGTCACAAAACAAAATATTACATTTTTTTGTTTTTACCGCAAGAATAAACTAGGCATTGCCGAAAGCTCATTCTCCGCCCAAAGGTAGCGCTAGAGGTCATATTCAGATGTCAAAGTTTCAGCCCGATCCGATACCTTGTTCAAAAGTTATAAGTGATTTTTTGAAAAGTTCAATAGAAAAACGGCGGCCGACGGAGTTTTCGAATACATGGGGCTCTATGGCACCAGAAACCGAAAACGGGCAAAAATGGGCTCCATTTTCCCATTGAAAGTTTCTGAAAATTCCTTAACTTTTGAATAACGTGTCCGTTCGGGATGAAACTTTGGCATCTGGTTGTGACCTAACGCTACCTTTGGGCGGAGAATGAGCGTTAGGCGATGCGTAGTTTATTTTTGCGGTAAAAACCCTGTAAATGTATTTTTTGTGAGATCCTCTACCAGTCTTAATTTTGTGATTTATGCGCGCAAGTAGGGGTGTGCAAAAATGAAAAAGATGCAAACGGGTAGAGTTTGACTTTGTATAAAATATATTGTAAGCACGCACATGGTACGCTCATTAAGAATGAAACAGCCCTACATATTACACTAGCGTTGAGCTTATCGAAAGTTAAGGGTGCATCAAAAGCTAAAGCTTGTACACATATACTGCTCAGGCCGTTATGTTTGAATGATCATAGTACTTTATTACCCCCAGATTTTATGTAAGTTGTCTGCTGATTGCTTACAACAGAAAGAAGGAAACATTCCAAATCTGGGTTGATAGAAAAACTCCACCTGCTGACAGCTACCAATCATCTCGGCGCCGATTATGAGTATTCACTGCATGCCAACGGTCACGTGCTTTGAACGAGTTTTTCGCAAGTGATTTCATACAATCTCACTTTTTCTTGACAAACAACAATGTTTACTCAGGCAAGCGGTCACATATGAAGCTTAGAATATTTTGTATTGATTGTGGCACACGTGGCAAGTTGCATAGGTTTTTTTACAATCCGCAAAATAGAGTGCTCCTGGGTTGCCTTGGTCTCTAATGCATGTGGAACACAAAAGAGCACGAACTGAATTGCAGTGAGAAACGAAAACAATAATGGCAAACAAGCGTGTAAACACGCGAAAACTGAGGGCATTGCACATATACAGAAGGTAAGCTTTGTTTTACTAAATACATCACCAGTAAAGTATTTGGTTTTATCCTGCGAGCGAAGCGGAACATACAAGTGCGAGCATACTGCCCTGAACTACACTTCCAGTGAACAAGCGCACCATCCAAAGCATCGAGCTCGCTTTTATAGCTTTTGGTGCGCTCAAACCTTTGAAAACACAATTGTAATCAGTTATATTATTTCAATTTTTTTATTAAGTGCGCCTATGTGTGTGTGTGTGTGTGTGTGTTTTTTGTCCTTTGCGTTCATGTGCCATTTTCTTATTTATATAATATTTTTTTCCAGAAGTCCGACAACTATAGTCTGTTTCATCATGCGTATGAGCCGCATAATCAAAAATGTAGACAAAAAAAGAACGCGAACACGCGAACACACATTAAAAATGCAATATAACGGCGCATTCAAAATTATTCGTTAGTTTTTTAGAGAGCAGCAGTTTCGTAGGGTGACATTGTTACCCGTTGAAGGTTATAGAAAGTGCAGTACAACTGTTAGCTCAGGGTCGTTAACGTGCATTACGATGTGGTACACGATCGCATGACGGTAGGATGCAGATGGGCGACTGAACCCAGGGTCTCTGCTAAAGCCCCTGAATAAAGACGTTTTTTACAAGTACCGCTAACCATTATTGTGGAAACGCGCAAGACACGCGCCACGAGCGGGTGCTCCGCCGCCATTCGCTTTCAAGGGTCAGTCATTTTAGTGCTGCGCCGCCATTTTCCTCCAAGGGCCGCTCGAGACACGGGCCTCGTGCACTGGCCCCTTTGAGGGTATTTGAAAGAGCAACGCAAACACATCGAGGAGATTAAAACCCAAATCACACGGCAGCCTAAAGGTACCTTTAGCCCAGGTACCTGTCGTAAAAGGAGCTGGAGATCGTGATCACACGGCGCATAAAGGTCCCTTTCACAAAGGGAGGTCCTGTGTTAAACGGAGGTAGCCTCGGACCCCCGAACTGAAAATAAAAATCATAGATATATAAATATATCTTGTTTAATGCATTATAACAAATTGAATATATATAAGTATCAAATTATGAAATGATTGTGAACACAAATGTGATGGAATAATACACTAATGATGAACGCATACTTTAGCTAGCAGGTAGCAGTGGCGGCAGGTGGAAAACAATGTCTGCTACGAACCCGTAGGCAATGGACCACTGCGAGCTCTTTTTCGAGGTTGTAGACGAGTCGCCCGACTCTCCCGCCCAGGACCCTTTATCTTCGTCGTCGTCCATACCTTTCGATCGCGTGACTGGCGTAACCGTGAGACTCCGACGTGGTTCGTTTCTGCCGGGCACAATTTAGCTACTTCAGTGAGAACTTTGCGGAAAAAATGGAGCTAATAAACAGAAAAAGGTTGCCCACCTCGCAATGAAAACTCGTAAACGCAGATTATTTTTAGGGCCAGTGTGCCCAGACGGGTCGGATGTTTTAAAGCAAGACTCATTTAGGTGCGCCCTTAGACGTAGAGAAAAAAAATAAAGTGCCGCAAAAGCAAGCAAAAATAACATTTAGGTTTTAAATGTGATATTTCACACACAATAATCAAAAACTGCGCGTCAAACCGATTTCGAGGAATAATTGTTTATCACGTGCTCCTCTCGCGGTTAAGCAGGAATGCAATCGACATCACCTTAAAGTGCTCCGTTTATTTATCGTGTGATCAAGAACGCCGTTTACTACAGGTACCTTCAGCTAAGGGACCTAAGCTAAAGGTACCTTTACGCTGCCGTGTGAATTGGGTATAAAGGCCTGTCCAGACACTTGCGTTTGAGTGCGTTTGACTGCGTTGCGGCGAGAACCGAACCGAACCGAACCGTTGCGGCGAGAACCGAGCCGAACCGAACCGAACCGTTGCGGAGAGAACCGAACCGAACCGAACCGTTGCGGCGAGAACCGAGAACCGAAAGCGAACCGAAAACATCTGTGCTTCGTATGAAGCGTGGAATCCAATTCAAGGAATCATCTTGGCACGCGATATAAGCAGCAGGGATGTCCTGGTTTCTCGCTGCCGCAACGCAGTCAAACGCAGTCAAACGCAACTGTCTGAACCAGGCTTTAGTCCCTACAGGTTCTGCAGCGTGAGCTCCGTGCTTTGAACGGAGCTCCCGCTCGAGCATTTCTCCACGTGCTCTGATCTGCGGTGCCGCACCACACTCGGCCAACGATCCCCCACCGCACTTGGTTTAGCTAAAGCCCCTCTATCCTGGGAAAAGTGGCGCCATTCAGTGTTGTAAAAATGCTCGAGGCACGTCCCGCGCGCCACTTCTGGGAAATTCATGGCGTCTGAAATCTATACTTAGTTTCACCTTATGTGCGAGCGAAGGCAAAACTGGAAGCGCGAGCACGGAAGCTCCGTGCGTTCAGGCTTTGCTCAAGCGCGCGAGCTGGGGAGGAATGGAAAAAGCGCTGGTCTCGCGCTTCTAGCTTTGGCTTCGCTCGCAGATTAAGTGAAACGAAGTATAGCTCTGTGCTGCGCTGTGCCGCCATGGCATTCCCAAGGGCTGCACGTTGCACGTGCCTCGTGCATCGACGAAACTTGCGCTGCTTCTGAAACATGAAGGGGCTTTAGGTTTAGCCTGTGAGCTAAACCAAATGAGCTTCGCTTAGAGTATCGGCACTTTTTCCCCCAATATTGTTGTGGGTTAGTGGTTAGTAACAAATCAAACGCAGCTGCCGATCGCCATGATTAAAAAGTGCGATTTCCTCAGCATTAGTTTCGTGTCAGGAAGCTCACGTAATATTGCTTTGCTTTGTCGCGACTGTTTGAACATTTGTGGAGCACGGAAAAGCGTTTCCTGTGATTTCAGATAAAGCTTCAGATAACTGACAACCATCATTTTAAGCACCAAGATGTGTATGAAGTGTATTTTATTTAGTGGCTCTAGTTTAGCCCGACACCGTGGCCCGACCGCAGAGACACTTAAAGGGATGTTGAACCGAAGAATTTAGTGTCCATAATAAGTGGCGCACGTTCTTTCCACGAGCCAGCAGCCGCCGGTGTGCGCGAGCACACGCAACGAAAATGACGTCAAAGACCTCCATTCGCGGTTATGATGACAGTGAAATGTATGGGCTTCGGGCCAAAGGAGAATAAAGACAAGTTTTTCATCTACACAGTGGTGTCTGGTGTAAAAGATAAGCGATTAATTGGTCTAACAAGCACGTAGCTTTCACTTGTAGAGATGAAAAGCCTGTCTTTATTCTCCTTTGACCCGAAGCCCATGCATTTCGCTGTCCTCTTAAGCGCGAATGGAGGTTTTTGACGTCACTTTCGTTGCGTGTGCTCGCGCACACCGGCGGCTGCTGGCTCGTGGAAAGAACGTGCGCCACTTATTATAGACACTAAATTCCTTGGTTCAGTATCCCTTTAAGGGGAGGCACTCCCTTGGAGGGTCTACTTTTTAAGTACTGGTGCTATCTCAATAAAATTGGCAGGGCATACTAGGCATGCAAACTTAGGAGGCTACACCAATTTTCAGCTGAGAAGGTCAATTTTGTGCCAAGTTACAGCCTCTTATGTCAAAAATATGATACAACTAGTAGTGCCGCGGGAAAAAAACTATCGTTACAAAATAGTACCAAAATGTTACAATTTTTTTGCTTGGATATAAGGACGAGTGACTAGACTAATCGGTAGTGGGTTTCAAATAATTTTAAGTGTCATATTTAGCGTTAAAGTAAACTTTGAAAAAGAGGCCAATTTCATTAAATTTTTTACTTTTACAAAAGTAAACATTTTCTCGCTAAAGAAATAACAATCTTGAAAAAGTAAGCCCATAGTCGAGTTCTCCAGTAAATTTTACTCCAGAAAAACCGCACGGCGGTTCTGAAGGTACTTCAGTCATCGAACGATAGTTTTTGAGCAATGAAAAAATGGCCAAAACATGAAGCTGAGTAAAACGCATTTGAAAATTCACATTGTGTTCCACTTTAGATGGCACTTGGCACTTAACCTAAAATGCTCCTGGAGCGTACGTCAGTCCCTCCTCTGCATGGTCCTTCTGTGCTTTGGCCACAGCTTCCATCTTTCGTCTTTTATGTGATGGCGTGGAGGACTTGAGTGTCTTCACCTGGGCCTTTGCAACCTTCGTCCGAGTGGCCTTCACGGCTTGTGAGGTCTAATGGCTCCCTGGCTCAATGCCCATCTCTAAAAGAACTTTCTCGAAGCCTCGAGGACCTTGGTTAAACTCCAAGACTGCCAGAGCCATGACACACTCGACAGTCTTTAGAGAAGCGAATTCTACCTTTGGGCACTTCTTCCAAATCAAGGCGTTGAAATATTCATTCGCGTTCTGGGTCTTCATCCTGGAACATCTTTTAAGCAAATCCCTCCGTGACAGGCGGTTATACAAGGGCACTAGCTCCTTTGCTATCTCCTAGGAGAAGGCCGGCTTGTGTGGCCAAGATGCTGGTGATTCTCCCGCTTCCTTGAGGTCCTTACTTCGGTTGAAGTGGTGCCAGGAGTCCATCCCAGTGGGGCAAGCGCTGTGCCTTGGCTCCTCGTCAGTAGAGTATGAATGCAGGAGACTAGCATACACTTTACGCTGCATGGCTGTAACATCAGGTGCGTTGTCTTTGAGGGCACAGGCATAGTAGTTGGTCGGTTTCTTGATCTTGATGTTTGTCAGCTTCCCTTTTCCACCAAGTCCCTTTACTTTCTTGAGATTCTAGGCCTGCGCCACACCTCCCACCAAAGTGGGAAGTGTGGCCGCGTTTGTGCCAAGTTCCATCGAACGTGACGCACACGTCCAGCAGTTCGTCTTTTGCAACTATCTTCGCTTTGCGCACCGACTGCGCTGCACTTCTCATGACTTTGCCGGCAGCTGTCACGGCTGCATCATGCACTTTCGCGGCAACTTTTTTGGCAGTCTTCAGACACATCGGCGGTGGTAGGTTTATGCCGGTAAAAAGATGGGACAATTTCGTGAAGCTCACCCCCGAGTCCCGTGCCGAAAGATCGATGCGCGCCGCAAGTTCGTTTAGACGAGTGTCGCCGATGTTGACCGAGTGCAGGGCTCTTGCCACTTCTCCACAAGTTGTGCACAAAACAACAAACTCAAAGTGAATGCCTTTCCCACTTTCTGTCCGTTCGAGAGAAGATCCCACGCATTCCGAGCACAGCAAAGCACTCATCAAAACCTTGATGCAGGAAACGTCGATCAAGCGGTAGCCTTCAGGCTCGCTGCTGTCATTTAGGCCTAGTGGCTCCTCGGCGCATTTTGCAGACTCCTCTTGTTGCATCATCCCAAATTGTGCGACCGCGCGCGTTTTTACGAGGCGCGCGGCCGCCGGTACGTCGAAAATAATTTATTTTGGAGTAAATAGTTTGTCTATAGGAATAAAACTTTTTGACAGCATTCTTCAAGAGTTATACAAGCTGATAGGACTATTTTTCAAAAACGTGACTTTTTTCAAAAAATCGCGATTTGGAGGCCGTGCCTCCCCTTAAAGAGAACGAAAAGCTTGACCTCGCGCTCTTGGCGCTGCAGCAGTGGCTTCATCAGCCAGTAGCGTTGGCTGCGCTCCGAACTAAGGTAAAGCAAAGCAAATATTCCGATCTTAGGGTTTCACAAGCCAAACCAACAAAAATCACTTACCACGCCACAATAAAAAAAAAATGCGGGTTTATTTTGATTAGCTGGAGATCTTTTGACGTGCAACCGAAATCTCAGATTGCCCTCCGTCGGATTGCGGTCACCTCGGCCGATATTTATACCCGACAAATATAGATTCATGGGCCAGCGCGTTGGCTCAGAGACACTGTGACGATTTAATGTGTTGTGTTTTGTTTTAATATCACTGCCACTTGAGCCACTGAGGTGGTTTTTGAAACAAAATATAGTCAAACCATTTCGACAAGCATAGTTTGATTGCGAGAATGATTTTTTGCAAGTGAGAAAAACATTAATATGTTTTCGCATACGGAGTGGAATGTGAAATGACAGACTGCATTTCATGGCGCCCATTTCGTTTGGATTGGTTCGGGCATGTGTAACGACGCACAGTAGAACGCGCGCAAAAGCAGCTGTGGTGCACCCGCAGCCTCGCGCTTGTTGTTCTGACATCTCTTGCTCGCTCACTGCCGGCATCCAGGCATCTGGCACCCTGACATCTGGCGCCTTTTTTGTCTTTCACTTGGCGTTCCAAGAGGCACACGACGGAAAATGCACATCAAGTTGTTCTTGAACACGTGTCGCCATCTGTACTTTATATTAAGAAACTACAATTTGCCGTAACTGAAGGGGAAAAGTTTGAGGTCTTATAACCTTCTTAACGTGTAATGTATCAATATGGAAGATCTGGAAAATGTAATATCGAAGGATGTTTCATAATTTAATGTCTCGTTATTTTGATTAGTTGACGTGATTCCGTTTTTATAGCACCATAAAAAAATACAATTCTAAACTTTATTTTTTATTTTAAAATATACATTATCTGTAGAGTTTGTTGCTTACTTTTTTAATTTATTACATCCAACTGAACGCTCACGTAAAATATCGTGTACGATGGGACGTTATAACTCGAGAAATAATTTTTTTAAATTTTACAGACTGTGGTCTATTAAAAGCTGAATAATGACCTAACAACTAACAATAATCGTAATATTGAGACATTAAAATTTATCGCAAACGAGGTAAAGTCAGCCGAGAAGAAGCGTGCAATCTTTTGCACGGTCTGCGGGGCGGCAACGTACGCGATTATCCGTTCGCTCTGCTCACCGGCTTTACCCTCCGAGACGAGCTACGACGACATCGTCTCCAGACTGGCGGCCCACTTCAACCCGAGGCCGTCCGTCATCGTTCAGCGTTTCCAGTTTGGAAAACGCGACCAGCGTCAAGGGGAGAGTATCGCCGACTACATCGCCGAGCTTCGCCGGTTGTCGGAACACTGCGATTTCGGGCCGACGTTGGATGACATGCTCCGAGAGAGGTTTGTCTGCGGCCTCCGTGAAGAGTCCCTTCAGTGACGGCTTCTGTCCGAGCCCGAATTAACCTTCTCGGTAGCCAAGGAGAAGGCGATTGCAGCAGAGTATGCCCACCGTCAGACGGAGAAGATTCGGGGAGCGGTGCCCGCTGAGAGCAGCGATGTGTGCCGCGTCGTTAAGCACACGACTTCGAACACTAAGGTGAACTCCTCAGCGTCAAGAGATGCAGCTGCCCCGAAGTCACAGCTCAAGGAAAGCAATTGTTTACGCTGTGGAGGGACACACACCCCAGACGAGTGTCGTTTTCAACACGCCGAGTGTCATTTCTGCAAGCAGCGGGGCCACATCGTGAAGGTTTGTCGACGGAAGGCGAAGCAGCCGTCATCAACACCTAAGCCTACAAGCGACAAACGCCCAGGACAAGGTGGTCCGCGGCGCGACGGTAAGACGGCGGACATGTTCGGCATTTTTCAAGTAACTGCCGAGGAGCCTGCTGTCCGGGTCGTCGTCGAGGTTAACGGAAACCCTCTCGAGATGGAAGTCGACTCGGGAGCCGTGTGTTCCGTGATCAACGAGGGAACTATGCGCCAGCAGCGGTTGTCCAAGCACAAGCTACGCCCTTGTGAACTGCGTCTTCGCACGTACAACCAGCAGGAATTGAAGGTGCTAGGCTCTGTGATGGTCCAGGTCACATACAAAGGGCGCCAAGAGCGACTGCGTCTTGTCGTGATCAAGGGAGCAGGGGTAGGATTGCTGGGCCGAAACTGGTTTAAGGCTCTCGGGATTGAGTTAAAAGTGAATCAACTGCAAGGAGAGTCGAAGAGCCAGAGTCCGTCCACAGCAGCAGTGCTGCGAAGTCACGCCGAGGTCTTCCAACCGGGCCTGGGTAAAAGCAAAGGACCACCAGTCCGAGTCGAAGTTGAACCGACCGCTCAGCCCAAATTTTTCAAACCACGTCCAGTTCCCTTTGCCTTACTACCAAGAGTGGATGAAGCCTTGGACAAGCTCATCAGTCAAGGAATTTTGAAACCCGTTAGACATTCCCGTTGGGCGACTCCAATAGTACCTGTGATCAAGAAGGATGGCACAGTGCGAATTTGTGGCGACTACAAGAGTAGTGTAAACCCTGTCGTTCGTTGGGAAAACTACCCCCTGCCCACAACGGAGGAACTTTTTGCGAAACTGGCGGGCTGTGCCAAGTTTTCCAAGCTTGATTTAGACCAAGCGTACCTGCAAGTGACCGTCGATAGTGAGACAGCTTACCTTCTCACCATCACCACACACCGTGGACTTTTCCGGGTCACGCGCCTGCCGTTCGGAGTAGCTGTTGCCGTTGCTATTTTTCAGAGATACATGGAACAGCTGCTGCAAGGACTGGAAGGGGTGCAAGTTTTTCTAGATGACATCCTCGTAGGCGGTAAAGATGACGCCGAGCACAACACCCGTCTGGAAGCAGTGCTTCAACGAATTAAAGACGAAGGTGTCCGGCTGAAACATGACAAGTGTACTTTTGGAGCGGATGAAGTCGTATTCCTGGGTTATAAAGTCAGCAAGGCAGGAATACAGCCGACGGATGACAAAGTCAAGGCTATCCATGAAGCACCCGAGCCGAAGTGTAAGAAGGAGTTGCAAGCATTTCTAGGAGCACTAAACTTCTACAACAGGTTCCTGCGGGGAGTGACACACATTTTGGAGCCCTTGCACAGGCTGCTTGATGACGGCCATAAGTCGAAATGGACAATACGGGAAGCAGAAGCGTTCCAGCGGGCCAAGAAGTTACTGCAGTCTTCGGACGTCCTTGGCCACTACAGTGTCCACAAGCCACTGGCTATGGGCTGTGATGCCTCTTCGTATGGACTTGGGGTGGTGCTGAGCCACGCCAACAGCGAAGGCCGAGAGGTTCCGGTAGCATATGGATCTCGAACAATGACACCTGCCGAACGGAACTACGCACAGACTGACCGTGAAGCCCTGGCAATAGCTTTCGGAATACGGAAGTTCCACAAGTTCGTCTATGGCCAGCATTTTCGGATTGTGACAGATCACAAACCTCTACTAAGACTCCTGCATCACACAAAACCAATGCCTCAGGTGCTGTCGCCGAGGATGTTACGTTGGTCGTTAATGTTGTCTGCTTACGACTACGAGCTGGAGTACAGGCCTGCTCATCAGCTCAGGAACGCAGATGCACTGAGTCGACTGCCTCTAACTGAGAAGAACAGCCCACCTGACCAGGAACTTTTAGAAGTCCGGATGCTGGAGACTGCGCCGGAGATTCCTTGGGATGCCCAAAAGATTGCACGATGCACCCGCAATGACCCAACCTTGGCCAGAGTTCTAAATTGGACAGTGGTTGGATGGCCTAAAAAAAAACTGTCGAACCAGTTCAAGCCCTTCGTTCGACGGCAGCATGAGTTGTCAGAGTATCGGGGATGCCTACTCTGGGGGAGTAGAGTTATCATTCCGGGGCAAGCCATATACCAAGTCTTGGAGTTGTTGCATACCATGCATCCCGGCATCGTCCGCATGAAGGCGCTGGCTAGAAGCACAGTTTGGTGGCCAGGCATCGATCAAGATATCGAAAGGAAGGTCCGCACCTGCCTACCCTGCCAGGAGACTAGGCCGGAACCTGCACGCGCAAGGCTGCATCCGCGCGACGTTGCCAGAAACCCTTGGTCCCGCATCCATATAGATTTTGCAGGGCCATTCCAAGAAAAATTTTTCCTTTTGGTGGTGGACGCACACTCGAAATAGCTGGAAGTCATCCAGATGCCATCCATGTCTTCAACAACAGTTTGTCAAAAGCTGCGAGCGTTGTTTGCACCGCATGGTGTTCCGGACATTATAGTCTCCGACAATGGAACGGCGTTCGTCTCGCAAGAATTTAAAAAAATTCACGCTGAGGAACCAAATCCGGCACGTCAAGGTGGCGCCGTACCATCCATCATCTAACGGTCAAGTAGAGCGTATGGTCCAAGAGACTAAACAGGTCCTCAGGCGCATGGAAAGAGGTGACATAGCCACCAAGCTGGCACGTTTCCTTTTGAGCCAACATATTCTACCGCACTTTACAACAGGAAAGAGTCCTGCAGAATTGTTGATGGGTCGAAGACTCCATACAGCGCTAGACCGGCTTCACCCAGACCTACAAACAGAGATGGTAGACAAGCAAGAAAAACAAGCGCTGCGGGGAAGACAAGGTGTGCGCGAATTTGAACCGCAAGACACCGTCTTCATCCGCAATTATCTAACAGGCCCCAAGTGGCTACCCGGTGTCGTCACTGAGATCACTGGCCCGGTGTCGTACAAGGTTCGCACCATCGTCGGGCGTTTTTGGAAGCGACACGTAGACCAAATCCCAAGTCGGCAGTGGAGCACGTATCTGGAGGAGGAGCCTGCGTCAGAGCTGCCACAACAGCAACGTCCCTTGTCATGCGAGCCACGACTTTCGGATGAGCCAGTGGAAGAGCGTTCGCTCTCAACGAGTAAGGCGGACTTTTCTGCGCAGCCGACCGCTCCAGAGGAAACACCTGTGGCAACACCTTCTTCACAACTTCCGCGTGCTTCAGAACCTAGGCGCCCAGAAGTGTTGCCAACTTCAGCGCCCGAGCACTGAGTTGAAAGTCAGCGCTGCGAGTCTGTTTGTTTCTTGTGTGCATGTGAGTGTGACTGTTCATCCGCGCTGTTCCATCCAAGCATGAATTACCAACTTGCCCAAGCATCCACATTATCAAGCTTTCGCATTCATTCGAAAAGGGGCAAACGCGTTCAGGCCGAGGTGACTTTAAACAGTTGAGCGTACTTCCAAAGAGCGGCGCTGCTCCAGAGGAATCTGCTACGTCACGACTACGTAGCAGATTCCACAACGTTGCTAGACTACCTCCCAAATATGCTCCGCATGCATCCACCAGGTGCACATTGGAAGATCGTTTATTTAGCTTTAGAATTAGTTTTCTTGTGCCTTTCAACGGAAGGCTGGTGTTTTTGAGGTTAGGGTGCAACATGCAACACATTCAAGCAAGAAAATGAGCGCTGAAATTTCGTTTCCCTACCCCTTTAAAGCAACGAGTACGTTCACACGCACGCTGCACGTGCTTGCACGAATGGGGCACCAGTTGGGCTCTATGTGTGACCTTTCCAAAAAAGTGCTCCGAGCCGGTTCTATTTTCAATGTTTGGGCGTATAGAGCGTGATTTGCCCGCTTTGCGAAGCGACGAGTATGCGCATGCTGGGCTGAGGAGATCGTACGCTGGGCTGAGGACTTGTACTCAACTCAACTCAATATTGGAATTGTGTATTAAGCAGGAGATCGAAATAATAATAATAATAATAACAATAATTAGGGTATGTGTATGTTTGTACAGTCTAGAGCTTAGTCTGCCTCAGCGGGCGGCTGGTCTGCCAGTTGTAGATGAGCAATTTAGCCAGTGGAATACAACCGCTAACCAGGGGTCTTTAACTTGTACCACGCAGTAGTGATACACGACCGCACCCCGGCACGATGCTCATACAGGTCGAAACGGGCAGGGGCGGGGATTGTGCCCAGGATCCTGGCTTCTGCATGCAGCGCGAGCTTTCGCTTCACGTGCTTCGAGCTGGTGGGCGCTAACCCACTCCACCACCTATCCCCCATGTATTTGAGAACTTGTTCTGTAGTCATTTTCCCAATTAAAATTGCAGAAAATCACTGATAAATTTTAAATAAGATAAGGGTTAGTGCAAAATCTTTTGCATCAAGTTCGAACCTCCAGCACTACATTTGGGTGGAGAATCAGCGTTCTGCGATGCATAATTTATTCTTACGTTAATTTTTTTAGCGTCTTTTTTTAATACAGGGTGCCCCTCGGGAAGGGGGGGTTGGCACTCGGTATGTGACTATTTGTATAACATTTTAAATCCTGTTTACGCGTCTTCAGTGCCCAGCAGAGATACGCGAACGGAGAGCAGACGACAAAATAAAACAAACATTCGTCTGCATTATAATACTTTTTTCGTGAACAGAAAGCTTTGCTTCTAAATGCTAGCCTAAAAGACATCGTTCATATATTTTCTTAAAATCATTATTTCTCCCGGTTATCCTGCTCACCGCCAGTCTCTCTCTGGGCGTTATGCGCTCTTTACACTAAAGCCCCTTCATGTTTTAAAAGTTTCGCAAGGTGCGTCAATGCGTGAGGCACGTGCGACGTGCAGCCTTTGGTAAAACTACGTAAAATCATGGCATAACAGCGCAGCACTGAGCCACTGTAATCTCACCTTAGCATGAACTATTGTTAGCCGCACAGGCTAAAAGCGCGAGCTAGTTGCTATGGATAAAGCCTCGGCGGCTGCACGGGCGCTCGTGCAGCGGGTGCTTCAGTTAAAGCAGTCTAGGCTACGCGCTCGCGCTTGCACAGCCTTCGCAGTTAGTCCACGCTAAGGTGAAACGAAGTATAGAATTCAGACGCCATTTTCTTCCCAGAAGTGGCGCGCGGCACGTGTCTCGAGCATTTCCACAACAATGAATGGCGCCACTTTCCCAGGATAGAGGGGCTTTAGTCCACACCTCCTGGGCGCGGGGTTGCAAACCAGTATTCAGACGAAGGGCAGCCCGATGTAGGACATAGGAAGAAAAAAAGTGCCGCTTAATTTCTATGTTTTTTTTTAATATTTTTAGCTTCAAATTAAACTCTAAAATGGATTTTTTTTTTGCAAAACCACGTTTGCGTGTTAATTGTGGTGGTCAATCCAAACGGCCGCAAAGCCTCACCCTGTGCTTTCGATAATTTTAAACGTGGTTGGGAATTCGAATCCATTTGCAAATCAGAGGTTATTCTACGTTATGTAGGCCACTATATTCTACGTTTGTACTGGCTCGTATCTCGCGCCGCCCGTTGGCCGCTTCCGGCAACGGCGGACGCAGAGCGAAGAAGATCTAACTCGGAGATCGGCGGCGAACAGTCCGTGGCCCGAGTCCACATCGAGCGCCCGGCCTGCATGCGCTGCTGCGAGCAGGCAACTCGTTTGTTCCGGAAAACTTCTGCGCCATCTATAAGGAAAATGGTACAAAAAAGTATCGGTTGAATCCCCCTTAAGCTGAGACTGCAGCCAAAGTTACAAGCGCGAGCTAGCCAGGGCTCTTGGCTTTGGAGAGTGCCTTCCTAGAGCGAGTACTCGTTCTCCGTAAGGACGCTTCAAAACATCGATCTCGAGCTCTCGTGCTTGTCGTACTGGCTGCAGTCTCAGTTTAAGAATGAACGGAGTATTCACCATTAAAATGTTTACAAGTACTCAGCCCAGCGTGCGATCTCCTCAACCCAGCACGCGCATGTTCGTCACTTGGGAAAGCGAACGAATCGCGCGCCATACGTACGAACCCTCAAAATGTAACCCGCCAGGAGCCGTTTTTGTTTTTTAAAGATATCTTCGTGGCGAGAAGTTAAGGTATCGCCACCTCATTTAATGTTAAACAACCCAGATTGCGGATACTTCAACTTCCTCCGCTGGTGCAAGCACGTGCAGTGTCAAGCTTCTATGCACTATTAAAATTAAAACATAACCGCGGGTGTAGCACGTTCTCTATACCAATAGTGAGGACAACAAAAGCGCCGCTTGTGAGCTTCTCACCGCAAATAGTACGTCGCTACCAACGTTGGTCGCTACAGTGTACTAGAATACTTGGGTAGTGTTGGGACCGGAGCGGCTCTCCTGAGGCGCGTGGTGTTGATCGCGACAGGTGTCGACACCGGCGGGTTACCCAGAAGGTGTGCGCATGCGCGGCCGCAGGCACGAAAATTTGAATTTTTGGTGCCGCTTTGAAGTGCACATAGGATTTTTGATACAGCTACAACCTGCCAGTGGTCGTACCACGACATCAATTACGCTGCGGCACGGCCGTTGGCAAGATGATGCTTCAATGTATTCGCAACTTTCAGCGATGGTGGTACCGCGGTGTGAAAAGCGCGTTCCCTAGCTCCTGGATGATAGACCTCCTAATAAATATGCTTGCCTACACCTTCATGGCGTGAAAAAATAACCTAAGGCTCTAGTACTGCTCGTATATAGCAAAACTAAAATTACTTGCGCGCCGTCGACCCAGCATCGTACCGCAGTTCTACGACGATCATCCAGATGACAGCCATTTTAAAAGGCACCAGTGCGCCCCATATAGGTCGTGAAAGTTGCGAATTGGACGGTACAAGCTACATTACTCTGCCTTCTCATAAAAGAATTTGCGACTCTAAAAAAGCGGATTGCAAGTTGTTTCAGCATGAAATTCGCTGCGACTTTCGGTTCGTTGGATGGCGAGCCTTTTAAATGAAATGCCCATCTCCTTGGTTTGAAAAGTTGAAACATTAGATATTGGGCGGATATATCTAAAACTTCGAAGCAGTTTTTTTTTGCTTTTTTTATTTTATGGTTGAACGAAACGGCACATACTAAAGCCCGAGATTGTTTTAGTATGTTTTTAAGTACCCCAGGTTAACTTCTCTGTCTTCTTTTCTGCTCATCATTTTCTTCTTCTTCTTCTTGACCTTAATAAGCTCGCTTCACTTGTCACTCATTCTTGTGTTCATTTATGCGACAAACCACCCAAGCGACGGTCGCAAATAGATAAGATGCTTATATACCTTCATGGCTGCCACGACCATCCGAGGACCACCCGACGTTCACTTGTAAGAATTGGCTTATACGCCGTGACACTTTTTATCGCGCGTTTTAACATTAAACTTAAGTCCGAAAACTGAGACAACGTGGGATGAAAACATAATGCTTAATAAGAGTCAAAGAAGAAAACAAGCAACTATTTCACATAATTTAGAACAGCAAACAACAGCACACGTAAATAAGGCAAGGCAATAGTTGTGATAGTTTACAGCACGGCATTGAAATACATGGTTACAATGTGCAGCACATACATGATTAAAATGTGCAGCGCACACATGGCCCTGAAGGTCTACTTGGCATACCACATCAGGTAAGTTCTCAAAACAAATGAACACCGCCCGTTCGATGCTGATCTTGTAAGACTTCGGCTGAAGAGCAGTCTCCAAATAAGCAACACCGTCGAACTTGTTGAACTTGTGAACAGCCCATTAGGGAGTTTGCATATTCAGAGAGCCTAGTGCGTCGCGATTGATGCCTTGTGGGATCACGGCAGGAGCTTCGCTGTTCACCACTGGTGACAACGGTTCAGTTTCCCGAGCGAGCCCCGAACGCTTTGCAACGATGGACTCTGATGGACTTGCCTTCCGCTTCCTTTCCTCTCGTCTTGCGGGAGGTTCACCACTCAGGTCCTAGGGTACACTTGGGAGCAGAGTCGGCTTGGCAGCAGATCCTTTCCGTCGATTATGTGGACGTCGTCTCGAAGGATGAAGCGGGGCTCGAAGTCTCGCTCGCAGACAGCGCTTGTTTCTTCAAGGCGCTCGTCCGATCACTGCAGATTTTTCCCCGGAGATCCCTTGTGGCACTGTTGCATAATTTATTTAATACATCCAAAAACTGAGCTTGTGCGGCAGCGGGTTCACTGTAATGTATCCAAGATGGTAGTGTCCGAACAAAGCCGGTCGTGGTCCGAACGCTCTGCTTGGCGCCGGTGCGCGCTCACTGCTCGTGCTGATTTGCCGGTCACCTCGTACACAACGTCCCTTCCGTTAAGCATGGAGGCCAACGCGACATCACAGCAAACTCACGTATTTAATAAGGCAGAAAAGATAGGATAGAATCGAACCGCACCATGCTGCAGAGTCGCTGCTCGTGCTGCTCTCTGGTCCGCGTGACAGGCTCGCGTATCGTCGTCTTCTTGCTCTCGCGGTAATACCCGCGATATTACAACCCTTTCCCCCCGAAATCGTCACCACCCAGTCCGTAGGTGTCCTAATTCACCTTATAGTTTTGAAGATACCGCGGTGCTCGACGTACTCTTGTCGGACGACCAGTTGGCACTTCAGCGTCAGCTGTTGGACGGGGAAGCGTTTCCGGTTCGGATATCGATGTTTTGGAGGACTCGGCATCCAAAAGCTCCTCCGGAGACGCACTCGTATGCGGCATTGTTATTCCGAACTCCGCATGCGTGGTTTTCTCCAAGACGTCTTCACGGTCTCTTCCCCCTTCCTTCCGGAGACTTGCATCGCATTCGGACGCCGAGGACAATGTCGTGTCCTTCCAACGCGGACGCAGGTGATCGACATGTCGCCGGAATCTGCGACCATCTTCCAATAGCACTTCGTAGGACAGAGGTCCATAACTTTTCATCACTTTTCCTGCCAACCACTGAGGATGGGGTGACAGCAGATTCCTTACCCAGACCATCGCATCTTTCTCAAAAGTGACCGTTTCCTTCCTCTGCTTCATGAACATCTTCTATTGTCTTTCAATCGTGCGGTTTGCAGACGATGGATGAAGCAGATCTAAAGCTGTTCGTAGCTTACGTCCCATCATAAACTCAGCTGGCCTTTTCCCAGTGGTAGTGGAAAGTAGAACATGTTGAGTTATCATAAATATTGATATCCTTGTGGACCCGTCTCCCCCCTACAGGCGGGACAGCGACTTCTTGGTTTCCTGAACCATCCTTTCAGCTTGATCATTGGAAGCTGGATGATACGATGAAACAAACAAAAGTAGAATACCGTTGCTGTCTGCGAACTCTCGAAACTCTGCCGAAGCGGAGGCAGCTCCGTTGTCGGAAACCAGGACATCCGACACTCCATGTGTCCCAAACAGTTCTCTTAAACTTCAGATGACTTCCGCCGCTGAAGTCGTTTTCGCTCAACGTACCTCGACCCCTTTTGAGTGTGAATCAACGACGATAAAAAATATCTTGCCTTCAAAAGGGCCGGCAAAATTTATCTGTAGTCTGGACAAAGGGTTTACCGTACATTCCCATAGATGGAGTTGAGCTCGGACCGGTGCATTTCGCGTCTCCTAACAAGTCGTACAGCATCGAACACGTTCTTCGATCTGTTGGTCTAGTCCTTGCCACCAGGCGTAGCTCCTAGCTAGGCTTTTCATGCGCACAACACCGGGATGCGAGGCATGCAGAATGTTCAGAAAATTCTCTTGAAGTTTCTTGGGAACAACCACACGGTGTCCCCATAGCAAACAACCGTTGTATACCGGCAACTCTTCTCGCCATCTATATAATTCACTGAAAAGGTCCTTTAGCTTTTCTTCTGGCCATCCATGGAGAACCCAGTACATCACAGTTGAAAGAACCGAATTTGTCTTCGTCATTTTCGCCACATCTTCGGCTTTCACCAGACCTCCTGGAGTTCCTTCGAAAAGAAAAACCTCTCCCAGTCGCGGAACGTCGAAGTTGGGTGAAGGTAGCGGAAGTCGGCTGAGTCCATCCGCATTTCCCATTTGTTTACCTAGACGGTACAATAACTGGTAATGGTAAGCTGCTAACATCAAGCTCCAACGGAGGACCCTTGGTGATACCACCTTTGGAATCGTTTTCTTGTTGTCGAACAAACCGAGTAAGGGTTTGTGGTCAGGGTAGATCTTGATGTTTCTTCCGTAGATGTAGTGATGAAACCTTTTTAGTCCGAAAACTACAGCTAGTGCTGCCCGATCTGTTTAAGAATAGTTTATTTTTGCTGTTGTCAGCGAACGTGAACCGTAAGCGACAGGTCGCTCTTGACCTTCGTCATCTTCGTGGCTTAACACAGCCCCTACTCCGTAAGGAGAGGAATCACAAATCAGTACAAGTGGTTTGTTAAGGTCATGGTGGCACTGAACATTGTCAGACTTGAGAAGTTCCTTTGCAGCGTTGAAGGCCTTTGCTTCTTTGGATGTCCAACTTCATTTTACTCCTTCCCTTTGAATTCTGTGGAGAGGCTCCAACACGTCTGAAGCTCCACGCAGGAAGCGATTATAAACGTTCAGGAGTCCTAAGAACGCTTGAAGCTCCTTATTGTCTTTAGGTGCAGGTGCATCATGCATTGCTCTCATCTCGTCCTGCGTTGGGTGCACCCCGTCTTGGTCTATCTTGTAACCCAGGAACGACATTTCTTGCACTCCAAAAGGGCACTTCTTTTGGTTCATGCGTAGTCCGTCCTCTTGGATTCTTTGTATATATGCACGGACTCGGAGGTCATTTTCTCTTGAGTCGGATCCACCGATCAGGATATTGTCAAGGAACACTTGAACTCCCTGTAGTCCGGCTAGCAACTGCTCCATGCGACGTTGAAAAATAGCTACAGCGGTAGCGACACCAAATTGTAGCCTTGTTACCCCAAAAAGTCCTTTGTGAGTACTCAGTGTAAGTAGGTTGGACGTGCGTTCATCAACAGAAAGCTGCTGATAGGCTTGCTCCAGGTCCAACTTGGAAAACCACCGGCAACCTGCCAGTTTACCTAACAGCTGTTTTGCTGTTGCCAGTGAATAATCTTCCCATTTTAATACTGGAATAACGGTGCATTTATAATCACCACATAGTCGTATCTTGCCGTTTGGCTTCACCACAGGTACGACTGGAGTAGCCCATTCAGAATTCCTCACTGGAACCAGAATTCTTTGTTGTACAAGGTGTGTGATGGCGCCTTCCACTCTTGGTTGAAGTGCCAACGGAACAGATCAAGGCTTGTGGTACTTTGGTTTGGAGTCTGGCTTGAGCTCGATGTGAACTTCGGGTCCTTTGGTTTCGCCAAGTCCTGACTCGAAGTCGTTTGGAAATTCCTTCACCAGTCCTTCCATTCAGGGCAGGGACTCGGATAGTTGATGAACTCCTTGAATCTTGATTCCCAGTGCTCGAAACAAGTTCCTTCCCAGCAAGCTTTCGCCGCTTCCTTTCGCTACCAGCAGTGGTAGCGTGTGCTCTTTTCCTTTGAATTTCACACGAACATTGACACTGAGAACCGTCAGTTTTCGTTGAGAATATGTCCTGAGAGTGATTTCTTTTGTCATCAGTCTCTTCTTGGTTAGTTCAAGGCGATGCAATGTCCTCGGATTGATGACTGAACAAGCTGCTTCGGAATCTACTTCCATTCAGATGGGGATTCTATTTACCTGAACTTCAACTGTCTCTGCCAGCTCAATGAAGTTTAGGTGATACTCCACCTTGGAAGCTGTCTAACGCCAGCTTATGGCTTGATCTTGCTTTCAAAGCGCTGTTACTGGAATTGGCCATTTTCTGGCGGCAGGCACGTACAATGTGCCCTTTCTTGCCACAGAAATGGCAAACGGCGTGTGTGAAATGGCAGTTACTCACGTCCTGTGTACCCCCGCAGCGCCAACATTTGCCGACGTAGCTTGGAGGTGTCTTAACCTTGCCAGGTTTTGTATTTTCCGAGGTGAATCTTCTGTGGGGCATACGTCGCTGGGCCGAGTGTTCATATCTTAACGGAGCCTAGGGCAGGTTGCTCCAAGCCAGCTCACCTCATCTGGAGTTCTTTCGGCGGTAGCCAGTTGAGTCCATCGAACTCATCCCGGGCGAGAGAATCGGACTCTGGAATAATAATTGGGGGTTGTGGGGATATTTATACAGCGAGTCGTTGGTCAGCCATTTTTTTTTAATGTTGCGACGAATCACTCGCTGTAGATGAGCAATTTAGCCAGTGCAGTACAACCGCTAGCCTGGGGTCTTTAACGTGCACCACGCAGTAGTGATACACGACCGCACGCCGGTACGATGCTAATCCAGATCGAAACGGGCAGGGGTGGGGATTGAACCCAGGATCCCTGGGTTCTGCAGCGCGAGCTTTCGCTCCACGTGCTCCGAGCTGGTGTGCGCTAGACCACTCGGCCACCGATCCCCCCTCGGACTCTGGACACGCGATCTGACAGGCAGAATCTCTCTCTCGAACGGTCCCCCGTGCTCCCTCTTCTTTTTCTTTTTCTCTTTATTTCCAGGGCGCACAGTCGCGCCATATACTTGGCTTAGACGAGGAAGTAGAAGAATTTAAAAACACTACACCAGGGTTGTTGCCTTGCGTCGATGAGCTGTTCGGCGCTTTATGCGAGATGTTTCTGTCGATGTAGCAAACGTCAGCCGCCTCCGGGCTATGAAGGTCACGCATCCTTTGCGTGCGTTTCTTGGCATGCTCTGTCGAGATCGCAAGGTCCTGAGCCTTTGCGAAGGTTAGGTCTGGTTCGGCGAGAGGACGGCGCTGTACAGCTTCTTCACCGGCCCCGCATACCAAACGAACTCGGAGCATCTCATCCAAAAACGATGAATAAGCGCAGTGTTCAGTGAGACGACGGAACTCCGCGATGTAGTTTGCCACGGACTCGCCTTGACATTGGCAACGCTTGTTGAACGTAAATAGGTGAACAATTACCGGAGTTTTTGGTGCGAAGTGCTTCGTTAGGTCACGTGGCTGCTTGTTCAAATTGCGAGTTGAGGAAGGGATCGACAGCTGTCTCTTTTATTTATTTTTTCTGCATCTGCTATTGCGCGGAGGGGAAAACTAATGGATTCATTAGTTTTCCCCTCCGGCACCCAAACATTTTTTAGTTGTTGCTGAACTGCATCCGAAAGATGTTCCCGATAATAGAATCATTGAAATGACTAAATGCGACTTATTAATAGGACGTTATATAGAACTACATGTGTGTACAGAAAATATACCTAAAAAAAAATCCTAGTGGTCTTAGAGGGACAGCCGAACGTTCGCAACCGCTCTAAGTCTCACACGAGCGTCGTTGTTACGTTATTGCCCAAGTTTCGACCACCTCTTTATTTTGCTTAAAGGAACCATAAAAAGATTTATGTATATACATCAAATACTACTTATAATCACTCCCTAACGTTAATGACTGAATAAACTAGGCTTTGCTCTTCTTTCTAGGTAGTGACAGTCGCCAAAAAAATTAGAGAAATATGAGCATCGTTCATCCCCTCAGCTCGGAGCCAGAAGCGGCCACGTGGCCTGGTGCCTATTCTATGCCGCCAACGTTATCATACCCCCCGCTCTGGGGTCGGAAAGGTAGTAAACGCGTGCTGAGCTCCAGGCATTGTTGGAGTTCGGCTATTCTCATCACCGCAGTGGTTGGACACGAGCCACTACCCGAGTGTCCGCCAACGCATTGATTCTTACGAGCCGAAGTCGAGTGCTCACGCAGTTCTCGTGTCCAATTTATGAGCCACGCTCGACTGTCGTCAGGTGGGTGGTTTTGATCCCACCATTACGTCATCAATCTTTTCGGAGGCAAGACTAAAAGAAATAGTCTTATTTTATTCTCGCGATTTCACCGCGACAAAGAAGCTTCTGATTCAGTGGCGCCCTGTGCGAGTATACTTAGGCCAGACTAGGACCAGTACGCCTCTGAGAAACCATGAACATTCTAGCACGATATCGTTTTATGACCCCTTTGTTGCAGTCGCTGCGGGTCGTCACAGTAATCGTTCCATTTTCACACAACGAGCAACACTTTACTATTTACACCGCTGAGAATAATACATCGACATTCGAAAGCTTGCAAGGCCAAAACGTTCAATCGTTCATGTTCATCGTCGTCCTTCTTCTTTTCTTTTTCCGTTTTTTTCGTACGCACGTGCCGGGGCATCTTAGGAGACTTCTTTCTTTTCTGCTTCTACTCCCTGTCCGTCTAACGCCAACAGAGGTTTATCCGACGTTAGTTGCAACACACTCCCCACCGAATGGGTTCGAACCCATTCTAAATTTCAGTTACTTCTATTGGATAAAGCAATTGTACCGGTCGTTTCAGCAACAATCCCCTGTTTAAACGCACGACACATGAACGAATCTTTCCATCCCGACCCGAAAACACTTGTTCAATCCTGCCCATCTTCCACAGCAAGCGCGGAAGCTGCTTCTTAAGAAGGACAAGCTGTCCGACCTCAAGGGGCGTGGATTTCCTTTGCTTTCTTTCATAGGCGGATCGGAGCTCTCTGATACTCCGATCGCCACGTCTCCCAAAATCTGTTAAGAAGCTCCTTCCTTCGTCTCCAAAGCTGGCGGAGCACCTCAGGTGACGAAGTGAAGTCTTTTTTCTCCGCCACCGGAAGCGCCGTCAGCCTTCGTCCCGTGAGGAAGCTTGCAGGAGTGAGCGACTCGCCGTCGTCGAGGGCGAGTCGCTGGAGGGCGTAAATCGGTCTATGGGCTTTATGAATAAAAATTTTGAGGACTTCAAAAAAGACCTTGCTGCCGCCGTCAAAGAAATCAAAGAACTGAGAGCTGAACAGGATGCTCTAAAAGTTGAAAACAAGCGGCTTGCTGACGAGCTTTGTACAGTAAAAAAAGGAGCTTCTTGACCTCAAACAATACAGTCGAACAAATAATCTGGAAATCAAGGGGCTCCCACAGAACCCAAACGAAGACCTTGAGACTCTAGTCGCTAAGCTCGCTGGTTGCGCAGGGGCTCAGGTGTGCCCCGCTGATGTCGTGCATCGTGTGCCTTCGAAAACCCAAGGGGTGCAAAATGTGATTGTAAAGTTTGTGCGACATAGTGTCAGAAATGAAGTCTTGACAAAGACGAAAAAACGAAGGCTTACGAGCGCTGACCTTGGTTTTGAGACTTCTGTGCCAATTTATATAAACGAACATTTATGTCTCGAAAACGAAATCTTGCTGTGCAAAGCGATACGCTGCAAGAAGGAAAAGGGATGGAAATTTGCCTGGGTGTCCCAGAGCAGAACTTTCATGCGAAAAAATGAGACTAGCGACGTCATTTTGATAACCAGTGAAGACGACCTTTCCAAGATTGCGTAGACAGAAATTAGTTTTTGTTTTTCTTTTTTCTTTTTTTCATGTCTGAGAACTTTTTTACGCCCCTTGACTTGTATGATTTCCTGGAAGAAAAGCATTCTTTATCAGATACGTTTCTTTATATGAATACTAGGTCAATAAAAAACAAGCATGATGAGTTGCATAATCTGTTTCATCAATTTGGACCACACTTAAGTGTTATCATGTTTTCCGAGACGTGGTATACAAGCAGTGCAGATTATTTCATTTTGCCCGATTACAATCACATCAGCGTTGACAGAGCTAGAAAAAGAGGCGGCGGTATCGCTATGTTACTGAAGAAGTATATGAGGTACGAAATACTAAAGCAGTTTTCAAGAATCACTGAATGGTATGAAATTTTGACTGTTCTTGTTAATGATACTATCTTTTCCGTAGTTTCGTCCCCCAAGTGCTGCCTTTGCGCCTTTTATTCAATGTTTTGAAGAGCTCTGTGGATTTTTAAATGATCATAACTATAGATCTTACATCGCTGGTGACTTTAATATTGATTTGTTTACTGATAGTAACTTGCAATTTGTGTTTACAACTCAGTTTCAATCCTTCGGTTTTTCTAATGTCACCAAGAACCCTACAGGAGTAACTAGTACAAGAGCTTCTCTTCTTGACTTGTTTATTACAAACCACGAACTTTCCGTACTCTCTGCAGGCGTCATTTCATCAGATATCAGTGATCACCTTCCAATTTTTATATCGGTTGAAAAACGTCACTTTAGACAACGTTACATTAGCTCGACGATTACATACGAACCTATCACGCAGCATCAGTTAGATGCTTTCCGCTATGAAATTGAACATACAAATTGTTCTGTTATTTTTGGAAGTCGAACGGTAGATGATGCTTATAATTCTTTTTTGTACTTATATATTCGAATATATGGCAAATATTTTACATTTAAAACCGTAAAACCCTTCAAAAACTCTCGCAAACCTTGGGTTACCCCAAAACTTCTCACTATGATTCGCACGAAAAACAACTTATATGGTCAGTTTTTTAAATCTAGGGAAAACTCGAAACTTGAGATTTTTAAGAAATATAGAAATAAACTAACAAGCATGCTGCGACAAGCGAAGAAAGATTATTACATTAATATGTTTAATGTCGATGATATACGTCAAAGTGACGTGATGTGGCAAAGACTCAAAACAATGCTTAACTACAAACCACAGGTTCTTATGCCAGTTGAAATTAACTTAAATGTTTGTATAATGTCGGGGACGGATATGGCTAATGCTTTTAACAGCTATTTTGTAAATCATACCACATCTCCTGTTTCTACTACTACTTTAAATAATGCACTTCAGTGTATGCCTTCACCCTTGTCTAATTCTATATTTCTTTTTCCCACTGATGTATCCGAAGTCTATAATGTCTTTATGAGCCTAAACAATAGTAGAAGTATTGATGCATACAATATGCAAATAAGACCAGCAAAGTATGTTCTAGATATCCTACTACCATACCTAACTTATATATTCAATCTTGCACTTGAGTCCGGTGAGTTTCCTATCAAAATGCAGATTGCCAAAGTTAGTGTATTGCATAAAGTTTGTGATTTAAATAATATTAACAATTTTAGACCAATTTCTATACTTCCAGTATTTTCTAAGCCACTTGAAAAAATCGTTTTAAATAGAATTGTCTCTCATCTTGTGAAATACCTTTTAATTCCAAATTCTCAATTTGGTTTCCGTAAAAGTTATTCCACTGAGTTAGCATTATTAAAACAAAAAGAAATAATATTAAGAGCACTAGATAATCACTTATTAACAATCGGTATCTATTTAGATTTCTCTAAGGCCTTCGACACAATAAATCACACTGTCCTCATAGCAAAATTAGAATACTATGGCATTCGTGGGAAACCATTAAGTTTGTTACAATCTTACTTACAGAATCGTACCCAGTTCGTGTCTATATTAAACCTTAAATCTGATATTTTAAAAATAACAAATGGTGTGCCCCAAGGCAGCATTTTAGGCCCCCTACTTTTTATTCTTTATGTTAGCGATATTGTGAATGCAAATCGTGATCTTAAAGTTGAGTTTATTATATATGCTGATGACACTAGCATCTTCTTTTCCGATAAAAATATCCCTACTCTAGTAACTAAACGTAATAGCGTTCTTGATCGTGTAGAAAAATGGACAAAAGATAATCACCTTAAGCTAAATTCGCAAAAAACCAAAGCCATTTTATTTAAAAGTCAACATGCTACAGTTATGATCCCAAACCCACTAATTTTGAGCAATGAAGGAATTTAATTTGTCGACACTATTAAGACTTTGGGCGTTTGGTTTACAAATAGTATGTCTTGGAATAAACATGTTGATTATCTTTCGACTAAACTGTCAAAAACAGTGGGGTTGCTAACCAAGTTTAAATCATTGTTACCTCGTTGTGTTAAGCTCCAACTTTACAATGCTTTGGTATACTCCCAACTTAATTATTGTCATCTAGTTTGGGGAAATACAACAAAAACAAATATAAATAAACTACATATTTTACAAAAGAAAGCTGTGCGTGCTATTGCCAATGTTTCATACTATGATCATACTGAACACTTGTTCTCACTGTTTAATATAAAACCAATTTCAAATATTTACAAGTCCCGACTTCTTGTGGCGTACAAGAAGTCTACGCAGTTTAAAAATAAATGTTTTGAGGAATTATGTAACCTTGTCCTTTTCACTTCCTCATATCAACTCCGCCTTAAATAAAAAATGGTTTGTTTCACCATCACATACATTATATTATAACCACACGCTAAATTACCAATTAACTACTTTATTAAATGAATTATTTTTAAAAGGTGTTGATATAGATGCAATGCCGCTGGCAGAGGTACGAGCATTATTTTAGGGTTGTTTTCTTAGGTACGGCTAAGGCATACGAATCACTGTACCATTGTATACCACAATGAATGTATTAATTTCATTTTTTCTCTTGTTTTTGTTTGATCTGCGGTCTCTACATTTAAAATAGTGTTCTTTCTCTCAATGTAGCTATTTTGTTTGTTTTGAAATTGCTTAGGAATCGCCTGCTGTAAAGGTGGCTAGGAACTCCGTCAAGCTGCTGTAGCAGCTTTTTGTCTTGGTCCCCCGTTTCAGTGATGAAAGCAAATAAAGATCTATTATAT